>JAWPHD010003540.1:0-214070 GCA_037043455.1 Cyrtodaria siliqua | reverse complement strand
TATGTATTTAATACATATTCACCCTCATAATGCACATCAGTTTCATATGTATTTAATACATATTCAACCTCATAATGCACTTCAGTTTCATATGTATTTAATACATATTCACCCTTATAATGCACTTCAGATTCATATGTATTTAATACATATTCACGCTCTTAATGCACTTCAGTTTCATATATATTTAATGCATATTCACCCTCATAATGCACTTCAGTTTCATATGTATTTAATACATATTCACCCTCATAATGCACTTCAGTTTCATATGTATTTAATACATATTCACCCTCATAATGCACATGAGTTTCATATGTATTTAATACATATTCAACCTCATAATGCACTTCAGGTTCATACGTATTTAATACATATTCACCCTCATAATGCACTTCAGTTTCATATGTATTCAATACATAATTACCCTCATAATGCACTTCAGTTGCAATGTATTTAATACATATTCACCCTCATAATGCACTTCAGTTGCAATGTATTTAATACATATTCACCCTCATAATGCATATCAGTTTCATATGTATTTAATACATATTCACCCTCATAATGCACATCAGTTTCATATGTATTTAATACATATTCACCCTCATAATGCACTTCAGTTTCATACGTATTTAATACATATTCACCCTCATAATGCACTTCAGTTTCATACATATTTAATACATATTCACCCTCATAATGCACTTCAGTTTCATATGTATTTAATACATATTCACCCTCATAATGCACTTCAGATTCATATGTATTTAATACATAATTACCCTCATAATGCACTTCAGTTTCAATGTATTTAATACATATTCACCCTCATAATGCACGTCAGTTTCATATGTATTTAATACATATTCACCCTCATAATGCACTTCAGATTCATATGTATTTAATACATATTCACGCTCTTAATGCACTTCAGTTTCATATGTATTTAATGCATATTCACCCTCATAATGCACTTCAGTTTCATATGTATTTAATACATATTCACCCTCATAATGTACTTCAGTTTCATATGTATTTAATACATATTCACCCTCATAATGCACTTCAGTTTCATATGTATTTAATACATATTCACCCTTATAATGCACTTCAGATTCATATGTATTTAATACATATTCACGCTCTTAATGCACTTCAGTTTCATATGTATTTAATGCATATTCACCCTCATAATGCACTTCAGTTTCATATGTATTTAATACATATTCGACCTTGTAATGCACTTCAGTTTCATATGTATTTAATACATATTCACCCTCATAATGCACATCAGTTTCATATGTATTTAATACATATTCAACCTCATAATGCACTCCAGTTTCATATGTATTTAATACATATTCACCCTTATAATGCACTTCAGATTCATATGTATTTAATACATATTCACGCTCTTAATGCACTTCAGTTTCATATGTATTTAATGCATATTCACCCTCATAATGCACTTCAGTTTCATATGTATTTAATGCATATTCACCCTCATAATGCACTTCAGTTTCATATGTATTTAATACATATTCGCCCTCATTAAGCACTTCAGTTTCATACGTATTTAATACATATTCAACCTCATAATGCACTTCAGTTTCATATGTATTTAATACATATTCGCCCTCATTAAGCACTTCAGTTTCATATGTATTTAATACATATTCGCCCTCATTAAGCACTTCAGTTTCATACGTATTTAATACATATTCAACCTCATAATGCACTTCAGTTTCATATGTATTTAATACATATTCGCCCTCATTAAGCACTTCAGTTTCATATGTATTTAATACATATTCAACCTCATAATGCACTTCAGTTTCATATGTATTTAATACTTATTCGCCCTCATAATGCACTTCAGTTTCATATGTATTTAATACATATTCAACCTCATAATGCGCTTCAGTTTCATATGTATTTAATACATATTCACCCTCATAATGCACTTCAGTTTCATATGTATTTAATACATATTCAACCTCATAATGCACTTCAGTTTCATATGTATTTAATGCATATTCACCCTCATAATGCACATCAGTTTCATATGTATTTAATACATATTCGCCCTCATAATGCACTTCAGTTTCATATGTATTTAATACATATTCACCCTCATAATGCGCTTCAGTTTCATATGTATTTAATACATATTCACCCTCATAATGCACTTCAGTTTCATATGTATTTAATACATATTCAACCTCATAATGCACTTCAGTTTCATATGTATTTAATGCATATTCACCCTCATAATGCACATCAGTTTCATATGTATTTAATACATATTCACCCTCATAATGCACATCAGTTTCATATGTATTTAATACATATTCACCCTCATAATGCACTTCAGTTTCAATGTATTTAATACATATTCACCCTCATAATGCACTTCGGTTTCAATGTATTAATACATATTCACCCTCATGATGCACTTCAGTTTCATATGAAATGTGCAAGCCGCAAGTTTGGTTTAGTTATTGTTTATGAAAATGTTTGGTCTGGATATCTCGACATCGACTTGTTTGGTTGCTCAGTCATAAATATTAGTTTAAAAGGGGATTATATTGCAAACATATATTTCCAATAAAGCGTACTTTGATCACCAAACAAAAACATGAGGCCCAAGAGTGTGGATGCTCTCCTGGCTAACATGGCTCTAATAACATCAATGAAGCGAGTGACTGTCATTTACGTTTTTTTGGAAGTTTCGGGCAAAAAACAGCTTCTGAACTAAATCAAGGGCCATAACTAAAGAATCTGTTAAAGTTCGGTAAAGATAGATGAATAATGAAGGCCCTACCGTATTAACGAAGCAAAATATAGCATTTTTAACTAAATCAAGAGCCATAAATCCTCTGTTACTGGTCCGACTGGTCAAACATAGAGTTAAAAAAAAAAAAATAAAAAATAAAAAAAAAAAAAATAATAAATTCAAAAAAAAAAAAAAATATATATAAAAAAAAACAACAGTTTGGTAACGATCGGATGAAAAATGAAGGCCCTATCGTCTTAACGAGGCAAAATATAGCATTTTGAACTAAATCAAGGGCCATAACTCCGCTGTTACTGGTCTGATATGGCTAGTTTTCGAACTTGTTTGAGCTTTCATTGATATTAACAATCTGATAAAGTTTGGTAAAGATCGGATGAACAATGAAGCCCCTATCGTCTTAACGGGGCAAAATATACCATTTTTAACTAAATCAAGGGCCATAACTCCGCTGTTACTTGTCCGATATGGCTGGTTTTCCAACTTGTTCGAGCTTTCAATGACATTAACAAGCTGATAAAGTTTGGTAAAGATCGAATGAACAATGAAGCCCCTATCATCTTAACGAGGCAAAATATAGCATTTTTAACTAAATCAAGGGCCATAACTCCGCTGTAACTAGTCCGATATGGCTGGTTTTCGAACATGTTCGAGCTTTCAACGACATTAACAATCTGATAAAGTTTAGTAAAGATCGGATGAACAATGAAGCCCCTATCATCTTAACAAGGCAAAATATAGCATTTTTAACTAAATCAAGGGCCATAACTCCGCTGTTACTAGTCCAATATGGCTGGTTTTCGAACTTGTCCGACCTTTCATTGATATTAACAATGTGGTAATGTATGGTAAAGATAGGATGAAAAACGAAGGCCCTATCATCTTAACGATGGAAAATATAGCAATATAGCATTTTTAACTAAATCAAGGACCATAACTCTGGTGTTACTGGTCCGATCTGGCTGGTTTTCGAACTCATCCGAGCTTTCATTGATATTAACAACTTGTTAAAGTTTGGTAAAGATTGGATGAAAAATGAAGTCCCTATCGTCTTAACGAGACAAAAGTTAACAACAGACGACGGACGGACGACGGACAACTCGGCATCCCATAAGCTATGCTGGCCTTCGGCCAGTAGAGCTAATTATAAGAGCCTTAAGATACGACAATTATTTCCCCCATTGCACCAATGTTAAAATGGCATATATTAATGATTTACTGCAACTTCAACTCAAGTGTACTTTTCATATAGAAAACTAATTTTCCACTGGGGTCACACGACATGTAAGAACGTTCTTGTTTGTTTGCTAAACATGTCAACGGTACAGCTGTTTTCATTTATAGTTGCTCACAAAGTGTATGTATAGATTCGAAATTAGGAAAATGTTCATCAATGATCCAGTAAAACCTATTAATACGCTTCTTATATATACAACAACAAATTCGAATTGAAATCAAATAGAAATAGGATGTTTTCTCCTACTTATACGAGAGGTGCCCCACTTATATTTGAACACTTTTATTGTGTAACTGAATAAACTATCTTGAAATTCTCGCCGAATATGTTGATTGTAATGTCAAGTCTAATGATTCCTTCGATATGAAACACTATGACATGCACTATTATGTGCTTCCTAATGTTGCTGCATCCGCATTTTTGAAAAGGGGTAGAGAATGACATTTTGAAGCAACAATCGTCAATTATAAAAATAACTGCAATACAAATTTTAACACAAATGCTATTAAAATATCGTTAAAGGTTATAGTATTCTGATATGTCCATGTCTGAACGTAGAAAAGTGTAATATGCATTTTTTTTTTAATTTGTCGAATTTCAGGATTTTAGCGAAAATTAACATGAAATTCAACTATGAAAATGATTAAATTTACGAAAGCTTCTAGTTCAAAACATTAACTGCAGGCATTTTTGTGACTTCCTTCACTATAAAAAACAAGTTTCATAAGTTTCTCAAAAGAAAAGATAGAAAAATATATAACTTAAAATTTAGGGGCAAAACACACACATTTGCAAATAATGATAAAAATAATATATTTTTTACCAAAGATATCTTTATAAGGTATATAATATACATATATGATATACATCAACAATAACTGTTCATGTTTTTATATCACAAAATATGATTAAAATAGTTATTTTGGTTAATTTATAAAATTATCAGTAACATACGAGCAAACTTTCCGAAATATTATCTGTCAATGTTTTAATATTGCGATAAAAAGTCGAGCTTTTTTAATTCAGCATCTATATTTTTGTCTTAAAATAAAACATACGATCATATTTAAATTATTAACACAGGTTTAAACAATTATGCTATGCATTTAGTGCAATTATCTGGTTTAAGGTAAAACTCCACGGCAACAGCAACATATAGGTTTAAAATTACAAAATAGTGTACACTTTATTCAAAATGTAATTTAAAAAGAACCGCGTGAAATTGGATATTATTTTTAAATGCATACGTTCTAAATGACAGTTTCACATCATTAAATCACGCATTTTTTATGATAATCACTTCCGATGAAAAAAACCATCTTAAACAAAAGTGTTCAATTATAAGTGGGGCACCTCTCGTACAGCTCGTTTCTATTCGTTTTATTGTTGTATGTACAAGTTTAACGGACGGACAGACGACAGATGTACAGACGAAGAGTGATCTCATTAGCTCAACTTTCGACTCCGGCAAGCTAAAGAAAAGATCACCTGATTTACGTCCCCAGCCGATGAACTAGGTAAGGGAATGTGTCCTGCCAAATAAAACACAAAAACAACACTGACGACGATACTCAGTGGCGCCGGTGAGGCTTGAACATTGGTCCCTAGATTTCAAATCCAATGCGTTATCCATTGGGCGATGTCAGCTCCTTACAAGAATTTAACTTCATGAGAAACAAGATGGCCACTGTGGAAAACAAAATACGTGTGTTATTTCGGTTCTTTTAGAACAATAAAAGTAAATCAACACAGGACCATCATGTGCTTGATATAAGTAGGCACTAAATAAAATTCAGAATGGCCATCTTTGACAAAATTATATTTAAAACAAGAAATGTCACAGTAAGTGACAAATGCCCCCGAAGTGACCTGTAAGTGTGACCTTGACCTTGGAGCAATATGAAACCAACAGATATATTATTTAAAAATTATTAAAAAACAAATATATTTAAGAAAATAATTTTTTTTATTAAAAAACAACAAAACAACAACAAATATTTAAAAATAATTCTAACACAACCTCAGCAGTCTTTCATATGCACAAAGAAGAGAGACAGCTGTTTGTTATTCTACGATAAAATACAGCTGTTCCATTAATTCCCCGCGTATATTTCATCCGTTGGAAGTGCACGTTACATGACGTCACTTGGTAAATATACGTCACGAAGACAAACTCAACAGTAATTTTAATGAAATGTTAATTACAACAAACTTGCCATGCTCGCAAACCGTGCAACCCCTCCCCCACCCCCACATCATATGCATCAGTACATATAACATTAATAAGCATCTTAAACAAGCTGAGAACATTTGACGTCATACAGCGCAAGTTTTATGATGTAAGCAATGACTTAATGGTTTGTCACGTGACTACTAGTGTATTGAAACTCAGAACTTTGCATACGGGGGCGCCCAATGGAACAGCCTGTAAACATAGCAGCCTGATTACCTTGACCTCCGAGATAATATATAGTGCCCCAACAATAGTGTAAACAATGGGGTTATTGTTGTGCTAGAATCGAAATAATAAATACGTACCTGTATTTTATCGGTGAATACAGTAAGATACAGTACAGTAAGTCGTTCGGATGCGAGTAATTAAATCACTCGTGCTAAAGCACTCGTGATTTAATTACTACGCATCCGAACTCCTAACTGTATTTTATTCACCGATAAAACACAGGTACTTATTCATTATTTCTTAAATAAAAACATTATTCAAAAAAAAAAAAAAAAAAATTGAGGGCGACACCACGTCTTGTGGTGAGCAATTGTGAACGTTATTTGAAAATCCGTCGATTATTGTCAGTGTTATGAAGCGGACACGATTGTACAGACGAGCAGATTTTGAACTTTGATCTCTAAGTGTGACCTTGACCTTGTGCGCGACACGTGGTCTTGTTGTGGTGAGCAATTGTGCGAAGTTATTTGAAAATCCATCCATTATTGTCTGAGTTATGAAGCGGACACTAGTGTACAGACGAACGGATATTGACCTTTGACCTCTAAGTGTGACCTTGACTGTGGAGCCACGGACCTGGTTTTTGTGCGCGACACGTCTTGTTGTGGTGAGCAATTGTGCAAAGTTATTTGAAAATCCGTCCATTATTGTCAGTTATGAAGCGGACACGATTGTACCAACGAACAGACAGACAGTGCGACTACTATATGCAACCCTTCGGGGGCATAAAACTATTTTTATCACTACAATAAATTATAATTTTTTTATGGAATCTTGGCTGAAAAAAATACGAAGTTCTAAATTCCTACACAATTCCAAGATGACTACCATAACTGAAGTTAGAGAACCATAAAATATATATGGATATGTTGGAACAACGATTGAAATGGACATTCTTTTGTGGAAAATAAATTAGACAACACCACTTGTATTTACATTTATATTTACATAAATTAATACACATACATACAAAACAATTATTTCGCTGTTGGTGAATATTATTTAAAATACGATTTTATGAATGCACACATAAGAAAATTCCAATGATAAATGTATTTGGGGCGTGATTGTGTCATTACATCTCTAATTACATGTGCTCACAAACAATTCCACTTCACAACCGAAAATAAAGCCATTACTACAATACAATTGAAAATGAACATTCTGAAATAGTTTTACTAATAGTTTGTCAACAGAATATGACTCATTGTCACATGGGAGAACCTAGTTTACTAAACCTGCTTGCCAAACGTAAAATGTACCTATATTAAGGGATCTGAAAACATTGCAAATTCTGTAATATAGATTTCGATTGTGAGCCGCAAATATTATAAACAAGTAAAAAAAAAGAAAGAAAAAAGATACCTCTACTGTCTATATACAGTACAGTAGGGGTATCTTTGTTTAATATTTTCAAAAATAATATTTGCGGTTCAAGTGCCAGTGATGTTGGTGGAGTTGAATTGTTTAACGGCTCGTTTACGCATTGTTTTGGGTATTTCAAGCTGCCCCCAGAGAGAGGAAGAATAGATAGGAACCTCACAACTGTGTCCTACTGTTACTATTGAATTGATTGTTTTACATGCTCAGATACAAGGGACCGCTCAGTCTATCAGAGATGGCCGAGGCTAAAGGAAGTGTCGTGCCCGAGGCTTAGGGAAGTGTCTTGCCAAAGGCTAAGGGAAGTGTCGTGCCCGAGGCTAAGGGAAGTGTCGTGCCAGAGGCTAAGGGAACTGTCATGCCAGAGGCTAAGGGAAGTGTTGTGCCCTAGGCTAAGAGAAGTGTCGTGCCAGAGGCTAAGGGAACTGTCGTGCCAGAGGCTAAGGGAAGTGTCGTGCCCGTGGCTAAGGGAAGTGTCGTGCCTGAGGCTAAGGAAACTGTGGTGCCAGAGGCTAAGGGAAGTGTCATGCCAGAGGTTAAGGGAACTGTCATGCCAGAGGCTAAGGGAAGTGTTGTGCCAGAGGCTAAGGGAACTGTCGTGCCAGAGGCTAAGGGAAGTGTCATGCCAGAGGCTAAGGGAAGTGTCGTGACCTAGGCTAAGGGAAGTGTAGTGCCCGAGGCTTAGGGAAATGTCGTGCCCGAGGCTAAGGGAAGTATCGTGCCAGAGGCTAAGGGAACTGTCCTGCCAGAGGCTAAGGGAAATGTCGTGCCAGAGGCTAAGGGAACTGTCATGCCAGAGGCTAAGGGAAATGTTGTGCCAGAGGCTAAGGGAACTGCCATGCAGAGGCTAAGGAAAATGTGCCAGAGGCTAAGGGAAATGTTGTGCCAGAGGCTGAGGGAACTGTTATGCCAGAGGCTAAGGGAACTGTCGTGCCAGAGGCTAAGGGAAGTGTCGTGCTCAAGGACACAGAAGAAACCCAGTGTTGCCAGTGAGGCTCGAACCTGTGACCTCCGGATTCAGAGTCTTGTGAAACAACAACAGTTTTAAACATGGAGTAACAACACTTTAACATATACACATATATTAACTATTTCTCTGGATCCAGAGGCTTGTGGAAACAAGAACAGATTCATATACACATATATTAACTATTTCTCTGGATCCAGAGGCTTGTGGAAACGAGAAATTTACATGGGAGTAACAACAGCTATACACATAAAAATAATTGAATTGAACTAGATGTTTTAGTCGCACCAACAGCTAATGTCATATGGCGACTTTTCAGTTTCCATTGGTGGCGGAAGACACCAGGTGCCCCTTCTGGCAATTTTCGTGTAGAGGCGGGCACCTAAGTAAAACCACCGATGTGGCGCAAGCCAGCTGGATAGCTTCCTTACATGAAGACCCATGAAGGATTGAACCCACAGCGGTGAGGGGCAAGTGATTTCAAATAAGAGACTCTAAGCACGCGGCCACGGAATCCTCTACATAAACAGATATAAACATTTATGCATTTAGTTTATGAAGTATAAAAAAAAAATCTCACACAACAACATTTAAAAGAACCAAGAGATTCTTGATAGAGAGAAGCACATTCAAATTACATTTTTTATAATTTGTTTCCATCGAATATATACACATATACATGAGACACTTTAAAAACTATATACACAACATTACCAGATACATAATTTCATTGATTTCAAAGAAGGCAACTACTGTCAACATTTACATTCTATATTTTTACCCTTGAAAAATAAACTATGAGGCACATATTCAATAGACAGAAATCTGTGTTGACTCTTAAATTATATAGAGTTTTCATATTTTACCTCCGATCCAATGTTCATGTTTTATATATCCAGAACCAGAATTCAAAGTAACATTTTAAAGGCTTGTATCAACAATATCCATTTTATAGGTAATTTGTTCCCAACAATTCATGGCCTTGGTTTTGAGTTGTTCTTCTTGAACCACGATGTGTATGATGGCTGTTTATACAAGGCCTCTCAATCACTTGGCGATTGACACTGCAATTAGAGAGCTGTAAAAATGCTATTCAAAATAAAATCAAAGACTAGACGAGTGTTATTGCCTGTCGGTGCTTTGTCAGTATAACAAGGTTTTCTGGACCAAGATAAATGACCTTGACAAATTACCTTTATATTTTAGTATGGTCATGTGGATGTTGTCACGATGAGTATATATTGAAAGTTTGAGGAAGAAATATCAAGAAATAAGAAAGCGAAAAGTAAGTTTTCATGAAAACAAGAGGTCAATGACCTTGAAGCTCTATTGATAGATTTTGATAGCCAGATCAGCAATGGGAACCTCTGAAGTTTTATTGAAATAAGATCAACACTTTCAGAGTAGTTGGCACAGGTTTTTCCTATATCACTTTTATGTAAACAAAGATGTTTGCTGGCGGCCATGTTTGACATAGAATCAAAATGAATTTTGTTTAGGACCAACTACATGGCATGCCAGTTATTTTAGTAAAGGTTCCAAATCAATACCACGTATGGTTTTTGAGTTTTTAACTTGTAGTTAAGCCTTGGCACCTATCTTGAATTTCCGGCCAACCTGATTTTTCCTTGAGACTAACTGGACATCAATACCAACATTCCTGTAAAGTTTTATGAAAGTCATTTTGGTAAAGGTACCAAACCAATACCACTTATGGTTTTAGAGAAGTAGTCGCCACAAAATTGTATTTAAAATCTATTTTTAGCCATGGTGGACATCTTGAAATTTAGGCCTACATGAATTTTACTTAGGACCAACTAGACATCAAGAGCAATATTCCTATATTCCTAAATATTATGAGTTATTATGCAACATTACCTATGCAACATTATAATCTCATTCTATATCTTTTTCCAGCTTTTAATAATGTCGTAATGCTGCCACAGATTTAAATATATAGCTATATCAATGAAACTTACAACATCAACCTTAGTATATCCTATTTGCTGCTCAACAGTAATTTCTCCAAATCACCCTTTTGTAACATAAATGGAATGATCCATTTTCATAAATATAGCAGGTGTGTGACCAGGTCACAGGTCATGTTACGCAATTTCTACTGAGAATTAGGTTACTATCTCACCAGTACAAAAGAGTATAATAATGGACCTTTGAAAACGGCCGAGCACGACACATACGAAATATTGCAGTCTCGGTTTGATTGAGACTCATGAGCGGCAGTGAAATATGCTAGCTACCGCTCACGCCCTCTAGCCCCGGGTTGAGCAGAATACTTTCTCTTGTCAGTGGTTATATTTGGAAAATCAGAATCAAAACAAAATCGTAAAATCCAATAATTTGTTTCACTATTTTTCTGAGAGACAAAAAGGAGACTTCATCCTTACCCCACTATGAATGTATAATGGACTATATTTCTTTCTTTGAATTTGGACAGTCCATTTATAGTACAAAGGGTTGTTTCGGTCAAATGACTGATGACCACTGACAGTGTATACCCAGATCAGCCTGCAAAATCTCATGACAGTCATTTTGGTAAAGGTTCCAATTCAATTTCACTTACGTTTTTTGAGAAGTAGTCGCCACAAAGTAACATTTTTTAAATCTATTTTTAGCAGTGGTGGCCATCTTGAATTTCCTACCAACCTGAATTTTTGCTAGGAATAACTAGACATCAAGAGCAACATTCCTGTAGTTTCATGAAATTCAATCACGTAGTTTCAGAGGAGTATGAGTAGTCGCCATAAGTTTTTCCTATAACTCTATGTAAACAAAGATGGCCGCTAACGGCAATGTTTGACATCCAATCAAAATGAACTTTGGTTAGGACATAATACATGTCGTGGCAGTCATTTTGGTAAAGGTTCCAAATCAATATCACTTATGGTTTTTGAGAAGTAGCTAGTTTTTTTAATTTATTTTTTAGCAATGGCGGCCATCTTGAATTTTTCGGCCGACCTGAATTTTTGCTAGGATCAACTAGACAGCAAGAGCAACATACCTGTGAAGTTTCATGAAAATCCGTCAAGTAGCTTTAGAGGAGCAGTCGCCACAAGTTTTCCTATAACTCTATGTAAGCAAAGATGGCCGCTGGCTGCCTTGTTTGACATCAAATCGAAATGAATCTTGGTTAGGACCAAGTACATGTCGCACCAGTCATGTTGGTAAAGGTCCAATTCAATACTACTTACAGTTTTGAAAAGTAGTCGTCCACAAAGTCGCATTTTTTAAATCTATTTTTAGAAGTGGTTGCCATCTTGAATTTCCTACTGACCTGAATTGTTGCTAGACATCAAGAGCAACATTCCTGTCAAGTTTCAAGTAATTCCATCAAGTAGTTTCAGAGGAGTAGTCGCCACAATTTTTTACTATCTAACTCTATGTAAACAAAGATGGCCACTGGCGGCCATGTTTGACATCCAATCAAAATGAACTTTGGTTAGTACCATGTCGTGCCAGTAATTTTGGTAAAGGTTTCAAATCAATATCACTTATAGTTTTTGAGAAGTAGTCTCCACAAAATCGATTTTTAAAATCTGTTTTCAGCCGTGGCAGCCATCTTGAATTTCTGACCGATCTGAATTTATACGTTGAACACGTATATATTTGTTAATATCATCGCAAACTATTTCTAACACAGAAATAAGTATAATAAAGCAATCCTTAATATTAAATGCTTTATCAGACATGTGTATTAAAGGAAATATATTGAAGAAATGATATCAATTTATCTAGAACACACTAATGACCAACATAATGCCAAATGGATCGCCTCCCTCTGCTGGCAGATGCTATTAAACTTAATGTTTATTTCAGTACTGTTTTATACATATATTTTGTTAATTTTGCCCATTTCATAATTATTGTTCTTTGTATATCATTGTATTGATAAGAAATAAAATGTTAAAAACATATCAGCACAGACTAACTAATATCAGGCTCAACTCTAACATACTAATATCTGCCCAGACTAACTAATATCAACCTTGACAGTGACTGACCAACTAATATCAGCCCAGACTGACTTACGAGCCCCGACTATCAAATATCAGCAAGATCAGCCCAGACTGACTAACTGAAACAACACTGATAGTGACTGACAAACTTATATCAGCTCTGACCGTTGACCAACTTATATCAAATTAATCAACCATGACTGATAATCATCAAGTTACTAATATCAACCCTGACTGACCAGGTAATATCAACCCTGATCATTCAGCTAAAATCAATCCTGACTGGTCAATTAATGTCAGCCCTGATTAATAGGTAATATCAACCATACCATGACTGATCAACCAACTAATATCCGCCTAGACCGACTAATATTAATGCTGACTCAGACTGACAAAATAATACCAGCGGAGACGACTAACTTACTTGACTGATCAACTAATATCATAATCAACCCTGACTAAAAAATCCAATATCAACCATGACTGTCTGATCAGCTAATATCGACTGACCAACTTATCAACCCTGACTAACAAATATCAGCTCTGAGGCTGACTAACTAATATCAGCCCTGATTGATAAACTCATTAATAATTTAATAGTCTGGTTGACAGAAGTCATCATCATCTGAATAGTCACTGCCCGAATCATCATTATTGACCAGCATTTCCTTCAAAGCATGGCTGACTTCAGCCCTGATGTCAAGGCTGCATCCCCTCGGCCTCCCCTTACATGCAAATATCGTCCCTTCCCCTGGCATGCCTAAATATAGCTCCAAAATGGCAATGTCCGATTTCAAATCCAAAATGGCAATGTCCGATTTCAAAAAAAAAATTGGGCATAACTTCCCCTATATATGGTGCTTTTTATTATTTTATATTTTGTGTCAGGTCAAAAGTTTGGTTGAAGACAGAATGACGAAAAGGGGTGGGTGGGGTACATCATTTATCCTAATGACGCACCTCCCCTTTTCCGTGAGATAGATTATAATAAATAGATCAATGAAAAGTTTCGTACCTTACACCTCTAAGTATCTCTCTCGACAAACCATTTTTGACAACCACGATCAATTTCGCCCGATCTCTGCTCAAAAACTTAGAACAGAATTCCCGTTTGTGCGTTATTATACTATGTTCGCGTGTTGTTTTTTTTACGGCGAAAAAGTATTCCAGACGCGATGAATAAGAAAATAACAAACAAACAAACAAACAATAACTTCAACATATTTAATAGTAAACTCAAACACCGGAACGTTCTGCTTTTTCTTACTTCCAACAACTGGGGTGAAAAAATCGTTTATTTTTCTTTTTTTGACAGTTTTACCCGACATTTTTCATGGTTCTGTGATACATGTTATCAAGTTCGCGATTGGACAATCATAAAGAATCGACCCAGGTTCGACCAATGGTATTGTAGTTTACATACTGGACCGCTTATACAAGTTAATATAAACACGAATGCAAAGAAAAATAAATTGTTGTCATCACTGGAGATGCCGATTTTATTTTTTTCGGAGATTTGAGCCGGCCCAAACCTCATTTGAAACGGTCATTTTGGCCGGCGGCCGGCTCTTATTGAAAACCCTGGTCGCCACAATTTTTTTTTAATGATGGACAGACAGATACAAGCCGCACCACGGCATAAGCTCTGCTGATCTTTGATTAGTCGAGCTAAAAATGAGTATTTAGCCCATAATTATAATGACCTTCAGTGTGAACTTGACCTTTATAATTTGATGAGTACATATTGAAAGTTTGATGAAAAAAATATCAAGAAATGATTAAGTTATAGCGAAAGTTTTCATGACGTGTTGATGGACTGCAATAAAGTGATCCCTATGTATCGCAATTTTCTTCGAAAAGGCGACACAAAAACCATATGAAATTCTGTCAGATATATTGTTTTGCATTCTAAGAGATTCATTCTTCCATCTAGTCAGGCACTTGTGCATATGTAAGGGAGTTCACCTCCAAATTGCAATACATGTAAACACTATATCATTGTTGTATTTTGATTTAGTCCAGAAACTCATTTCTTTCTCTATTTTATCCAGCGACTTAACAAATAATTATTTGCAAAGCCTTTTCAGCGGAGTTTCTATCAAACACGACCTGTTGATTATAGAATGAGTTTGTGTGTTCACTTTGTGGTTAGCAATCATCATTGTTCCCCAGATCCACCTGCCTGTAAATAGAAAACATGCCATCTTGTTATCAAAGAAAATCATACAGATAATGAATGAATGTATACAGTGGTGTTTTATGGCACGTCAACGCATACATAGGTCAAATTGCACGCAAAATAATGATAATTAAAACTGAAGGTCTCTTAAAAAAATTACAGCAAAAATATAAAGTAAAACTGTTTACAAAACTAAACTTACTAGACGGATTTTCTGCAGAATATGTATGTCGCCTCACTCGCCTGTCAGCGCTTTGTCAGTATAACACGTTTTTTTGGACCCAGATAAATGACCTTGACAAATTACCTTTATATTTTAGTATGGTCATGTCGATATTGTCATGACGAGTATGTATTGTAAGTTTGATGAAGAAATATCAAGAAATGAGAATGTTGTAGCCAGTGTTAATTTTTTGTGACGGACGGACGACAAAGTGATCCCTATGTATCGCATTTTTCTTCGAAAAGGCGAAACAAAAACATTACAATGAACAATAGTCAGATTTCTTCAAAAATAATACCCAACATAAGATGAGGGCCTGAAGACCTGTAACACATAAACATGATAAATGAGCACATTATTTACTTTATACATGTAACATGCCTGTCAACTTTACGGAGTAAAGGAGTTTACTGATGTAGGGGCCATCTAATGTTCTACTGCCTGAGGCGTCTGCCTGAGGCGTGACAAATTAAAAATCCGATACCATGTAATAGTTAAATCCACTTATTTCCACATAATCAAGGGACAACTCTGTAACAGAATGGTTGATTATTGTAATTTTCAAACTGATCCAAAATATACATGTTCAAAAAAGAAACAATGGGTAACTCAGACTGTCGTCAAAAACATAAAATATGATCAATACCCCCTGCAGGATATTTTAGCCACTTTTTGATAGCCACACGAAGTAAGCACATGCGCAACATTTGAATCTGATAATGACTTAAAGGCCGGGGTCACACTATAAAAGCTGGGCACACTGAAAAATGGCTACTATCATTGAACACTCTAAGCTGTCTACAAGCAAAGCACCAGTGGGGATTTTTTTCAAAATTTTAATAGACCTACCCCACACATTTTGTTGAAACTTGGCATGAATGTTCTTGAATGTTTGATGAATATTCCTTGTGAATTTGAAAGCACTGTGACATTTGTGAGTGTTATATCCAAAAAATATTTTTTGAAAACTGTTGTAAAATTCAAATTTTCCTCCACTGGTGATTGACAGTTGATGAAAGGTCATGACCTGTCTGCCAGCCAACTAGAGTTGAGATGCTGGAGATTTTCTTTCAGCTGACATATGGCGGGGAATACAAAACTACTACAAGTACTACAGTGTTTAGATGTACAGTACACTGACATCTTATGAAGTAACTTCATGAGGCATGACATTAGATATTATGAAAGTTATATTATTTTTTTCATAAATATTATGTGTACAGAGATTATAAAATCTCATGTGCATGTGTCCTGACTCAATTATTCCCATAAATGACCCATGCTGGGAACACTTTGTAAATTTGGGGACCATTGCCTGACAATTTCTAAAACACACGTTGGCATTATATATATCCCTTCTATGTCATACATAACTCCGGAAGCATACATTTGTTGTCATTCCAGGTGCCCTATTTTTCTGTTTTTAATCCACAGGTGCTACATAAATTATGTATTTGAGATTGAGGTTACCCTTTAAATTAATGCCTCAAGTTGCTCTTCTGAAACTGCAAGTATTTTTTTGTTCCTCAACAATGCAAACAATGCTTATATATTAACAAAAATTAAAACAGATACCAGAAATAAGTTTGAAACTTAATAGTTTATTGCCTGAACAAACCCTGGTGAACATTTTATAAATGTATACAAAAGAAATCTATAAAACTTAAGTTATTTGTGGAAAAAAAGTTGTCATTATTTGATTTACTAGAGTTAAATAGGGACACACTCCCAAGTTTATAATTCCACTTATTGATAGGTAATAGATAATTGCCTAGAATGATTATCTCTTCATCTTTATCTCTGGTTTACATAATTCACCACACTGAAGTTTATTGCTCTACCATACCGCATGTGTTTATGTTTACAAACAGCACAAACTGACCAGTAGATAAGCCACTCCTACTGTGCCTAATTTGCTTAATGGCCTACCATACGGTTATTGAAGATTTTGAGACCCGGCCTTTAAGTCGAATAAGGGCAACTTGGCAAATATGCCATATTCGGAGACAAAGTCTAAAACAAGAAACGTGGAAATTCCACGAAAATAAGGTTTTCCATTTGAAATGCTATTACAGTACCGGTAAGATGAAAATGAAGTAACAAAAGGCAACTTCAGTTCCAATATCTCATTCCCAAATAAAGTTATTGATACCCAAACCGTTTTTCTATTTTTAGCAACAATGACCTTGACCTTGTCCTCAGTGACCCCAAATTTCCTTTTTATATAAGCTACATACACTTCGTTCCAATACTACATTCCCAACTAAAGTTATTGAGTGGAAACCATTTTTCTATTTTTAGTAACAGTGACTTTGACCTTATCCCCAGTGACCCAAACAGTGATTTTGTTACCTAATTGTGTGAACCTGTTTTTTAAATCTCTGTTTCTTTTTTTTAAAAGTTTGCCAATCTGACCAGTTATAATCAAGGTTGCACAAGTTTGATTTGTTCTTTCAGTTTGTTTTAAATTGACAGACAAGCACATGTCCTTCCGGTAAATGCTGAATGTTTGCAGAGCCCTGATATAATTCCACAAAAGAAAACATGTAACAAGAGGCCCAAGAGGGCCTACGGACGCTCTACTGGCAAACACGGCTCTTATAACATCAATAAAGCGAGTGACTGCCATTTACGTCTTTTTGAAAGTTTCGGGCAAAAAACAGCTTTTTAACTAAATCAAGGGCCATAACTAAAGAATCTGGTAAAGTTTGGTACAGATCAGATGAAAAATGACGGCCCTACCGTATTAACGAGGCATAATATAGCATTTTTAACTAAATCAAGAGCCGTATCTCCTCTGTTACTGGTCCGACTGGTCCAACATAGAGGTAAAAAAATCATAAAAAAAATCAATAAATCAATCAATTAAAAAAAAAAAAAAAAATATTAAAAAAAAATTAAAACAAAAAACAAAAAAAAAAAAATTAAAACCAAAAAAAAATAAATAAATAAATAAATAAAATAAAATTATAATAATAATAATTAAACAAAAAAATTAAAAAATCAATCGATCAATGAATAATTTAAAAAAAAAAATTAAAAAATAAAAAAATAAAAATAAAAATAAAATAAAATAAAATATAAAATAAAAAAATTTAAAAAAAATTCAAATAAAGAAACCATTAAATAAAAATAACAATCATATAAAAAAGAATGTCATAAAATCTGCTGAAGTATGCAAAATGAAGGCCCTAACGCATGACGAGGCAAATTATAGCATTTTTAACAAAATCAAGGGCCATAACTGCGCTGTTACTGGTTCAATCTGGCTGGTTTTCAAACTCGACCAAGATTTCATAGACATTAATGATAAAGTTTGGTAAAGATCGGATGAAAAATGAAGGCCCTATCGTCTTAACGAGGCAAAATATAGCATTTTTAACTAAATCAAGGGCCATAACTCCGCAGTTAATAATCCGATATGGCTGGTTTTCGAACTTGTCTGAGCTTTCATTGATATAAACAATCTGATAAAGTTTGGTAAAGATCGGATGAACAATGAAGCCCCTATCATCTTAACGAGGCAAAATATAGCATTTTTAACTAAATCAAGGGCCATAACTCCGCTGTTACTAATCCGATATGGCTGGTTTTCGAACTGTCCGAGCTTTCATTGATATTAAAGGGGTTGATGCACTATTTTCAAACACAGTTTAGTTTAAAGGGCTCTGAAAAACTTGAAAAAAGCTGAAAGAATTATCAAAATACCATGAAAAATAAAGGAGATATGACCTATTGAAAATGCGCAAAGATACATAATGGAGGCGGCCATCTTTGAACGATGACGTCATCGCACCTTTTTGCCATATATGACATATTGATAAAATGCCTTTTAAAGCAAAGAAAATCACTGCAAATGAAAAATAATACTAAAATGTATGCATTTTACATCTGTATATTTATTTTTAATCAATTTGCAGTGGTTTTATTTGCTTTAAAATACAATTAGTCAAAATGCCATATATGGCTAAACGGCGCGATGACGTCATCGTTCAAAGATGGCCGCCTCCATTTATGTTCTTTGCAAATTTTCAATAGGTCACATCTCCTTTATTTTTTATGACATTTTGATAATTCTTTCAGTTTTTTCCAAGTTTTTCAGAGCCCTTTTAAATAAATCCTGTTTGAAAATAGTGCATCAACCCCTTTAACAATCTGATCAAGTTTGGTAAAGATCGGATGAACAATGAAGCCCCTATCATCTTAACGAGGCAAAATATAACATTTTAACTAAATCAAGGGCCATAACTCCGCTGTTACTGGTCTGATATGGCTGTTTTCAAACTTGTTCGAGCTTTCAATAACATTAACAATCTGATAAAGATTGGTAAAGATCAGATGAACAGTGAAGCCTCTATCGTCTTAACGCTGCAAAATATAGCATTTTTTTACTAAATCAAGGGCCATAACTCCGCTATTACTAGTCCGATATGGCTGGTTTTCGAACTTGTCCGAGCTTTCATTGATATTAACAATGTGGTAAAGTTTGGTAAAGATAGGATGAAAAATGAAGGCCCTATCGTCTTAACGAGGCAAAATATAGCATTTTTAACTAAATCAAGGACCATAACTCTGCTGTTACTGGTCCGATCTGGCTGGTTTCCGAACTTGTCCAAGCTTTCATTGATATTAACAATGTGGTAAAGTTTGGTAAAGATAGGATGAAAAATAAAGGCCCTATCGTCTTAACGAGGCAAAATATAGCGATATAGCATTTTTTAACTAAATCAAGGGCCATAACTCCGTTGTTACTTGTTCGATCTGGCTGGTTTTCGAACTCATCCGAGCTTTCATTGATATTAACAACCTGTTAAAGTTTGGTAAAGATCGGATAAAAAATGAAGGCCCTATCGTCTTAACGAGACAAAAGTTAACGCCGACGACGGACGACGGACGGACGACGGACAACTCGGCATCCCATAAAATGATGAAAAATGGTATTTTGGCTTCTTTCGAATTAGACCAACCTTAAGTACATCTACAGAAGTTTTGCTTGATCTGGAGTTGTTTAGCTGTTGTTCTCTTCTAAATGTTTGAAAATGGGCAAAAGTAGTAGTAAATTCAGATGGTATACATTTCGGACAACATTTATTCTGAAACAGATAATGTCGTCTTTGGTCCTTAAAATTATGGAAATACCAATATTAAAGGCCGCCCAAGTTGAGAAAAGATTTAGGTACTGTCAAAAAAACAACAAAAAAAACTGAATCAGAACGGTACTCAAAGTGTTTTCAAAGGACTCGTAAATCTTTAAGCAATGAGTCCCAAGACCCATATATAGTTTATATTACTACCATATCGCCCCAGGACTCATATATAGTTTATATTACTACCATATCGCCCCAGGACCCATATATAGTTATATTACTACCATATCATCCCTTATTTGTAAATAGTTTTATCTTTTTATAGTTACATTAATTTTTAATTACTACTTCATTTCTTCATCTTTCATCAGTTTTTGCGCACAATATGACCTATCTGTGTGTCGACGTGCCATAAAACACCATTCATTCATAACACAAGTGTAAAAAAAAATCACTGCCCCAAATGCAATCCCAAACTTCCTTTTGATATAAGCTACCTACACAGCAAGTTTCATTCCAATATCTCATTTCTTACTTAAGAGTGACCTAGACATGACCCGAGTGACCCAAATGCAATCCCAAAGCTTATGTCCATATAATGTAACTACACAGCAAGTTTCGTTCCAATATCTCATTCCCAACTGAAGTTACAGAGTGGAAACCATTTTCAATCTTTAGTAACAATGAAGTTGACCCCAGTGACCTCAAATGCAATCCCAAATTTCCTTTTGATATAAGCTATCTACACAGCAAGTCTTATTTCTAATACCTCATTCCTTACTTAAATTATTGAGCGGAAACCGTTTTCCTATTTTTAGTAATAGTGACCTTGATCCCAGATGCAATCCCAAGCTTTCTTTCCATATAAGGTACCTACACAGCAAGTTTCGTCCCAAGCGAAAATTTTTTTTTCTATTTTTAGTAACAATGACCATAACCCCAGTGACCCCAAATGCAATTCCAAGCTTACTTTCCATATAAACTACATACCCTGCAAGTTTCATCACAATACCTCATTCCTAACGGAAGTTATAGGGCAACAAGAGGCCCAAGAGGGCCTGTGGACGCTCTACTGGCTAATATGGCTCTTATGACATCAATGAAGCGAGTGACTATCGTCTTAAAGAGGCAAAATATAGCATTTTTAACTATATCAAGAGCAGTAACTCAGTCATTACGGGTCCGATCTGGCTGGTTTTCCAAGTTGGCCAGTAGAGATAATAAAAATTAAAAAAAAAAAAAAAAAAAATAAATAAAAAAAAAAATAAATAAATAAATAAATAAAAAAAAATAAATAAAATAAAAAGAAAAATAAAAAAAAAGAAAAAAAAAGAAGAAAAAAAGAAAAAATAAAAAAAAATAAAAAAAAATAAAAAATAAATAAAAATAAATAAATATATATATAAAAAAATTAAAACAAAAAATATGAAAAAAAATAATAATAAAAAAAATAAAAAAAATAAAGAAATTAAATTTTTTAAAACAAGCATTGATGTAAAACTGTGACCCCCGGGGCGGGGCCAGATGTGACCCCAGGGTCAGCATTTGAACAAAAATAAGCTTATAGCAACAGCAAAATATTAAACCTCTGGCTCTTGCAGTTTCAGAGAAGAAGCTTTTTTAAGTTTTTCCATATACATGTCTATGTAAAACATGTGACCCTTGGGGCTGGACCAAATGTGACCCCAGGGTCACCATTTGAACAAACTTGGTAAAGGACCATAAGCTTATAATAATTGTAAAATATCAAACCTCTGGCTCTTGTAGTTTCCGAGAAGAAATTTTTAAAAAAAAAAATCCTATATGTCTATGTAAAACTGTGACCCTCAGGGCGGGGACAAATTTGACCCCAGGGTCACCATTTGAACAAACTTAGTAGAGGACCATAAGCTGATGCTACATGTAATACATGAGAGCTCTGTGCCTTGTGGTTTCAGAGAAGAAGAGTTTTTAAACTTTTTTCCTATATGTCTATATGAAAAACATGCAAAACCTCAATATACAAACTTTGGACCCCCGAGGCACGGTCATTTTTGACCCCGGGGACTTTATTTGAACAAACTTGATAGTCTAGGCGTTGACGATCATTTTAAAAGAAAAACTGTTGAAATCTGTCAAGCGGTTCTGGAGAAGAAGAATTTTTAAGGTTTCGACCATATATGGTAATGGCAGCCATCTTGGATGTAGCGCTGACCTAATTTTAACAAATCTAAAAAGCATTCATCTAAGGATCATCCATTTGAAGTTTGGTCAAAATTAGCCAAGCGGTTTCTGACGAGAAGTCGTTTGAAGAATTCCCTATACATGTCTATGTAAAACATGTGACCCTTGGGACGGGGCCAAATGTGACCCTAAGGTCACCATTTGAACAAACTTGGTAAAGGACCATAAGCTTATAGTAAATGCAAAATATCAAACCGCTGGCTGTTGTAGTTCCTGGGAAGAAGATTTTTAAAAAAAAAATGTTATATAAGTCTATGTAAAACTGTGACCCCCGGGGCGGGGACAAATTTGACCCCAGGGTCACCATTTGAATAAACTTAGAAGAGGACCATAAGCTGATGCTACATGTAATACATGAGAGCACTGTGCCTTGTGGTTTCAGAGAAGAAGATTTTTTAAAATTGTTTCCCACATGTCTATATGAAAAATATGCAAAAGCTCAATATACAAATTTTGGACCCCCGGGGCACGGCCATTTTTGACCCCGGGGACCTTATTTGAACAATCTTGATAGTCTAGGCGTTGGCGATCATTTTAAAAGAAAAACTGTTGAAATCTGTCCAGCGGTTCTGGAGAAGAAGATTTTTTAAGGTTTCGACCATATATGGTAATGGCAGCCATCTTGGATGTAGCGCTGACCTAATTTTAACAAATCTAAAAAGCATTCATCTAAGGATCATCCATGTGAAGTTTGGTCAAAATTAGCCAAGCGGTTTCTGAGGAGAAGTCGTTTGAAGAAAAGTTAACGGACGACGGACGACGGACGGACGACGGAAGACGGACAACACACCATCCCATAAGCTCTGCTGGCCCTTGGCCAGTAGAGCTAAAAACTAAGAGTTTGATGCCGCCCGCATGCCTGTCAAATGACACCCCAATCTAATAAACAAAGTTTTCCAAGGAAAACCTGGTTAAAAAATAAATCTTTTGAGATGAGACACAGTTTATTTCAACATGTACATCAAAATAAGGTAAATTATTGATGTTTTGCACTTTGAATATTTGGAGGCCAATAACCATGTAGAGTCCGTAACTCATTTTAATATTATCAAGGGCAATAACTCTGTGATGCATAGGTTGATTCTTCTCAGTTGACTTGATTAAAATGTTTCTGTTACCTGCTGTGCACCCCATGATAAATAATCTGGTTTTGTCGCAGCCACATATTCATCCACCAGCTGTTGTAGTGACTCGCGAGAATCGTCAAACTCATCTAAATTGTCTTTAAATATTTCTTCCTTCTTAAAATTATCCATGAAAGCTTCTCTCTTACGTAATTTGTCATACTGTTGTAAGGTCCTGGTAAATAACTGCAAAAAATAATGTCAAACTGTAGATTTGTTACATGTACAGAATAAAAAGCATTTTGTCAAATTAAGATTTTAACAAAAGGCCTCAAAATTAACATTGTTTTCAAGAGCTTTTGAATTAATGTAAAGCTCTACCAAATAACTACAGTATTTAAGAATCAAAACAAAACACCAAATTTATTCAAAGTTAAACAATTCTTGCTTCCATATATAAACATTTAATTTAAAATGTTGAACTAAAAGCACATGGTCAGAAAGAACAGTAAGTGTTTAACAAACTAGAAATATATCTGTCGAAATGAATGCCCCTGCAAGCTGAGCTGATATGTGCAACACGACTTCATACTAGGACTTCTATCAAGAAATGCCAACACATGCTGTGAAGTTCAAGAGCAGTCTTGACAAGAACGTGTGTGACGTATGTACAGACAAAGGCAACACTCCATGTTTGCTTATTGATTCTTTCTTTGCACATCTTCATCAAGGCAGTTACCTTCCAAGAGAAGCCCATGATATGTATTACTAGACTGGTGTTCTGCCGAACACGTATGTAACCTGTCAATGCCTTGTCGGTATAATAGGTTTTTTTGGACCCAGATAAATGACCTTGACGAATTACCTTTATATTTTAGTATGGTCATGTGGATGTTGTCATGATGAGTATATATTGAAAGTTTGATAAAGAAGTATCAAGAAATGAGAAAGTTATAGCCAACGTTAAGATTTTGTGAAGGAAAAAAATAGTATTTAACCCATATATTGACCTTCAGTGTAACCTTGACCTTTACAGTTTTGTATGGTCATGTCGATGTCGTCATGATGAGTATATACTGAAAGTTTGATTCGAAATATCAAGAAAAGAGAAAGTTATAGCCAAAATGTTTCCATGAAGAAAAAAATGAGTATTTAACCCATATAATGACCTTTAGTGTGACCTTGACCTTTATATCTGAAAATGGTAATGTCGACGTTGTAATGATGAGTATATATTAAAAGTTTGAAAACTTATCAAGAAATAATAAAGTTATAGCCAACATTAAGTTTTCGTGACGGACGGACTGAAGGACGAAAAGGCGACACAAAAATCACGTCAACAGAAAGTCCTAATTCTACACATGCCCAGCACTTACTGAAGATATACTTGTATGATTGGCCAACATTAGACCACTGACGCGATGTGCAGATGGTATGTACGGAGACTTGCGCGACAATGCCACTTGAATACTGGCTGGTCCCCATGGAATAAACTGGGCAAGTTTTCTCTCCCGAATCCTCTGCAAACTTTTGTGTACCTGCAAGGGAGAAGTAAATAATGAATTGCTCACTTAAACTACATGAATTCAAGTAGATCACAAGAGAACATAATTTTAAATTTGTTTAGTCAAAAACACATGAAATTTAAAGGGGTTGATGCACTATTTTCAAACAATGTTTATTTTAAAGGGCTCTGAAAACTCGAAAAAATCTGAAAGAATTATCAAAATGTAATGAAACAAGAGGTCAATGACCTTGAAGCTCTACTGATTGATTTTGATTTCAGGAAGTAGTCGCTACAGACTTGTTTTTTGAAAATAAATTTTTAACCGTGGCGGCCATCTTGAATTTCCGGCCGACCTGAAATTTTGCTAAGATCAATAAGACATTAAGAGCAACATTCCTGTGAAGTTTCATGAAAGTCCGTCAAGTAGTTTCAGAGAAGTAGTCGCTACATGTTTTCATTATATAACTCTATGTAACCAAAGATGGCCACTGGCAGCCATGTTTAACGTCGAATCAAAATAATTTTCCACAAGGACCAACATCATGTCATACTGATCATTTTAGAAAAAGTCCCATATCAATATCTCTTATTGTTTTGAAGAAGTAGTCGCTACAAACTTATTTATTTTAAATCTATTTTTAGCTGTGGTGGCCATCTTGAATTCCCGGCCGACCTGAAATTTTTCTAGGATCAACTAGACATCAAGAGCAACATTCCTGTGAAGTTTCATGAACATCCGTCAAGTAGTTTCAGAGAAGTAGTCGCTACAAGTTTTTACTATATAACTCTATGTAACCAAAGATGGCCACTGGCAGCCATGTTTAACATCGAATCAAAATAATTTTCCACAAGGATCTACATCATGTCATGCTGATCATTTTAGAAAAAGTCCCATATCAATATCACTTATAGTTTTCAAGAAGTAGTCTGTACAAACTTATTTTTTACAAATCTATTTTTAGCTGTGACGGCCATCTTGAATATCCGGCCGACCTGAAATTTTTCTAGAATCAATTAGACATCAAGAGCAACATTCCTGTGAGAATTCATGACAATCCGCCAAGTAGTTTCAGAGGAGTAGTCGCTACAAGTTTTTACTATATAACTCTATGTAACCAAAGATGGACACTGGCAGCCATGTTTAACGTCGAATCAAAATAATTTTCCACAAGGATCTACATCATGTCATGCTGATCATTTTAGAAAAAGTCCCATATCAATATCACTTATAGTTTTCAAGAAGTAGTCGCTACAAACTTATTTTTTAAAAATCTATTTTTAGCTGTGACGGCCATCTTGAATTTCCGGCCGACCTGAAATTTTTCTAGGATCAATTAGACATCAAGAGCAACATTCCTGTAAAGTTTCATGACAATCCATCAAGTAGTTTCAGAGGAGTAGTCGCTACAAGTTTTTACTATATAACTCTATGTAAACAAAGATGGCCGCTGGCAGCCACGTTTAACGTCGAATCAAAACGATTTTTGATAAGGACCAACATCATGTCATGCTGATCATTTTAGAAAAAGTCCCATATCAATATCACTTATAGTTTTCAAGAAGTAGTCGCTACAAACTTGTATTTTGAAAATTTATTTTTAGCCGTGGCGGCCATCTTGAATTTCCGGCCGACCTGAAATTTTGCTAGGATCATTTAGACATCAAGAGCAACATTCCTGTGAAGTTTCATGAAAATCCGTCAAGAAGTTTCAGAGGAGTAGGCGCTACAAGTTTTCAATATATAACTCTATGTAAACAAAAATGGCCGCTGGCAGCCATGTTTAACGTCAAATCAAAACGATTTTCGACAAGGATCAACATCATGTCATGCTGATCATTTTAGAAAAAGTCCCATATCACTATCACTTATAGTTTTCAAGAAGTAGTCGCTACAAACTTGAATTTAAAAAATCTATTTTTAGCTTTGGTGGCCATCTTGGATTTCACATCAACATGAATTTTTGCTAGGATCAACTAGACTTCATGGGCAACATTTCTGTAAAGTTTTATGAATATCCATCCAGTAGTTTCAGAGGAGTAGTCGCTACAAATAAAAGTTAACGGACAGACGGACAGACGGACGGACGGACGACGCACCACGGCATAAGCTCTGCTGATCTCTGATCAGTAGAGCTAAAAATAAAGGAGATATGACCTATTGAACATTTGCATAGAGACATAAATGGAGGCGGCCATCTTGGAACGATGACGTCATCATGACTTTTTACCATAAAGTAGATTTTGTCAATATATATATGGTAAAAAGGCAGGATGACATCATCGTTCCAAGATGGTCGCCTCCATTTATGTTCTTTGCAAATTTTCAATAGGTCATATCTCCTTCAATTTTCATGGCATTTTGATAATTGCTTCAACTTTTTTCCAAGGAATATTTACCTGTGTGGTGCCAACCTCAGCCTGGAGATATTAATCAAGAAAGAGCCACTTTCAATCAATGAATATGTCCGTGTGGGGTGGTGGGGTCAACCTCTCCCTTAAGCACTTCTTCAAGATTGAACCAGTCTCAACAAGTTTTTACCTGTGTGGGGTCAACCTCCCCTTGGATAATATTGAGGATGGAGATATAACAATGATTAGCCTGGCGAGTGACAGGTGTGGACACCATCATGTTCTTAGGTTGTAGTAACCGTCGCATCACATCTAGCACTGTCGTCTTTCTTACACTAGCGACCTGAAGTTAATAGAGGACATGTAAATGTGGATGGGGAGATTGGGGAGGGAGTGAAGGGGAGGGGGAGATGGTGGGTGGCAAACTAAAGACATATAACAAAGAATCCTTCTTGTATGTTGACAATCTTTTATAGTCTCTATCATCCAGCCACACTCAAGCTAACTACGAGCACACTGAATAGACTTCTTTGAGAGAAGTCTCGCGAGAGGTCTGGATGATCGGGACTAAATCTTTTATTGATTGAGACATAACTGTGATTGATATTGCTGACTCCTTAAAAGTTATTTCCCTTGCCACAAACTTTATAAATCAAACTATGAACAACTACCTCTTATGATATTAAAGACTTCTCCCAATATCATTACACACGAGGCATAACTATTCATACGAAACTGAGTGCACACATATTTATATAGGAAATTTTAATATTTTAAATCAGATCAAGTTTATTGATATATAATCCGATACAGATTTGTCACCAGAACAAATATATCATGCAACATACAAGTAAAAATACAGATAATTCAAATGTCATTTATGAATATATTTAACATAAACTAGAAGGATGTTCCACGGAACTTGTGTCGCCTGCCGTGTGCTTATTTAACCAAGTACAATTCAACTATAAAGTTGGAAGACACGTGGTGCAACCTTCATGAATTATGGAGCAGTGTTTTTTTAAAAGTGTTAACCTTTTTTATTAAATCTGCATTGGATAATTGATAAGGAAAAACTGTATAAAGTTTCATGACCACCGGTCAATATTTTGCCAAGTTATGCCAAGTTATGATCTAGGTTAGGTTGCAGGTTAAAGTTTTATGAAATGGGAACATAACTCTACCAAAATGAAAGTCAGAGATATCGGACATGTGTAACAACATTCCTTCAATTAACACGAATATTGTTGTGTGTGAAATTTCATGAACATAAGTCAAATACTTTTCAAGTTATGGCCAGTTATGAGCTTGGTTAGGTTGCAGGTTAAAATTTTGTGAAAAAGGCCATAACTCTGCTAACATGAAAGTCAGAGCTATTGGTCATGTGTAACAATATTCTGTGTGGTAAGATGAATATGTGTGTGAAGTTTCATAAACGTAGGTCAAATACATCTTAAGTTATGGCCAGTTATGAGCTTGGTTAGGTTGCAAGTTTCAGTTTTATGAAAGGGGCATAACTCTGTCAAAATGAAAGTCAGAGTTATTGGTCATGGGTAACAATATTCTGTGTGGTAAGATGAATACGTGTGTGAAGTTTCATGAACATAGGTCAAATACTTCTTAAATTATGGCTAGTTATGAGTCTGGTTAGGTTGCAGGTTAAAGTTTTATAAAAGGGGGCATAACTCTGTCAAATGAAAGTCAGAGTTATTGAACATGTGTAACAGCATTCTTTAGGTAAAGATGAAGATGTGTGTGAAGTTTCATGAACACATGTCATATACTTTTCAAGTTATGGCCAAGGTTATGTTGCAAGTTAAAGTGTGACGGACGACGACGACCGAGACGGACAAAGTGATCCATAAGTGTCTGCCATGCTACACAGGCGACAAAAAAAAAGTCACGTAATCTGTCCTGTATACAAATATTCGTAGTTGTTTTAATACTATATTAATACATTATCATATTTCAAATCTTCCCACTTAATTACTTAGCTTTAAGGAGAGACCTGGAATCTACTGAAAGTGTGCAAAACAGGGATCCCAATCTTCAGACATTAGATGTAGAAAGCTTAACTTATTCATTTAAACAGTTAAATACCCATACATTATATGATGGCGTACCACTGCGTCTGTAGTTAGTGGGTATAAACATTCATCATGATATGATGGCGTACCTGGGTGTCCGTAGTTAGCAGTGTATAGACATTATCATTATATGGTGGCGTACCTGTGCGCCTGTAGTTAAGTGCGGTATAGACATTTATCATTATATGATGGCATACCTGTGCGTCTGTAGTTAGTGGGGTATAGACATTTATCATTAGGTGATGGCGTACCTATGCGTCTGTAGTAAGTGGCATATAAACATTCATCATGATATGGCGCACCTGAGTGTCTGTAGTAAGTGGCGAATAAACATTCATCATTCTATGATGAGCGTACCTGTGCATCCGTAGTTAACGGCGTATAACCCGTCATGAGGAAGTGTAATCTTGGGGTCGGTATAAGTGACGCGATCAGACCAATCAAATCATTGTTCATGTAACCAGGATAACGTAAGGTCGTCGTTGAGGTGGACATCACTGTGGAAACCTGTTTTAGAAGAAATAGGGTTTTTTTGTGTTTTTTTAACTATGTTTTTTTTTATGGCACATTTATTCTCCTCATCAATAGGAAGAGCAAGTGTCGGGGAGGACCATCCCTTGCCACACCTTGTACCTTCACATATGTCCATATACTATTGATATGATGTATTATACATTTATACCGGTGTATATATATATCATAATCAAATTACTTAATTAGTATAGAAAAAGATACATGTATGGTTGAGAAATTGTTTGATTCTGAGATGCAATCTCCTGCATTCTATGGCCAAAAATTACACTGATATATGCTGAAAAGTCAAGCTATTTTTAATCATGTTACACTGAAACACAACATGAAATGTCACATCACTCTGGCAATCTGTAAAATTACTAGAGTAGTCGTTCTACTGTTTAATAACAATTGACTGAAATGTCATCTCACTGACAATCAGTGATCAGTATTTATACTAGAGTGTAGGTTCTTATTCGATTATGTAAACAAACAAAAAAAAAAATCCGAAATTATGTACCATCGAACTACTAGATCACCGCACTTTTACGGCCCGAGATTTCACAAACATTCAATCGAAATACCATCAATTAGGAACTTTTTTCATGCATTAATGTGTTTTGAGTGACAAAAATGGTATTTCTTATCAAAGAGGAAAGAAAACACAAACCTAATAGCAGGATAATGTAGTTTTACGTCAGAAATTGTCGATCTCAAAGTTGTGACAAACTGCCGACATTATGGCGACACGACGCCAGGCAAAATATTCAAACTTCTTATTGTTTCAATTTGTGTGTAACACATTTTAATTACTTTATTGCAAGTGTTTTTATAGTTCAGAATACACATGGGGGTATTTTGTCTTGAGGACCTTGAGATCAAGTAAAATAAAATAAATATATTTTTCTTTTTTTTTTCTTTTTTTCAAAACAGGCCCGACGGGCTCCTTGTATGCAAAATGAGAAAGGCCCGGAATGGATTACGAGGAGCCCCGGGCGTCGGGCTATCCTATTCTTGGAGCACGGTGTACATTTAAGAGTTATTAGTTCTTATGGTTTCAATTATGTTAGTCGTAGAACATTTCCTAATTCAGTCACTGTATTTTCTTTTTTTTTTCTTTTTTTTTCACGATCACAACGAAATTCGTAGTTGCATGCAAACTGGTCGTAGTGGGGTAAATGGAATAGAAATTCGTATAAAAATATGGACAAATCGTAGTGGTTGGCATCTCTGCACATGCTTCAAAAAAGAGGCAGACATGGTATTCTAAATAAAACACGTAAGTTATTTAGATGCGCTTGTACATTTTTGCCAGTACTTGAAAAAAATTACTGGCATTCTGAAAATGTCACTTGCATTTTGCCAGTACGCCAGCTTAAATTTGAGCCCTGTCTATGTAAACAAAGATGGCCACTGGCGGCCATGTTTGACATGGAATCGAAATGAATCTTGGTTAGGACCAAGTACATGTCGCACCAGTTAATTTGGTAAAGGTTCCAATTCAATATCACTTACGGTTTTTAAAAGAACTCGCCACAAAGTCGCATTTTTAAAATCTATTTTTAGCCATCTTGAATTTCCTACCGACCTGAATTTTTACTAGGATCAACTAGACATCAAGAGCAACATTCCTGCGAAGTTCCATAAAAATCTGTCAAGTAGTTTTAGAGGAGTAGTCGCCACAAATTTTGCTAGGATCAACTAGACATCAAGAGCTACATTCCAGTTTAGTTTCATGAAATTCCATCAAACAGTTTCAGAGGAGTAGTCGCCACAAGTTTTCCTATATAACTCTATGTAAACAAAGATGGCCAATGGCAGCCATGTTTGTCATCCAATCAAAATGAATCTTGGTTAGGATTAACTACATATCGCACCAGTAATTTGGTAAATGTTCCAAATCAATATTACTTACGGTTTTTGAGAAATAGTCGCACAAAATCGCATTTTTAAAATTTATTTTTATCAAGGCGGAGATCTTGAATTTCCGGCCGACCTGAATCTTTGCTAGGATCAACTAAACATCAAGAGCAACATTCCTGGTAAGTTTCATGAAAATCCGTCAAGTAGATTCAGAGGAGTAGTCGCCACAAGTTTATCTTATAAAACTCTATGTAAACAAAGATGGCCGCTGGCGGCAATGTTTAACATCCAATCGAAATGAACTTTGGTAAGGACCAAGTACATGTCGCACCAGTTAATTTGGTAAAGGTTCCAATTCAATATCACTTACGGTTTTTAAAAGAACTCGCCACAAAGTCGCATTTTTAAAATCTATTTTTAGCCATCTTGAATTTCCTACCGACCTGAATTTTTACTAGGATCAACTAGACATCAAGAGCAACATTCCTGCGAAGTTCCATAAAAATCTGTCAAGTAGTTTTAGAGGAGTAGTCGCCACAAATTTTGCTAGGATCAACTAGACATCAAGAGCTACATTCCAGTTTAGTTTCATGAAATTCCATCAAACAGTTTCAGAGGAGTAGTCGCCACAAGTTTTCCTATATAACTCTATGTAAACAAAGATGGCCAATGGCAGCCATGTTTGTCATCCAATCAAAATGAATCTTGGTTAGGATTAACTACATATCGCACCAGTAATTTGGTAAATGTTCCAAATCAATATTACTTACGGTTTTTGAGAAATAGTCGCACAAAATCGCATTTTTAAAATTTATTTTTATCAAGGCGGAGATCTTGAATTTCCGGCCGACCTGAATCTTTGCTAGGATCAACTAAACATCAAGAGCAACATTCCTGGTAAGTTTCATGAAAATCCGTCAAGTAGATTCAGAGGAGTAGTCGCCACAAGTTTATCTTATAAAACTCTATGTAAACAAAGATGGCCGCTGGCGGCAATGTTTAACATCCAATCGAAATGAACTTTGGTAAGGACCAAGTACATGTCGCACCAGTTAATTTGGTAAAGGTTCCAATTCAATATCACTTACAGTTTTTAAAAGAACTCGCCACAAAGTCGCATTTTTAAAATCTATTTTTAGCCATCTTGAATTTCCTACCGACCTGAATTTTTACTAGGATCAACTAGACATCAAGAGCAACATTCCTGCGAAGTTCCATAAAAATCTGTCAAGTAGTTTTAGAGGAGTAGTCGCCACAAATTTTGCTAGGATCAACTAGACATCAAGAGCTACATTCCAGTTTAGTTTCATGAAATTCCATCAAACAGTTTCAGAGGAGTAGTCGCCACAAGTTTTCCTATATAACTCTATGTAAACAAAGATGGCCAATGGCAGCCATGTTTGTCATCCAATCAAAATGAATCTTGGTTAGGATTAACTACATATCGCACCAGTAATTTGGTAAATGTTCCAAATCAATATTACTTACGGTTTTTGAGAAATAGTCGCACAAAATCGCATTTTTAAAATTTATTTTTATCAAGGCGGAGATCTTGAATTTCCGGCCGACCTGAATCTTTGCTAGGATCAACTAAACATCAAGAGCAACATTCCTGGTAAGTTTCATGAAAATCCGTCAAGTAGATTCAGAGGAGTAGTTGCCACAAGTTTATCTTATAAAACTCTATGTAAACAAAGATGGCCGCTGGCGGCAATGTTTAACATCCAATCGAAATGAACTTTGGTAAGGACCAAGTACATGTCGCTCCAGTAATGTTGGTAAACGTTCCAATTGAATATCACTTATGGTTTTTGACAAGTAGTCGCCACACATACATTTTAAAATCTATTTTTAGCCATGGCAGCCATCTTGAATTTCCAGCCAACCTAAATCTTTGCTAGGATAAACTAGACATCAAGAGCAACATTCCTGTGAAGTCTCATGAAAATCCGTCAAGTAGTTTCAGAGTAGTCGCCACAAGTTTTTCCTATATAACTTTATGTAAACAAAGATGGCCACTGGTGGCCAAAAGATGGCCGCTGGTGGCCATGTTTGACATCCAATCAAAATTACCTTTGGTTAGGACCAACTACATGTCATGCCAGTCATTTTGGTAAAGGTTCCAAATCAATATCCCTTACGGTTTTTAAGAAGTAGTCGTCACAAAATAACTTTTTTTTTAATTTTCTTAAATTTCCAGCCGACCTGAGTTTTTGCTAGGATCAACATTCCTATGAGCTACATTTCTGTGAATTTTCATGAGGAGTAGTCGCCACAAAAAAAAGTTTACAGACAGACAATGCACCACGGCATAAGCTCTGCTGATCTTTGATTAGCCAAGTTAAAAAATAACACTTTAACCAAATTTTATAGGGCAAAAACTTGGGTAGGATCAGGGACAGCAGGGGCGCCCACCAACCACACTATAATCTGAAAATTTATGAAAATTCATATGTAAACAGCTTTTTTTGTTGTTGTTTTTCAATTATTTTTTAAAAGTTGCGCCCTGACCAGACCCCCACCCATAATCTGTAATCCTGTATCTGCCCATGGCCAGGTCAATGCTGACAAATGGGTTAGTGCAATATCAGTATGTAAATAGTTTACTTTTATCACAATTCTTGAATCAATACAGGTTTATACACTACTAAGCACATAAAAGGCATTTGTACATTAATAAACCCAGCTGAATTCGACCTGAATGACACGCCTCAACTGAAGTATCAACAAAATAGCCCTACCTATACTTTGGTATGCTTGTCTCAACTGAAGTATCAACAAAATAGCTCTACCTATACTTTGGTATGCTTGTCTCAACTGAAGTATCAACAAAATAGCTCTACCTATACTTTGACCTGAATGACACGCCTCAACTGAAGTATCAACAAAATAGCCCTACCTATACTTTGGTATGCTTGTCTCAACTGAAGTATCAACAAAATAGCTCAACCTATACTTTGGTATGCTTGTCTCAACTGAAGTATCAACAAAATAGCTCTACCTATACTTTGACCTGAATGACACGCCTCAACTGAAGTATCAACAAAATAGCCCTACCTATACTTTGGTATGCTTGTCTCAACTGAAGTATCAACAAAATAGCCCTACCTATACTTTGGTATGCTTGTCTCAACTGATGTATCAACAAAATAGCTCTACCTATACTTTGGTATGCTTGTCTCAACTGAAGTATCAACAAAATAGCCCTACCTATACTTTGGTATGCTTGTCTCAACTGAAGTATCAGCAAAATAGCCCTACCTATACTTTGGTATGCTTGTCTCAACTGATGTATCAACAAAATAGCCCTACCTATACTTTGGTATGCTTGTCTCAACTGAAGTATCAACAAAATAGCTCTACCTATACTTTGGTATGCTTGTCTCAACTGAAGTATCAACAAAATAGCCCTACCTATACTTTGGTATGCTTGTCTCAACTGAAGTATCAGCAAAATAGCCCTACCTATACTTTGGTATGCTTGTCTCAACTGAAGTATCAACAAAATAGCTCTACCCATACTTTGGTATGCTTGTCTCAACTGAAGTATCAACAAAATAGCTCTACCTATACTTTGGTATGCTTGTCTCAACTGAAGTATCAACAAAATAGCTCTACCTATACTTTGGTATGCTTGTCTCAACTGAAGTATCGACAAAAAAGCTCTACCTATACTTTGGTATGCTTGTCTCAACTGAAGTATCAACAAAATAGCCCTACATATACTTTGGTATGCTGGTCTCAACTGAAGTATCAACAAAATAGCCCTACCTATACTTTGGTATGCTTGTCTCAACTGAAGTATCAACAAAATAGCCCTACCTATACTTTGGTATGCTTGTCTCAACTGAAGTATCAACAAAATAGCTCTACCTATATTTTGGTATGCTTGTCTCAACTGAAGTATCAACAAAATAGCTCTACCTATACTTTGGTATGCTTGTCTCAACTGAAGTATCAACAAAATAGCTCTACCTATACTTTGGTATGCTTGTCTCAACTGAAGTATCAACAAAATAGCTCTACCTATACGTTGGTATGCTTGTCTCAACTGAAGTATCAACAAAATAGCCCTACCTATACTTTGGTATGCTTGTCTCAACTGTAGTATCAACAAAATAGCTCTACCTATACTTTGGTATGCTTGTCTCAACTGAAGTATCAACAAAATAGCTCTACCTATACGTTGGTATGCTTGTCTCAACTGAAGTATCACTAAAATAGCCCTACCTATACTTTGGTATGCTTGTCTCAACTGAAGTATCAACAAAATAGCTCTACCTATACTTTGGTATGCTTGTCTCAACTGAAGTATCAACAAAATAGCCCTACCTATACTTTGGTATGCTTGTCTCAACTGAAGTATCAACAAAATAGCCCTACCTATACTTTGGTATGCTTGTCTCAACTGAAGTATCAACAAAATAGCTCTACCTATACTTTGGTATGCTTGTCTCAACTGAAGTATCAACAAAATAGCCCTACATATACTTTGGTATGCTGGTCTCAACTGAAGTATCAACAAAATAGCTCTACCTATACTTTGTTATGCTTGTCTTCCTTTTAATTTTTCATTATTTGATAGAAAGGACAGAGAGTTTGATTCATTCATAAATGTAGTGCAAAATATGTTTTGTGTTTAATTCACTTTTATAGTAATCCAATTATTTTTGTCAAAATGTTCAGTTGCTCTCAAACAGATTTTCACACATCAATATGTTATACATCTGAAAAGGAACATCGAGTAGATCGATGACTGTAACTACATAACGAATAAAGACGGAGATAAAATACTTTGGCACTGAACCCTCGATATATAGTTTGAAGGTTTGATGCAGAAATGGATTAAGTCCAATCTTTATTCAAATGCTGTTAACACTCTTTATCACCTGAACCACTAACACAGGATATACCAGGTATGGCAATCAAGATACAGTAATTAAAAATATTTGTTTTTCAAAACATTTGAAATGATTTATTAACAGTGGTTTTCTTCAAATTGAAGTTTTAAATACATCGACTACTCCAATATTATCAGTTTAAACTTGGCTGGTTTAATCTTTATTGATTGAATACCTGGAATGTAATTATATGGGAATAATGTTTACCTTGCGACATACAATTTAAGTAAACTAAATTTTAACACCAAACTGACTGGTTCTCAAAGTATAATCTATTCACAGTTAATCAATACCAGGTATAATAACACAGGTACGCAGTCTATCAGGTATTAAACTTCCTGATAACCACACAGCTCGACAAACAAGTGATAAAATGGCGACATCGAGAGGACAAAAGTTTTCAGGCTCAGTAAGCCTAGCTTCTGATGAAGTATTTGATTTTGTATGCTCGTCATGTGCACAGGATAATAACAACAAAGAAGCTGTCACATTTTGCACGGCATGTGAAGAATATTTTTGTAAGGCTTGCGTAGAGTTTCACAATAAGTTTAGAGCAACAAGTGATCACCGCAATAGATTGTTGAATCAAGCCGAGATGAAAAAGAGGGGACCGCAGAAACCACGGGCCACGATAACGGAAAAATGTGAATTACATGGTGATAAATTGGTGGACATGTTCTGTCCCAACCACGATGCTGTAGGATGTAACACGTGCATGACTGTGGACCACAGGTATACATATTTATTATATACATTCCAGTGAAATGGTGGATTTTATGATTAAAATAAAACCTTATATTTTCATTGTTTATATTTCACATTAATTATAACATATTTTCACTCAAAAGGATGTCTTGCAACTGTTGACGTTGTTTACATTGTTGACGCTATTAACGTCATATTTTTAGCAGATTTTTTTTTTTTCTGCATAAATTTCCAGGTTGTGAGTATATAACAAATAGAATATTTGTTGTTCTGTCGTGAATATAGGATTTATATTCATCTCTAAGTGAAAAAAATCGAATATTTTAAATCGTCGTGTACTCGTGAAAATAAGTTTTCTCACTTCTCGATGAAAATAAATCCTATATTCACTCAAAACAATCAAATATCCTCTATTCATTTTGTTGTTTTCTAAATTAAAGTATATTTGACAACAATTATAAAATAAATGTTTACATACTCATTCAGCTTTTGGAAAGTTATGGAGTGGTTAACTGGTATTAATTATGTTTCTGTATTATTATATTCGCAAATGGTGTAAAATGTTTATGCCCTAAATGTTTAATGGGGGTCTTCAGATTTCTAAACGCTGAATATGTAATTATGGAAGACATCAGAAATGCAAAAAATACAGGAATGACAGCTATATTTGGATTACCCACAATAAAATCTACATCCTCTTTGTTTTCCTCCATTTTGATTTATTTTTAGATCAAAATCTTGGAAAATTATCAGTTGGTCAGAAACTCCTCTAACATACATTTTAGATCTATCAGCAAATAGTGTTGAAGTAAGCAACTTATCAAACGGTTCTTCTTTATGTAGTTATAACAAAAATTCCTTTGTAAGTTTATGAAAACAACGATGGCCACTGATAGCCATCTTGGAAGTGAAATCATTGGGGAGCCATCTTTGTGCCATGCTGGTAACTTTGGTGAAGATGCTATATCAAATATAGCAAGCAAATTAAGCAAATTATGTGTCCCCTTTCCGGTGTAACTACCTATCTAAATAAAATAGAAACAAGAGGCCCAAGAAGCTCTGTATGGCCTGTACCGCTCTACTGGCTGCATTGGAGGGGATGAATGGAAAAAATAGTTCTTGTAGCACTTATGCTCTGCATTGAGCAAAATGAGTCAAATATACAAATTACTGCAAGTTGTACCCAGGTACATGGGCACCTTTATGCAGTTGGACAAAAACCGTTATATGTATAAATTGTGGCTTGAGTCCCTAAATGACCATTAGAATCAAATGTATTCACATTTGGATAAAATATGCAATTGTTTGTGTGTTTTTTGCCCGATTACCGACTAGGGGGCCCAGTGGATGGAGCCAAAAAATGAAAACTTATTGTATATCGACACATTCTTAATTAAGAAATACACAACACAATTTGAATTTGAAATCTCAAGGGTATAAAGAGAGCGTCGCAAAGCAGAAACTCTGTAATAGTAAATTACTGCAAGTTCCCCAAGTTGCACCCCTGTAGAGGGGTCCTTTTATGCAGGAGGTCAAAACCCTTTTTATATATGTCTTGCCTGGAATCCCTAAATGACCATACCAAATTAGATTCAATTTAATTCACATTTGGACAGTATATATGCTCATTTTTGTGTATTTTTACCCCCGAGGGGCCCCAGCGGATGGAGCCAAAATACGAAAACTAATTGCGCATCTGTACATCCTTACCTAAAAAATACACCCACATGAACTTGATATCTCAGAGGGTATAGAAGAAGTTTAGTGTCACAAGGCGGAAACTCTGTAATAGTAAATCTCTGTAACTTCCCCGAGTTGTAACCCTGCAGAGGCCCCCTTTATACAGGAGATCAAACTCTGTGTTATATATGTTGATCCTCGAGTCCATCAATGACTACCAAATTTCTCAGGTAAGGCTAAACACCTTTGCAGGCTCATAAGTGTAGGGGAATTTATCGTCCAGAAATTTAAATGCATATTTATAAGGTCACTGTGCCCTTGACCTTTAACCTACTGACCCCAAAAACAATAGGGTCCCTCCTCTTATCTAGAGCAATGAATCTATGAAGTTTCATTAGTATGGATGTTATGGTTTCAAAGTTATCTTCCAGAATGCCTATTTCCATCAAAGGTCACTCACTGTGACCTTGACCTTCTACCTACTAACCATAAAACAATAGGGATCCTACTCTCACCTAGAGCAATGTACATCACTTAAGTGTAATGGAGCTATAAAGTTTCATGAGTGTATGTGTTATGGTTTCAAAGTTATTGTGCGGAATGCATATTTCCATATAAGGTCACTGTGACCTTGACCTTCGAACTACTGACCAAATACAATAGCGTTCCTCCTGTCACCTAGGGCAATGTATTTATGAAGTTTCATGAGTGTAGGTTATGGTTTTAAAGTTATCGTCCGGAATGTGTATTTCCATATAAGGTCATTGCGGGGGGCAAAATTTAAAACTAGGTTCACCATTAAAACAAATTGGTAGAGGATTCTAAGATTATAGTAAATGCAAAATATTAAAACTTTGGCACTTGTAGTTTCAGAGAAGATTTTCCCTATATAAGTCTATGTTAAACATGTAACCCTGGGGGCGGGGCTAAATTTGACCCCAGTGTCACCATTTGAATAAACTGGCGATCATTATTAAAGAAAGATTTATCAAGATTTTTTAAGGTTTCAAGTTTTTATGGTAATGGCAGCCATCTTCGATATCGCGTTGACCTAATTTTATCAAATTTGAAAAACATTGACCGCTGAATCATCTATGTGCAGCTTGGTTAAAATTGATTATGCGTTTACTGAGGAGATCTCATTTGAAGCAATTGTTGACGGACGGACAGGACAGACGAACAGCGACCGGCTCAGGTGAGCTTATAAGTTGTTTAGCTCCCGTGATGGCATTTTGCCAACTGCCATAATTTTAACTCGCTACTTTTATCAGCTGACATTTTTTAAAGTAGAAACGTGTCCATACGACACTGATGCCCCCACTTAGGTCACTAAGTCAAGGGCCATAACCCTGTGGTTCTTGGTCCGAAATAAAAAATAATAATTCAGGTGCACATCTTCACTTGCTGTCAACATTCTTGTAAAATTTGGTGACCGTGGGTTAAATAGTTATGGAGGATCACACAACACAAGTTTTCAGCCCCTATTTTGACTAACTCAAGGGCCATAACTCTGTGGTTCTTGGTCCAAAATAAAAATGAAAACCCAGGTGCGCATCTTCACTTGCTGGTCTAACTTTCTGTAAAGTTTGGTGACCATGGGTTAAATAGTAATGGAGGAGGGCGTGACAAAAAAAATTCAGACCCTATTTTGACTCAAGTCAATGGCCATAACTCTGTGGTTCTTGATCCAAAATAAATATAACGAGAAATGTCACAGTAAGTGACAAATGCGCCCGAATTGACTTTTGACCTCTAAGTGTGACCTTGACCTTGGAGCCAAGGACCTGGATTTTGTGCGCGACACGTCGTCTGGTTGTGGTGAGGAATTGTGCCAAGTTATCTGAAAATTCATCCAAGGATGCCCGAGTTATTGACCGGACACAATTTGACCTTTGACCTCTAAGTGTGACCTTGACCTTGGAGCCACAGACTTGGATTTTGTGCGTGACACATCGTCTTGTTGTGGTGAGGCTTTGTGCCAAGTTATTTTAAAAACCTCTAAGTGTGACCTTGACATTGGAGTCACGGACCTGGCATGTCGTCTTGTTGTGGTGAGCACCTGTGCCAAGTTATTTGAAAATCCATCCAGGAATGGCAGTTATTGACTGGACACAATTTGACCTTTGACCTCTAAATGTGACCTTGGGGCCACAGACCTGGATTTTGTGCTCGACACATCGTCTTATTGTGGTGAGCACTCATGACAAGCTATTTGAAAATCCATCCAGGAATGCCAGAGTTATTGACCGGACACATTTTTACCTTTGACCTCTAAGTGTGACCTTGACCTTAGAGCCTCGGACCTTGATTTTGTGTACGAAACGTCTTGTTGTGGTGAGCACTTGTGCCAAGTTATTTGAAAATCCGTCCAGGAATGCCAGTTATTGACTGGACACAATTTGACCTTTGACCTCTAAATGTGACCTTGACCTTGGGGCCACAGACCTGGATTTTGTGCTCAACACATCGTCTTATTGTAGTGAGCACTCATGCCAAGCCATTTGAAAATCCGTCCAGGAATGCCAGAGTTATTGACCGGACACGATTTGAGCTTTGACCTATGTGTGACCTTGACCTTGGAGCCACGGACCTGGATTGTGTGCATGACACATCACGTTGATGTGGTGAGCAATTGTGCCAAGTTATTTCAAAATTGGACACAATTTGATCTTTGACCTTGACCTTAGAGCCATGGACCTGGGTTTTGTGCGCGAAATGTCGTGTTGTTGTGGTGGTGAGCACTTTTGCCAAGTTATTTGAAAATCCTTCCAGGAATGCCAGAGTTATTGACCTGACACGATTTGACATTTGGCCTCTAAGTGTGACCCTGACCTTGGAGTCACGGACCTGGCTATTGTGCGCGACACATCGTTTTGTTGTGGTTAGCACTTGTGCCAGGTTATTTGAAAATCTGTCGATGAATGTCAGAGTTATTAACCGGACACGAAAGCAGTTTATTTTGACCTTTGACCTCTAAGTGTGACCTTGACATTGGAGCCACGGACCTGGATTTTGAGTGCGACAAGTCGTCTTGTTGTGGTGAGCAATTGTCAAAGTTATTTGAAAATCCATTATTGTCAGAGTTATTAACCGGGCACGATTGTACAGACGAACGAAGGGACTGACAGACGGACCACTCCGGGAAGACCAAAAGCGGTTTCTTAATACAGCTGGTCTCTTATTACAGGTTCTAACATTATTCAACTTCTTAATAAATGTTTATTTAAATATGTACATGTACTTTGTATATACTGCCTGTCAGTGTATATGTTGTTTTTGTGAAAACTGATACTTAATAATTGTATTAAGACATGTAACTTGGAAATAATATTTACTTAAACGGGATTGTTTGTACTTTATCATTTAAGTATATAACGTGTTAAACACCATGCCAAAAAATCAGTATTTCATAACACTAAACTATAAACCTGTCCCTCAATATAGTAGCATTACCAATAACAACCAAAGTGAATACGACTTTCGGACACAGAAACAATTAATGTACAATGAATTTTGTTTGTATTTTAACATATTTCTTCGTAATGACCAGGGGGCTACGTGACTTTGTTATGCCCACCCTTGTGGGGGAGGGGCATATAGATTTGAACTTGTCCGCGGTCCTCCATAATTATTTGATCCACGGTTGCAAAACTTTAAATGAATGTTGACTTGGGTTTTTATGCCCCCGGAGGGGTGCATATAGTAGTCGCACTGTCTCTTCAACCAGGTTAGCCTGTATTTTTATTTTATTTTTTCTATCTTTACAATATTTTTTATTTAACATCATTAGAATTTTACAGATTTTTGAAAACAAGCAGTACATGACACTGAAACGCTCTTCTGACGATCTGAACAGCTAGATCTTGAAACAGTATCATAACTTTAAATGTGGGTCATTATTTGAATGGGAAGTTTTATTAATAATTAAACAATACAAGTAAATTTCCTATAAAGTTTCATGAAAATCCATCAAGTAGTTACAGAGGAGTAGTCGCCACAAATGTTTCCTATGTTACAGTATGTAAACAAAGATGTCCGCTGGCAGACATGTCTTACATTGAATTAAAATGATTTCGTTTAGGACCAACTACATGTTATGCCAATTCATGTAGTATAAGTACAGTTGAAATGTAAATATTGGTACATAATTGCAGTCATTCGAACATTTAGATATTACAAACAATGTGATTGGTTAAAGGACAATCACATGATCAATTTAAGCAACATTCATTTTCCAATGAACTGTACGAAGAACTACTTTCATATGTCATCCATAGAGTATGCATCAAAACAAAAGCAACCCGTATTTATTCTAATAATTTGTTTTAATAAATTAAGAAAAAATAAGTATGTTTAGTATAGTAATTACAAAGGTTTAAGCATTTTATACCCAGGAAAGTTCATCGTACCCCGGGACCAATTTATTTTTTGATCAACTGGATAAACTTTAGTAGGATATTACAATCAATTTCATCTGTCTGTTATTAAAGCCCAAAACCATGTATGTCCATGATTTTGTAGATAAAGGGGTGCGGTATATGCCAGGTACATCCCACCCTTCAGAGCTGTGACTTACTACGGCATACAATTAGTTTTCAAAAAAGTCAATAAAACTATTTTATTCTCAGGTCATGTAAAGATGTGGATTTCATTTCTATGATTGCAAAGGGAATCACGAAAAGTTCAGAAATCCAGAAAATCAAGACTGACCTTGAGAAGGCCAAGAAAGAAATGACCAAAATGAAGTCATCCCGCCAGAAAGACCAATCAAGAACCAGCAAGGAGAAACATGATGCATTGACCACTATCAAAGAATTTCGGAGAAAGATGAACAGTTTCCTTGACAAACTGGAGAAGTCAGCAACTGATGACGTAGACAAACGATACAAGAATCTGAACACTAGAATACAGGAAGATATTGGTACATGTGATGACATCATTGCTGCAATGGAATCACTGATCAAGAAGTTTGAGACAGACAAAACTAATGAACCTCAAGTATTTGTCAATGTTAAAAAAGGTAAACAAATCGCAACGAATGCTGAAAAAGTAAGGGCTGAAATGGTTACGTCAGTCGGGAGAGGAAAAGAGACAACCCAGTTCACCATTGATAAAAGCATCGAGGCATATCTCAACAATCTGAAATCTCTTGGCAAATTCCCAGATGAGTCTGATCAACATTCCTCTACTGAAGGCAGTCAGGTCAAGGTCAGAATGAATTCAAGAAACCAACCAAATCCAGTGGCAGATCAAGTCCAGGGCAGAATCAACTCAGGCAATCCTGATGTGCGGAAAGTACAGGGCAGAATGAACATTGGCAATCCTAATGCGGGGCAAGTCCAGAGGAGGAACACCAACATGTGTCGTCTGTATAAAGCATCTGGTGGAAGAGATGTCAACATTAAAATAAAAACAGACAATAAAAGATGTAATATATGGGGATCATGTCACATTCCTAATGGGGGGACTCTAATCACTGATTATGCTAATAAATCACTAAAACAGCTAGATTCCTCCTACAAGGTGATCAGTCAGTGTGACCTGTCTGGTAGTCCTAGTGGAGTATGTATGATCAGTGCCAATGAAGCAGCAGTAGTTCTGTATGATAACAACACCATACAGTTTGTGTCTGTGCAGAAGATGCAGCCATCACGATCTATACAGCTTGATCATTATTGTTATGGTGTTGCCCACAGTAACGGGGAGCTGTATGTCTCTGATGATGGTAACACTGTACATGTATACACCCTGACTGGGGCTCCTCTCCGTACTTACCATACTGACCAGTCTGGACGAGAGATATTCTCCTTTACCCAACATATGGCAGTGAGTGGTGATGGAGGCAGACTCTATGTGGCTGATTGTAACAATGGTCTGATCTGTCTGGATAAACAAGGGAGAGTACTCTGGACAGTCACGGATCCTAGACTGAACAGTGCACGAGGTTTTTGTGTGGATCAAGATGACAATGTCCTGGTCTGTGGGTTGGGCTCACACAATGTACTACACGTCAGTAGTGAGGGTGAGGTACTGGGGGAGGTAGTTACACAATCTGATGGTTTATCACCACTGTCAGTCTGTTATGATCAAATAAACTCCACACTGATGGTCACAATGTATGGCAAGGATCATGTCAGATTGTTTGATTTAAAATGAGGTATATTGATACCTTCCCTACTTGTAATAAAAATGTGTAACAAGACAATGTATTGTAATGTGTGAGTTGTAATACAAGTGTGTAACAAGACAATGTATTGTAATGTGCGAGTTGTAATACAAGTGTGTAACAAGACAATGTATTGTAATGTCTTAGTTGTAATACAAATGTGTAAAAAAACAGTGTATTGTAATATCTGAGCTGTAATACAAGTATGTAACACAACAATGTATTGTAATGTATGTGTTGTAATACAAGTGGGTACAAAATGATGTATTTTAATGTCTGATTAATAATACAAGGGTGTAACAATAAAGTTTTAGTATGAACCATGTGCCCCATGCTTCCAGCATTTCAATCAAAGAATATTTTTCGTGTTGTACTTGCCGTTTCTATAAAATTTCATATTTTCCAATGTAAAGCAGAGCCTTAACGGACACTACATTTGCTATTTGTTATATGGTGATATTTTTTAGGCAGATGCATATAATGTGATTTATCATTGTATTTTTTCAACATTTGGATCACAAACGTATATAAAAAAAACTCAACTTTTAAACAACTGGAGTACTTTGATTGAAATAATTTGCTCCAGAACCCATATTTGTTCTATGTCAAACCTAAACAAGAGGTCAATGACCTTGAAGCTCTACTGATAAGTTTTGATAGGTCAATTATTAGCATTCCTGTGAAGTTTAATATATAACTCTATGTAAAGAAAGATTTCCGCTGGCAGCCATGTTTAATGTCGAATCAAAATGATTTTCCTCAATGACCAACATCATGTCATGCTGATCATTTTAGAAAAAGTCCAATATCAAATATCACATAGTTTTCAGGAAGTAGTCGCTACAATTTTTTCTAAGATCAATAAGACATCAAGAGCAACATTCTTGTGAAGTTTCATGAAAATCCATCAAGTAGTTTCAGGAGTTGTCGTTACAATTTTTTACTATATATAACGCTTGTAAACAAAGATGGCCGCTGGCAGCCATGATTAACGTCGAATCAAAACGATTTTCGACAAGGATCAACAGCATATCATGCTGATGTCATCTTTGAACAGTAGAGCTAAAAACAACAACTTTCAAATCTATAGACCAACAGTTACTTTAGTATATGCATTCATTATAGGTGCCTTGTTCTGTTGCGGACACTCAAATCAAATCAAATCATTTACACCTACTCAAACATCTCAACACCGTCTCAAATTACATGTTGCCAACGTAACTTCAAGTAATTAATAACAGTCAATGACAATTAAACAAACTATAACCAATACATTCAAATTATCAGTAGATTGAAAGTAAACAATTTTGTACTTGAGTTATACCGATCACTTTTCACAGTACCATTGAATAAACATTCAGTAAACCCGTCGTCACTTTAAATTCCCAGCCTCGTTTTCATTACAAATTGTCAATACACAAACAAACAGTGATATTTTTAGCGTATTTCTTCGTAAATGATCAACAAGACATAAGGTAAATCGTAATTTTATTTTGTAATAAAAGTTAATATATCAAAAGCATCATAGTTTGTTCAGAAAATTAGAACTGACAAACTTTTGTTTGATTTATACTGGCTGGTAAACAGCGGTCATACATGATCTGGTGTTCATATTTTTTTGCTTGAGTTTCGCTGGAAACAAAAAGTAAACAGCTAGTTGTTTAGGATAATGCATACCCCTTCTCCAAGCCCAAAATCCGTGGGGAAAAAGTGCGCGCTATATGCCAACAAATACGGAGTCCATTTCTATAAATTTCTTCAGAAACAATTAACTATTAATTTGAATTATTTTTTTGTAAAGGAATTTTCAAACATTATTAGCATCAATCATGTTTTTAAATTTAATTTCAATATACCTGATGCTCCTTTTTTCATGCCTATTTTACATGTAAATGATGTCATATACTGTTTTTCTGTTAAAACTATCACCTATGTACATAAAAACACAATTAACACTAACACATCTTACACCAGCATATAACAACAGACTCTCCTCCGTGCGCTATTTATTGTGAAAATGGCGATTGTAATGTCTGTGTTATAATACAAGTATGTAAAAAAAAAATGTATTGTCTGTGTTATAATACAAGTATGTAAAAAAAAAATGTATTGTCTGAGTTGTAATCCACAGAGGATATTTGTTTGTTTTGAGTGAATATAGGATTTATTTTCATCGAGAAGAGAGAAAACTTAGTTTCACAAGTGCTTTAGAACGAGTGAAAATATTTGAGTTTTCTCACTTCATAATGAATATGAATCCTATATTCCAGACAAACCAACAAATATTCCGTTTATTATATACTCACAACCTGGAAATTTATGCAGAAAAAATATAATGCACTAAAACAATGACGCCAATAACGTCAACAACGTAAACAATGTCAACAGTTGCATGACGTCATTTTGGGTGAAATATGTTACATATGAAATATAAACAATTAAAATATAAGGTTTTATTTTAATCATAAAATCCACTATTTCACTGGAAAGTATGTAATAAAAGTGTGTAACAAGACAGTGTATTGTAATGTCTGAGAGTGTAAAAAGACAGCGTATTTAATATTCTATTGTATGACACATGTGTAATACAACCTGGAAATATTTTGATTGGTTGAATTAAACCTGTAACACTACGCAAGTTTATTAACTGAAACTATTTTATTTATTACAAATTCACCCAGATCTGAGTCATAAACTTACTATTTGTGACAGCTTATAATAATGCACGTTATACAAAACATTATTGTTGGTTTGTTAAAAAGTTGGCGTAAGTTGGCGTAAACTGCTATTTTGTAAAGAGGTAAAACACAAACTTTTTTTATACGCAACGTCATGTGTGATGTTACGTCACATATTTTATGACGTTTTAGCGCCAAAGTGTGCCTGACGTCGTGGCGGTTCTATGTCCATCTGAATTATTTTTTACTAATTTGATTGCAATGTTATGTGATAAAAAGGATCTTAAACTCGTTCCCATTCCATATAAGATTTATGAAACTTGTTATGAATTATTTTTAATTTTAACTCGCCAAAAGGCTCGTTAAAATTAAAATAATTCATAACTCGTTTCATAAATCTTATATGGAATGGGAACTCGTTTAAGATCCTCTATGTCTGAGATGTAATACAAGTGTGTAACAAGACAGCATATTGTAATGTCTGAGTTGTAATTTAATACAAGTGTGTAACAAGACAGTGTATTGTAATGTCTGAGATGTAATACAAGTGTGTAACAAGACAGTGTATTGTAATGTCTGAGATGTAATACAAGTGTGTAACAAGACAGCATATTGTAATGTCTGAGATGTAATACAAGTGTGTAACAAGACAGTGTAATGCAATGTCTGATATGTAATACAAGTGTGTAACAAGACAGTGTATTGTAATGTCTGAGATGTAATACAAGTGTGTAACAAGACAGTGTATTGTAATGTCTGAGATGTAATACAAGTGTGTAACAAGACAGTGTATTGTAATGTCTGAGATGTAATACAAGTGTGTAACAAGACAGCATATTGTAATGTCTGAGATGTAATACAAGTGTGTAACAAGACAGTGTAATGCAATGTCTGATATGTAATACAAGTGTGTAACAAGACAGTGTATTGTAATGTCTGAGATGTAATACAAGTGTGTAACAAGACAGTGTATTGTAATGTCTGAGATGTAATACAAGTGTGTAACAAGACAGTGTATTGTAATGTCTGAGTTGTAATACAAGTGTGTAACAAGACAGTGTATTGTAATGTCTGAGTTGTAATACAAGTGTGTAACAAGACAGTGTAATGCAATGTCTGATATGTAATACAAGTGTGTAACAAGACAGTGTATTGTAATGTCTGAGTTGTAATACAAGTGTGTAACAAGACAGTGTATTGTAATGTCTGAGATGTAATACAAGTGTGTAACAAGACAGTGTATTGTAATGTCTGAGATGTAATACAAGTGTGTAACAAGACAGCATATTGTAATGTCTGAGATGTAATACAAGTGTGTAACAAGACAGTGTAATGCAATGTCTGATATGTAATACAAGTGTGTAACAAGACAGTGTATTGTAATGTCTGAGATGTAATACAAGTGTGTAACAAGACAGTGTATTGTAATGTCTGAGATGTAATACAAGTGTGTAACAAGACAGCATATTGTAATGTCTGAGATGTAATACAAGTGTGTAACAAGACAGTGTATTGTAATGTCTGATATGTAATACAAGTGTGTAACAAGACAGTGTATTGTAATGTCTGAGATGTAATACAAGTGTGTAACAAGACAGTGTATTGTAATGTCTGAGATGTAATACAAGTGTGTAACAAGACAGCGTATCATAATGTCCGAGATGTAATACAAGTGTGTAACACAACAATGCAGGTATTATTGAGGTATATACATACAGGGTCTTCTTCAGAAAAAAATCAAGGGATATGGGGTGGCTGTCAGAGGCAGTTACCCTTTGAGTGGCCAATATATTTAGGGATCATGATTTACTGGGCTCTTCATTGGACCAAAAAAATGTTTAGCCACCTTGGCTAAACCACCTCAATTATTTTTAGCCAATTGGATTTTCGTTCAGCCATTTACAAAAATTCCAATTGAATATTTGTATAACTTTCTTATCTTATTATTAAGATTCTTTTGTTAATAAAATTCTAGAATCAATAGAATCGAGTAATTTTATATAAACTTATATAAATTGGCAAAAGTACTTGGCAAAAGTACTTGACAAAAGTTTCACCATTTGCAATTTGGTTTCGTCAATGGCGAGTGGCAAAGACAAATGAAGAGCCCAGATTTATTTAGATGCAATTTGAAGTATATTTCAACTGTAAATGAAAGGATTTGTAAGATTTTTAGCCTACAAGGAGCTATTTAATATAGACAAGTATAATGCATTTTGCAGGTTTATTGGTGTTTTTAAGGGATAGGGCAGAGAGATTAAAGACTAGGTGGTCAAATAAAGGCATTTTCTGTAGTTTTCCATGCGCAGCTTTTTTGAGCGACTTCTCTTCTAAAACTATTGGATGGATTTTCCTACAAATTTACAGGAATGTTGCTTTTGATGTCTAGTTGTATTTTTGGTCTTCTTTTCTTTTTTTGAATGTATTTTTAAAAAAAAAAATTATTGTCTTTATTTAAATAAAGGCCTATTATTAGATACATAAAATAGGAAAAATATAGCATTTTGAAAAAATTCCAACAAAAAATAAGCATAATGGTAGGGTTCCAAATACTAATATTAAATCTCAATATGCATGATGACCTATAAATTTATTTGCATCTATTGTCTAAATATATGTTCAAATAAGTGCCTAGGAAGTTTGAACAAATTCTGTTATTTGGAACATAACAAAAAAGGAACATATACCATTTCTATATAATTTCATACAAAACTTGACCTTTTAGCATAGGGGTAGGGTTTCAAAAAATAATTCTAAACAAGCATGGGGACCTATCATTTTTATTGCACATTTTGTTTTTATATATGTTAAACTATGTGCTTAGAAAGTTTAAACAAATTCCATTATTGGGAACATACAAAAAAAAAAAAGGAAATTGTATCATTATGGGCTAATTTGTGCATAAATTATGGTAATGGTCTTAACAGATTTTGTAAAAAATATAGGTTTTACATAAAGATGAGCTTTAAATGTTATTGTAATTAAATGTTCTTTACTTTAATACAATTTTAGCAAAATTGTGACCAATGAATAAATGATTAGACTTCAAAAATGTCTTATTTAGCTATTTCATGGACTTGTTCAACTTTTTGGACAGATTGACATGACGGTGGCATTACAAATTATTTTTTAAACTTTTAACAAGCATGGTGACCTACCATTATTTTTGCCTTTTCTGTCTATATATATAACAGAATTACTGTACAAAAAGTTTAAAGAAAATCTGTTATGCAGAAAAAACTATAGAAAATGTCTTTAAGGAGTAGGGGGAAATTAGATTTAGAATTAAGTGATAGGGCAAATATGCTCTTAAATGGCCTGTGGGAGACCCTGACATACAGCATGCATCTAGTAAATATAGTGTAATATTTATGCTTTCTAAAGGCATAATCTGTGGATAATACATGTGTACTTATTATTATAATTCTAACTAGTACAATCGATGGTTGGATTTGTAACATGTGAAAAGTAACCCGTTATCTCTAAAATGTTGTATATCTTAATTTCAATGTTTAGATGATTTTATCCAGCGATCAGTATAAGAATAAATGTAAGATTTCAAAGAATTATTGAGTATATGTTTGATCATGTTTTATCCACGATCAGTACAAGAATCATAGTTTATACTGATCATGTTTTATCCACGATCGGTACAAGAATCGTAGTTTATACTGATCATGTTTTATCCACGATCGGTACAAGAATCGTAGTTTATACTGATCATGTTTTATCCACGATCAGTACAAGAATCGTAGTTTATACTGATCATGTTTTATCCACGATCAGTACAAGAATCGTAGTTTATACTGATCATGTTTTATCCACGATCAGTACAAGAATCGTAGTTTATACTGATCATGTTTTATCCACGATCAGTACAAGAATCGTAGTTTATACTGATCATGTTTATTCACGATCAGTACAAGAATCGTAGTTTTTACTGGGCTTTTTTTCCCAATACAATCATTTCTGTTAATTCAAGTTCAAAATATATTCAATATGTTATTGTTTTTGTTTTTGTTTTTTTTAGGAACACACGGCAATCTCAGCCCAGTGTCCCGTTAGTTTTCCTTACACAATCTGCTCAAAGCAAACTGCTTCTACATAATATTACCTATTTTTAATCTGTTAAGAGTAATGACAAAATGTTACAAGAGCTGTCGGAGAACAGCGCAGCTCGACTATTCGATTTTTCGGAGAATAATACATTTATAGCTAGTATATACCATCAGAAAACAAGGCTACAACAATGTGGGGTGTGGTTGGGAGCACAACATAACTATGTGTAAGAATTGACCAAAACTACACAGAAATATGTAAAAAAAAATAAAATATTTTTTTCGAGTTGAGTGGGGTGCGGGGTGGGGGTGGGAGAGAGGTGGGGTTGGATGGTGGGGGGAGTGGGGGTGGTCAGGGCAACATATATGTGTAAGAAGCTTTGTAATAATTCACCAAAACAACACAAAAATATGAAGAAAAAAAAAAAGAAAATTGAGTTTGAGAGGGGATGGGGTAGAGGCGTGGGGTGGGGAGGGCAACATTTGTAAGAATTGACTAAAACAACAAAGAAATATGTAAAAAAAAAAAAATCAAGTGGGGCGGGGTGACAGACAACCATATGCCATTCCTTAAATGTTAACATAAATCACGAGAATACAATCAAGTTTCTTTCTCCGCTACACATCATTCACTTCTTGTAAATGTATTACTCCACTACACATCATTCACTTCTTGTAAATGTATAACTCCACTACACATCATTCACTTCTTGTAAATGTGTTACTCCACTACACATCATTCACTTCTTGTAAATGTATTATTCCACTACACATCATTCACTTCTTGTAAATGTATTACTCCACTACACATCATTCACTTCTTGTAAATGTATAACTCCACTACACATCATTCACTTCTTGTAAATGTGTTACTCCACTACACATCATTCACTTCTTGTAAATGTATTACTCCACTACACATCATTCACTTCTTGTAAATGTATTACTCCACTACACATCATTCACTTCTTGTAAATGTATAACTCCACTACACATCATTCACTTCTTGTAAATGTATTTCTCCACTACGCATCATTCACTTCTTGTAAATGTATTACTCCACTACGCATCATTCACTTCTTGTAAATGTATTACTCCACTACACATCATTCACTTCTTGTAAATGTATTATATGACATAATTAGAAATTTAATTGTCCAGTTTTCCTACGATATAGCATTGTTGTCAATGTATTACATGACAATCGGAACGTACACGACCTTATTTGTTTTAATTGTCCAGTTTTCCTCTGATATGGCAAGGAAGATAAATTAGGGGAGATAATCATGAACAGTACAAATGTTAAGGTCAACAACCATTTTCTTGCATACCGGATAAGGCTATCCACATTTTACATGGGGGATGGAAAGTCGTATCTTTATGGGTAAAGATAATTGAATTGAATTGAATTGGGGTTTTAAGGCGCACCAACACATTACAGGTTATATGGCGCCTAGCCTGGCATGTTCATGCCTGTTAGGCACCATATAACCTGTAATGTGTTGGTGCGCCTTAAAACCCCAATTCAATTCAATTCAATTCAATTATCTTTACCCATAAAGATACGGGTAAAGATAAGTCATGCGTGCAACAACATCCGGTATGCAGGAAAACCTGCAAAACATTAGTAGCTGGCGGCGTCAATGGACAACATGTCTCTAATATGCAAGAAAAGAATATATCATGGGTATTCGGTTCAGATAGGGAATTCAAACACTCTTCACCAGATACCCATGAAGATTCTTATAATCTGTTAGTTACAGATGCATACAGGGGAGATAAACATGAACAGTACAAATACTAAGGTTAACAACAGTAACCTGTTACAGTTCTAGATGCATACAGGGGAGATAAACATGAACAGCACAAATGTTAAGGTTAACAACAGTTATCTGTTACAGTGCTAGATGCACACAGGGGAGATAATCATGAACAGTACAAATGTTAAGGTTAACAACAGTTATCTGTTGCAGTTCTAGATGCATACAGGGGAGATACACATGAACAGTACAAATGTTAAGGTTAACAACAGTTATCTGTTGCAGTTCTAGATGCATACAGGGGAGATAAACATGAACAGTACAAATGTTAAGGTTAACAACAGTTATCTGTTGCAGTTCTAGATGCATACAGGGGAGATAAACATGAACATTACAAATGTTAAGGTTAACAACAGTTATCTGTTGCAGTTCTAGATGCATACAGGGGAGATAAACATGAACAGTACAAATGTTAAGGTTAACAACAGTTATCTGTTATAGTTTTAGATGTATTCATTTTATGTTGGATAAACAACTTTGTATATAGACAATTGTAATAACTTAAAAAGAACTGTGGATAAATAAACTACTCATTTATAACCTCACTATAAGATTGTCTGTCAATTACTTAACACCAACTTTGAAAACAACGTCACAATATTCTGGCAGGTTTTCAGTTTTGTCAGATGAAAAATTTTCATGTTAACAAGGCAAAATATAGCATATTTAAGAAATTCAAGATCCATAACTCCGGTGTTACTGGTCTGATCTGGCTGGTTTTCAAACTTGTCGGAGCTTTCATTGATATCAACTATCTGGTTAAGTTTGGTAAACAACAGATGGAAAATAAAGGCCTTATCGTGTTAATGAGACAAAATATAGCATATTTAAGAAAATCAAGGGCCATAACTCAGGTGTTACTGTTCCGATCTGGCTGGTTTTCAAACTTGTCCAAGCTTTCATTGATATCAACAATCTGGCCAAGTTTGTAAATGATCCGATGAAAAATGAAGGCCTTATCGTGTTAACGAGGGAATAGTTAACAGACAATTGATGGACGGACAACTCACCATCCCACACTCTGCTGACCTTTGGCCAGTAAGGCTAAAAATACAACTTAATAATCTTACCAGCTGATTTATTTGTTCAAATGAGGGTGCATCTATATGCAATCTCTCGGCTGCTATTCGGTTCAATGCTGTATTATCTAAGACAACCTGAAAGGGAGATGAGAAGTTTCAAAGTCCTGTCCATCAATAGCAACAAATACAACCTGAAACGTAAACAAGAAGTTTCAAAGTCCGGCTGATAAACAGCAACACACACTCTGAAAAGGAAACAATATGTTTCAACATTCCTGTCTTTCAACAGCCAAATAAAACCTAAAAGGTAAACAAGAAGTTCCCAAGTCCGGTCCATAAACAGCAACATACACTCTGAACGGGAAACAATATGTTTCAACATCCTGTCTTTCAACAGCAACAAATAAAACCCAAAAAGGGAAACAAGGTTCAAAGTCCGGTCCATAAACAGCAACATACACTCTGACAGGAACAATAAAAACCTAAAAGGGAAACAAGAAGTTTCAATGCCTGGTCCATCAACAACAACAATACAACCTGAAAGGGAAACAAGAAGTTTCAATGCCTTGTCCATTACAATACCACCTGAAAGGGAAACAAGAAGTTTCAATGCCTGGCCCATCAACAACAACAATACAACCTGAAAGGGAAACAAGAAGTTTCAATGCCTGGCCCATCATCAACAACAACAATACAACCTGAAAGGGAAACAAGAAGTTCCAATGCCTGGTCCATCAACAACAACAATACAACCTGAGAGGGAAACAAGAAGTTTCAATGCCTGGTCCATCAACAATACAACCTGAAAGGGAAACAAGAAGTTTCAATGCCTGGCCCATCAACAACAACAATACAACCTGAAAGGGAAACAAGAAGTTTCAATGCCTGACCCATCAACAACAACAATACAACCTGAGAGGGAAACAAGAAGTTCCAATGCCTGGTCCATCAACAACAACAATACAACCTGAAAGGGAAACAAGAAGTTTCAATCCCTGGTCAATCAACAATACAACCTGAAAGGGAAACAAGAAGTTTCAATGCCTGGCCCATCAACAACAATACAACCTGAAAGGGAAACAAGAAGTTCCAATGTCTGGTCCATCAACAACAACAATACAACCTGAAAGGGAAACAAGAAGTTTCAATGCCTGGCCCATCAACAATACAACCTGAAAGGAAAACAAGAAGTTTCAATGCCTGGCCCATCAACAACAACAATACAACCTGAAAGGGAAACAAGAAGTTTCAATGTCTGGTCCATCAACAACAACAATACAACCTGAAATGGAGACAAGAAGTTTCATCAACCTGAAAGGGAAACAAGAAGTTTCAATGTCTGGTCCATCAACAACAACAATACAACCTGAAATGGAGACAAGAAGTTTCAATGTCTGGTCCATCAACAACAACAATACAACCTGAAAGGGAGACAAGAAGTTTCAATGCCTGGTCCATCAACAACAACAATACAACCTGAAAGGGAAACAAGAAGTTTCAATGTCTGGTCCATCAACAACAACAATACAACCTGAAAGGGAGACAAGAAGTTTCAATGCCTGGTCCATCAACAACAACAATACAACCTGACAAGAGTACTAAGATGTTTTGAAGTCCTGTCTGTCAACAGCAACAGTACAACATGAAATATGCAATTTACTTTAAACTATTCAAATACTTAATAACAACAAGTTTTGCAGGGAACAAGAAATGTCACTGTAAGTGACAAATGCCCCTGAAGTGGTTTGTGACTATATTCAATATGTTTTTGCACAGAGCTCAAAACTGTGACGACATCATAATATGGACATGAAAGAACTTCTTTTTGAACTCTGACCTCCAAATGTGACATTAATCTTGAAGCTACTGACCTGGATTTTGCACGCGACACGTTGTCTTGTTGTGGTTAACACTTTTGGCAGGTTATTTACCGGACACAAAATATAGACACGAAAGCACTTCTTTTTGACCTTTGACCTCTAAGTGTGAGCTTGAGCTTGGAGCCATGGACCTGGATTTTGTACATGACAAGTCGTATTGTTGTGGTGAGCATGTGTGTCAAGTTATTTGAAAATCCGTCCATGAGCGTCAGAGTTATTTACCGGACAAGATAGTACAGACGAACAGACGGACAGTGTGACAAAACAAGAGGCCCAAGAGGGCCTGTGGACGCTCTACTGGCTCAAGATAAAGTTTATGTATAAGGGGCCATAAATCTTTCAAAATCATTCAACCAGAACATGGCAATGACAGGTGCAACTAGGCTTAGTACTGATCATCCTCGCCAAGATTCTGGACAAAGCTTGTGTATTAAAACATATAAAGGGTCACAACTCTGCCAAAAATCATTCAACCGAAATATGGTGATGATATGCACAACTAGGCTTGATACTGATCATTCTTGTCAAGTTTTGTCTATATCCAGCCAGGGGTTCAGGAGAACTGGCCCAGAAAAAATTGTGGTATCAAGAAAACCCTGCCAAATATCTGTAAACCGGAACGTGACGATGACATGCACAACTAGGCTTGGTGCTGATCATCCCTGCAAAGTTTCATTGAAATCTGGCGAGGGGTTCAGGAGAAGTAGATCAGACAAAGTTTGTGTATTAAAACCTTTAAAGGGCCATAACTCCGCCAAAAATCATTCAACCGGAACACGGCAATGATTTGCACAACTAGACATAGAATCCATCATCCCTACAAGTTTCGTTTAATCCGACCAGGGGTTCAGAAGAACTAGTCAGAACAAAGTTTGTGTATTAAAACCTTTAAAGGGCTATAACTCTGCCAAAATCATTCAACTGGAACACGGTGACTATGTACAACTACGCTTGGTACTGATCATCCCTGCAAAGTTTCAATGAAATCCGGCCAAATGAAGGCCCTTTCATCTTAATGAGGCCAAGATATAGCATATTTCAGAAAATCAAGGGCCATGACTCCGATGTAAATGGTCCAATCTGGATGGTTTTCGAACTTGTCCAAGCTTTCATTGATATTGGTAAAGTTTCTTAAATATCGGATGAAAGCTGAAGGCCCTATTGTCTTAATGAGGCAAAATATAGCCTTTTTAACTAAATCAAGGGCAATAACTCTGCTGTTAATGGTCCGATCAAGCTGGTTTTCGAACTCGTCCAAGCTTCCATTGATATTAACAATCAGTGCAAGTTTGGTAAAGATCCAATAATAAATGAAGGTGCTAGAGTGTTCACAAGGCTTAATATGGCAAGGGACATAACTCTGGTGAAATTATTTCGATCTTGCCGGTTTTCATTGATATAAAGACACTGGCAAAGTTAAGTAAAGGTCCGATTAATATTGAAGGCCCTAGTGTTCACAAGGCAGAAAATAGCATTTTTCAGAAAAAACAAGGGCCATAACTCCGGTGTTACTTATCCGATTTAGCTGGTTTTCGAACTTGTTTGAGCTTTCATTGATATTAACAATCTGTGCAAGTTTGGTAAAGATCAATTAATACAGGAATGTGTTAGAGTGTCCACAAGGCAGAAAATGGCATTTTTCAGGAAAAAAAAGGGCCATAACTCTGGTGTTAATGACCCAATTTAGCTGGTTTTCGAACTTGTCCGAGCTTTCATTGATATTGACAATCTGTGCAAGTTTGGTAAAGATCAAATAATAAATGAAGGTGCTAGTGTTCACAAGGCTTAATATGGCATTTTTCAGCAAAACAAGGGCCATAACTCCGGTGAAATTTATCCGATCTGGCTGGTTTTCGAACTTGACCGAGCTTTCATTGATATAAAGACACTGGCAAAGTAAAGATTCGATTAATAATGAAGGCCCTAGAGTGTTCACAAGGCAAAAGTTAACAGACGGACGACGGACGGACGATGGACGACGGACAACTCGCCATCCCATAAGCTCTGCTGGCCTTAGGCCAGTAGAGTTAAAGTCTTAGGCCAGTAGAGCTAAAAAGGGAATCTTGATCTTTTTAAAACTTCCTCATACAGTGGCTGTGATAATTTGACTTTCATTAGAGAAATTCACGATTAAAGAGTAACTTACGACACAATCAGCATTCTGTGTGAGACGTTTCAGTGTAAGTATAGAGTTGTAAGGCTGCACCACCACATCAGACATCTCGTTCAGGTTTGGAAATACGGAATATGTCTGTATCAACTTCTTTGGAAATCTACATAGTAAAATGAGTATAAAATATATCTACATATTTTTTTTTGTAATAATAAATGAATGAATACTTTAAGATAGCTGTTAAAATAGCTGGCTTTCATAAAACTAGAAATGTGTCTATGGGACACAGATGCCCCCCACTGAAATCACTCAGCGAAAAACGCAAAATTTTACGAAAAAAAAGAGACTCAGACGGACATCCCCACCAATGGTAACTAAAGTGTTTTTTCCTTTGTTTAAGATCAAAGGAATGACCACTTAAAGAACAATAGGCTTAATTGGTTACAGAATAAATTGCATTGAATTCCTTTGTGTTTAGGCCTAAAAAAAGTTTGTTTCCTGTTACATGCTCAAAACAAATTGGATTTTTTTACTTTTTTAACTTTTACACTCAGTGTATTTCAATATTAATAGTATAAAGTATAGTATAAAAGTAGCATAATGAGCCATGACTTATTTAAAAACTTGAAACTTGGTAATATTTCCTATAGATCAGTCTGCTTCTCGCTAGTGTGCTCAATTTTGATTGGAAGTTTAAAAATACAGCTATCACGTGATGTGTTTTTCGGAAACCTGAAGTTAGTAAAGATAGCCCCATTTCCATCCATTTAAATCTTCCGATACAGCAAATATCCAGACTTTTTTTTTGTTTCGAAATAATATTTAACCTTAGAACTGTCAAAGATAATATTTATAAGAATCAAGCTAAATGGGTAGGGTAAATAGGGATTAAGTAAACCGGATAGGTTGATAATATTGAATGCAAGTGGCGGACATGTATTTCCCTTGAAAGTGGGTCGCGGTAAAACACGTATAAAACACATTATTGTATCGAATTTGTAATAATTTGTTTCGCAGTACACAAATTTAAACATTTATCTTGCGATGTACGTATGATTTCAAGTTTGTATTTTTGATTATTATGAGAAAGGCGAACTTCCAATCGACCAACTGTCAGTGCCGAAATGTTGAAAAACGGAAACGGAAACAATTGTTGCCAAGCAACTTGACTGGAATAATAATTCATGTGCGTAGTCATCGTCGCGATTTCTTTACCGTTATAAAAAACAAGAGGTCAATGACCTTGAAGCTCTACTGATAGGTTTTTGATAGCTAGATCAGCATTCCTGTAAAGTTTCATGAAAATCCGTCAAGTAGTTTCGGAGGAGTAGTCGCTACAAGTTTTCATTATATAACTCTATGTAAACAAAGATGACTGCTAGCGGCCATGTTTAACGTCAAATCAAAATAATTTTTGACAAGGATCAACATCATACTGATTATTTTAGAAAAAGTCCCATATCAATATCACTTATAGTTTTCAAGAAGTAGTCGCTACAAACTTGTATTTTGAAAATCTATTTTTAGCCGTGGTGGCCATCTTGAATTTCCGGCTGACCTGAAATTTTGCTAGGATCAATTAGACATCAAGAGCAACATTCCTGTGAAGTTTCATGAAAATCCGTAAAGCAGTTTCAAAGGAGTAGTCGCTACAAGTTTTCATTATATAACTCTATGTAAACAAAGATGGCTGCTGGCAGCATGTTTAAAGTCGAATCAAAACGATTTTCAACAAGGACCAACATCATGTCATGCTGATCATTTTAGAAAAAGTCCCATATCAATATCACTTAGAGTTTTCAAGAAGTAGTCGCTGCAATCTTGTTTTTTAAAAATCTATTTTTAGATTTGGCATCCATCTTGGCTGAATTTTTGCTAGAATCAACTAGACTTCATGGGCAACATTTCTGTAAAGTTTCATGAAAATCCATACAGTAGTTTCAGAGGAGTAGTCGCTACAAAAAAAAGTTTACGGACGGACAGACGGACACCGCACCACGGCATAAGCTCTGCTGATCTCTGATCAGTAGAGCTAACTAGAAAATGAGTCCAAGGGACCCGAATGCCCCGTTAAAGGTTGCTTACAAAATGGAGTAACAAAATGTTAAGTGTCAGTGCTCGAATTTAGCATTTTTTGGCGTCTTTTTGACAGTTGATTAAAACTGAACTGGCAAATGATAGCTAACTCTAGCAAACAATAAACAAATATAGCTCTTTCCCTTATAATTTTGACTGGTCATTTATGCCTATAAACTATATTATGCCTAAATAGATTTACTTTTTAGCAATATTCTGAACTAGAAGCCTGTAAAACATATTGCCAGTGCTTCAAAAGTTTTACTGGCATTTTGAAAAAATGACTGGCAAAATGCCAGTAAAACAGGTTAAATTTGAGCCCTGAGTGCAATATTAAAAGGCAAGTTATATGGACCTGATTTGGGTAGGAACATAATGGTGCCATATAAATGTAAGTGTGTATGAAGTTTGAATACTGTAAGGCTTTTGGTATGTGAGTAATTGACTTAATAAACAAGCGGGCCAAGATGGCCCTAAATCGATCACCCGAGTAATGGCCCATTATCGAACTTCTCCGAAATCTTATGGTCATATAAAATCTGTGCAAGTTTGGTTAGGATTGTACAAGAAATGTGGCCTCTGTTGGGTTTTTAACAACATTGATATAAAGACATTGACAAAGTTTGGTAAAGATCAAATACAAAATGAAGGTGCTAGAGTGTAACCTCTTGGGCATGACCAAATGTGACCAGAGGGCTACATGTAATATATGAGAGCTGTATGCCTTGTGGTTTATGAGAAGACTTTTTAAGTGTTTCCCTATACAAGTCTTATGTAAAACATGTGACCCCTGGGGCAGGGCCAAATGTGACCCCAGGGTCACCATTTCAATAAACTTGATAAAGGACCATAAGCTGATTGTAAATGCAAAATATTAAACCTCTGGCTCTTGTAGTTTCAGAGAAGATTTTTTTTTTTACTATATAAATCTATTAAAACTGTGACGCCCGAGACGTGGCCAAATTTGACCCAAGAGACACCATTTGAACAAACTTGGTAGAGGACCATAAAGCTTATAGTAAATGCAAAATATTAAACCTCTGGCTCTTGTAGTTTCAGAGAAGAAGATTTTAATTGTTTTTTTCCTATGTAAAAAGACACCTGGGACAAGACAAATTTGACCCCAGGGTCACCATTTGAACAAACTTGGTAGAGGACCATTAGCTGATGCTACTTGTAATATATGAGAGCTCTGTGCCTTGTGGTTTCAGAAAAGAAGATTTTTTAAAGTTTTTTCCTATAAAAGTCTATGAAAAACATGCAAAAATCTCAATATACAAACTTTGGACCCCCTGGGCACGGCCATGTTTGACCCCGGGAACTTCATTTGAACAAACTTGACAGTCTAGGCATTGGCGATCATTTTAAAAGAGCAACTGTCGAAATCTGTCCAGCTGTTCTCGAGAACTTTTTAAGGATTCAACCATATATGGTAATGGCTGCCATTTTGGACGTCGTGCTGACCTAATTTTAACAAATTTAAAAACCATTCATATAAGGATCATCCATGTGAAATTTGGTCAAAATTGGCCAAGCAGTTTCTACGAAGAAGCCGTTTGAAGCAAAAGTTAACGACGACGGACGAAGAGACCAATAGATCACCTTGAGCCTTCGGCTTCTGCTCAGGTGATCTAAAAACGTCAATGTAAAATTTTAATGTAAATTAACAAATTAACATTTAATGTAAAATGTAGGTCAAGGTTATTTATATTGACCTGATTTGGTAGGAACATACTGCTGTCATATAGATGTAAGTGTGTATTTAGTTTAAAAGCTGTACTGCTTCTGGTATTGGAGTAATGGACATAATAAACAAGAGGTCAATGACCTTGAGGCTCTAATGATTGATTTTGATTTCAGGAAGTAGTCGCTACAGACTTGTATTTTGAAATATTATTTTTAGCCGTGGCGACCATCTTGAATTTCCGGCCGACCTGAAATTTTGCTATGATCAATTAGACATCAAGAGCAACATTCCTGTAAAGTTTCATGAAAATCCGTCAAGTAGTTTCACAGGAATAGTCGCTACAAGTTTTCATTATATAACTCTATGTAAACAAAGATGGCCGCTGACAGCCATGTTTAACGTCGAATCAAAATAATGTTTGACTCTGATAACCATCATGTCATGCTGATCATTTTACAAAAAGTCCCATATCAATATCACTTATAGTTTTCAAGACGTAGTCGCTACAAACTTCTTTTTTAAAAAATGTAATTTTAGCTGTGGCGGCCATCTTGAATTTTTGGCCGATCTGAAATTTTGCTAGGATCAATTAAACATTAAGAGCAACATTCCTGTAAAGTTTCATGAAAATATGTCAAGTAGTTTCAAAGGAGTAGTCGCTACAAGTTTTTACTATATAACTGTTTGTAAACAAAGATGGCCTCTGGCAGCCATGTTTAACGTTGAATCAAAACGATTTTTGACAAGGACCAACATCATGTCATGCTGATCATTTTAGAAAAAGTCCCATATCAATATCACTTATAGTTTTCAAGAAGTAGTCGCTACAAACTTGTATTTTGAAAATTTATTTTTAGCCGTAGCGGCCATCTTGAATTTCCGGCCGACCTGAAATTTTGCTAGTATCAATTAGACATCAAGAGCAACATTCCTGTGAAGTTTCATGAAAATCCGTCAAGTAGTTTCAGAGGAGTAGTTGCTACAAGTTTTCATTATATAACGCTATGTAAACAAAGATGGCCACTGGCAGCCATGTTTAACGTTGAATCAAAAACGATTTTCGACAAGGACCAACATCATGTCATGCTGATCATTTTAGAAAAAGTCCCATATCAATATCACTTATAGTTTTCATGAAGAAGTCGCTACAAACTTGTTTTTTAAAAACCTATTTTTAGATCTGGTGGCCATCTTGGATTTCACATCAACATGAATTTTTGCTAAGATCAACTAGACTTCATGGGCAACATTTCTGTAAAGTTTCATGAAAATCCATTCAGTAGTTTCAGAGGAGAAGTCGCTACAAAAAAAAGTTTACAGACAGACGGACAGACGGACGGACAGACGGACGCCGCACCACGGCATAAGCTCTGCTGATCTCTGATCAGTAGAGCTAAAAAATTGAATGTAACACTTTAATGTAAAGTAACAAAGTGTAAAAAGTAGGTCAAGGTCATTTATATTGACCTGATTTGGTTAGGAACATATTGCTGTCATATAGATGTAAGTGTGTATGAAGTTTGGAAACTGTATGGCTTTTGGTATCTGAGAAACTGAGTTAATAAAAAAACTTGAATGTAAAACTTGAATGTAAATTAACAAAGTGCCAAAGGTAGGTCAAGGTAATTCAAATTGACCCACTTTTTATTGGAACATATTGCTGTCATGTAGTTATTAACATTTGTAAAGTTTGAAAGCTTTAAGGCATCTGTTGTTGGAGAAATGGTCTTAACAAAAAACTTTGATGTAAAAAACGTGAATAAAAACCTTTCATGTAAATTAACAGTGTAAAAAGTAGGTCAAGGTCATTTATATTGACCTGATTCAGGTAGGAACATATTGGCTGTCATACAGATGTTAGTGTGTATGAAGTTTGGAAATTGTATGGCTTTTGGTATCTGAGAAGCTGAGTTAATAAAAAAAAATTCAATGTAAAACTTCAATGTAAATTAACACCATAAACGTAGGCCACGGTCATTTATATTGATCCACTTTTCATTGGAACATATCGCTGTTATGTAGTTCTCAAAAATTTTAAAGTTTGAAAGCTCTAAGTCGTCTGGTTTTGGAGAAATGGACTTAACAAAAAATGTTGATGTAAAAAACGTGAATAGAAACCTTTCATGTAAATTAACAAGTGTAACAAGTAGGTCAAGGTCATTTATATAGACCTGATTCGGGTAGGAATATATTGCTGCCTGTTGAAAACTTTACGTAAAAAACATGGTGGTGTGTGTGGGGGTGGGGAGGTGTTAAAAAAACATAGTCGGTTGGGTAACAGAAAACAACCCTTTTTTTTTTTACATCTAAGCCACATCTCCAACCACCTAAGCTAAGGTAGTGGGCAGGTACACGTACAGACGGACAATGGCCTCCACTACATGCCCCTCCCTATTCGGTCGTGGGGGCATAAAAAACAAAATGAATGTGTTGTCTTTACTATGATTTTTTCTATTTTTAGTAACGGTGGCCATAATTATTTGTTGACGGATCAGGAGGATTTGTATTCATCTGAGACAGGACCATGCAAGGATGCTTCCTGTGAAATTTAGTCAAATTTTACCCAGCAGTTTCAGAGACGACAGACCAATTCGCCATGCCATACCAAGTCATAACTATCGAAAGTGCAACAAGTGAACAAAATAAAGCCTACCTATCATTTAGACGTTCTAGGAGATAAGAACCCATGCCAGATCCTGTACCACCGGCTATGGAGTGACATAACACAAAACCCTGAAGACAAACAAAAGAAACATTCAGAATTATATGTACTAATGTTAATCTAGAACATAAATATTTTCGCTCTGATACCGTCATAAAACTTTTTGAAAAACAAACTACCGATGAGCAAATAACATGAAGAGAAATGTTTCATTTCTTAAATTAACTTTATTAATTCGATATCTTATTTTTTTAAGGTGTATAAAGAATTTAAACAAGAGCTGTCGGAGGAAAGTATGCTCGACTTTTCGAGGCTTTGTCTAGTTATTAGGAAACTAAGTTGAAATCATTATTCTGCTTAACTGCACAGCAGAACTACGGCTCTGTCTCTACAGCAGAACTACGGCTCTGTCTCTACAGCAGAACTACGGCTCTGTCTCTACAGCAGAACTACGGCACTGTCTCTACAGCAGAACTACGGCACTGTCTCTACAGCAGAACTACGGCACTGTCTCTACAGCAGAACTACGGCACTGTCTCTACAGCAGAACTACTGCACTGTCTCTACAGCAGAACTACGGCTCTGTCTCTACAGCAGAACTACGGCACTGTCTCTACAGCAGAACTACGGCTCTGTCTCTACAGCAGAACTACGGCACTGTCTCTACAGCAGAACTACGGCTCTGTCTCTACAGCAGAACTACGGCACTGTCTCTACAGCAGAACTACGGCACTGTCTCTACAGCAGAACTACGGCACTGTCTCTACAGCAGAACTACGGCACTGTCTCTACAGCAGAACTACGGCACTGTCTCTACAGCAGAACTAAGGCTCTGTCTCTACAGCAGAACTACGGCACTGTCTCTACAGCAGAACTACGGCTCTGTCTCTACAGCAGAACTACGGCACTGTCTCTACAGCAGAACTATGGCACTGTCTCTACAGCAGAACTACGGCACTGTCTCTACAGCAGAACTACGGCACTGTCTCTACAGCAGAACTACGGCTCTGTCTCTACAGCAGAACTACGGCTCTGTCTCTACAGCAGAACTACGGCACTGTCTCTACAGCAGAACTACGGCACTGTCTCTACAGCAGAACTACGGCACTGTCTCTACGAGTTCCTCACACGACAGTGAATACATATATATGGGATATTCATTGAATTCTCGGGGATTTTGAGATATGAAAAAAACACATTTTTTTTTTAGAAAAGACTAAGCTACAAAATGTTAAACCAAATTTTATCTAAGCATAAAAGGGACCATACTTTTGTTAAAATAAAAACATGAGTTATAGAACCTGGTTGTACGATGTCTAATGATACAGAAGACGTGTGAAGTTTCAATCCATTATGTGAAGTAGATACAAGCTTACATACAAAACTTTAACAATGGGACACAGACGATGATCAAGTGGTGACAATAGCTCTTACTTGCTTTCTTCCAAAAAAAGTCGAGTTAAAGAGTGTGACTAAAACTATTGGGAAATATCATATTGGTTTATTGAACAACATTTACGCCTTTGAAGCTCCTACCTCCAAACTGTCACTTCCGTCTGCCTCTCTGTCAATGATGTCAAATATTTCCTCATATATACCCTCAGCCTGAAATAAAGACAAACTTTCTCCTTCAATAAACAAATCAGATTTGAAGGCCGAGTTTGCTTATTAACCCGTGACAACATATCTATAATGGACTGTTCTTTCTTTAAATTAAGACCATTCCATTTATGTGACAAAGCGGTGTTTTGGGGAAAATGACTGATCAGCAGCTAGACATTGTAAACCCTGATCTGGGTTTACAATGGATGCAAAGGTTATTATAGCCGTGCTTAGCGGGTTTAGGGTTAAAGTGTAAACTGAAACAGCTGACGAAGTGTTTGGAAGCCATACAACTTAGGCAATTATGCAATCCAGTCAACAGAATATTTTAACTTTAAATACAAACTATACCAAATAAACAGTGTCAATACCTCATGTGTAAACTGATATACTATTATCCTTCAAATACTGACGTAAGAATAACACAATGTGCTGTGTCAAATGGTTTATTTATAGCACAGGTATGTTTATGTAAGCATGGAGTTAAAAAGTTTGCACGAAAGTTTGCATCATATGGATATATTTTTTTATACTTTTAATAGAACTGAATTGAGTTTTACGGCGTACCAACACATGAAAGGTTATATGGCACATAACAGGGATGAACATGCCAGGCTCATCCTCCATTTTAATACATCAAGATAAAATATGGAGAATGTGCCTAGAACCTTCTAACATGCAGAGTTGCTGCAAATTCTATAGTAGACACTCCATTTACGATGGAGCCACATTTCCACATGAGGTGTCATGATGAAGACCTTGAATGAGCATGATAACAAAGGTGGGGGGAGGGTCCTACCCCTCTGCCTCTGAGATCTGCAGTGGCTGTATTATACTCCGGCAACCACACGGGGAACTTGAATAGAAACTATTAATAGAAGTTATAAATTGACTTTTACTGGTTAACCTTAAGCCAGTATACTAAAATTTAAATTTGATTCAACAGATCATATATATATTATCAAATAATCTTACCAGCCATTGGTAAATAAGCTGTTAACAAATACAACAAAACATTACCTGGCCGTAACCACTAGCCCAGTTGTTTCCAGCTCCGCATTGGTAAATAAGCGGTTAACAAATACAACAAAACATTACCTGGCCGTAACCACTAGCCCAGTTGTTTCCAGCTCCGCATTGGTAAATAAGCTGTTAACAAATACAACAAAACATTACCTGGCCGTAACCACTAGCCCAGTTGTTTCCAGCTCCGCCTCCGTGTTTGGACAGGTAGATATTTTCTGGATTGTACAGATTACTGTATGTGGAATTCATGATCATGTTGATCACTCTCGGCTCCAGATCCAACAACACGGCCCTCGGGATGTAGTGGTTATCATCCGCCTAGCAGCAAAATAATATACATCCTTATATGGATAAAACGAACAGGAATATATGAAACGGCCCTCGGGATGTACTGGTTATCATCTGCCTAGCAGCAAAATAATATACATCCTTATATGGATAAAACAGCAGGAACATATTGAAGAACAAGCAAGTCCAATTCCCTCCAAAATCAGCCTCTAAATTGCTACAAAATTGTTTTACTGAACACAGCATCTTGCACACCAGACATGGACATAATTCAAGGGTTCAAAGCAACAATGTTGTATCTTCATTTTTATGCCCCCCAAAGGGGTGGATATAGTAGTCGCACTGTCCGTCTGTCAGTTTGTCAGGATCTTCGTTTGTCTGTACAATCGTGTCCGGTTAATAACTCTGACAACAATGGACGGATTTTCAAATAACTTGGCACAATTGCTCATCACAACAAGATGACGTGTTGCGCACAAAATCCAGGTCCGTGGCTCCAAGGTCAAGGTCACACTTAGAGGTCAAGGTCAAAATAAACTGCTTTCGTGTCCGGTTAATAACTCTGACATTCATGGACAGATTTTCAAATAACTTGGCACAAGTGCTCACCACACCAAGATGTGTCGCGCACAAAACCCAGGTCCGTGGCTCCAAGGTCAAGGTCACACTTAGAGGTCAAAGGTCACTTCGGGGGCATTTGTCACTTACTGTGACATTTCTTGTTATTAATATGTAGTTATAGCAGTGTTGTGTTGCAACCTCAAATTATATTGGTTGTAACCTCAAATTATACTGGTTGCAACCTTAAATTATACTGGTTGTAACCTCAAATTATATTGGTTGTAACCTCAAATTATACTGGTTGCAACCTTAAATTATACTGGTTGTAACCTCGAATTATTCTGGTTGTAACCTCAAATTATACTGGTTGTAACCAAATTATACTGGTTGTAACCTTAAATTATACTGGTTGTAACCTCAAATTATACTGGTTGTAACCTCAAATTATATCGACCAGTAGTAATGTCACCTCAAATTATATTGGTTGTAACCTCAAATTATATTGGTTGTAACCTCAAATTATACTGGTTGTAACCTCAAATTTTACTGGTAGTAACCTCAAATTATATTGGTTGTAACCTCAAATTATATTGGTTGTGACCTCAAATTATATTGGTTGTAACATCAAATTATACTGGTTGTGACCTCAAATTATATTGGTTGTAACCTCAAATTATACTGGTTGTAACCTCCAATTATATTGGTTGCAACCTCAAATTATTTTGGTTCAAATTAATATAGGGAGATTAGCGTTGGCAAAACAATGACAACACCCACTGGAGGAATTCTATCACTTTGCGGAGAAATACAATATATAAATATAAACAAGGTGTTTTATTCTTGCCCAGTTACCTTTGCCATAGCTAAACTATGAAATTTTCTATTACTTATATCTACATTTTAACTACTGAAATAAATGACACGATCTTGCTAACAGTCATAAATAACCTAAAATGTACTGAAAATGACATGATGTAAAACACCCTTCAACCAACCAACATTTCCACACACAGGACTCAGTGCTCCAGATAAGCTTTCAGCACAATGCGTGTTGCACGCATGAAAATAAATTACATTACGTATTTAAATTTACAAATGCGTATTCTTAAAAACATGTTTTGGACAAAGCATTAATGTAAAATTTATACTCCGGAGTCACTACCATAAAAAATACTGCGTATTTCCGCTTCGCCTTACATATACATTAATCCAATCTCCACGCAAAGTTATCGTTCCTTATATTCACATATACCTCTGCATACTACTAAATTACAAGATTTTGGTAAAACCTGTTAAATTGGAATATTTTTGCCTGAAACATATTTATTTCTTGTGTAAATATAATTTTCAGAATATCTGCAAATTAGATGTTGCAAGATTTGAAATAATGCATGAAAACAATTTAGTAATTTAATCGGGACTAGTTCACTACCAAAATAATACGTACTTACGTCTCCTCAATCGATATGTATATGTTAACATTTCAAACCGAAGCTCGATAGCAGAAAATTACTTAAAAAAAAACTCATAGAAAAGCAATCTGAAAATATTGAATATAGGTCTATATTTTATCTTTGCGGAACACGTAAAAACGTCGCCATAACTTTTTTGAATAATCACGTGACCTAACCATTTGCCCTACTTTCTTTGAAGTTGACAGAGTCAATGTAGAGATTAACATTAATCAACATTGCTCGTCTTTTTTAAATGGCATTCATTTGTGTCAAACACCCGACAAAAATCCTTTTTTTTCTTTCTTGCAAGCATCTAGTCTACTAGTAATTACTGAAGGCACTTGACGGTCATTCAGTATCTCAAACTTCAATAAGCATCTATTGAGTATGACTGGGTGCACTCACTCTATTCAAGCATGTCAAGTGTGTATGTTGGAATTTCTCAGTATTTATCAGCGATTTCTTAATGCATTTCTGTACGCATTAATTTTTATTGCGCTTTTGATGAAAAAACATACATAATTACGCAGAGCTCTACAAGTCTTACCTGGAGCACTGAGGACTAATATCAAACTCTGTTAATGTTACCTGATAGAAGAAGACATCCTTCCTGTCTGTCCCTTCTGTCGCAAAGTCTTCCAGCATCCCACCTAGAATAGAAATATAGGTGAATTGGGATTTTACGTTGCACCAACATAAAAGGTTATATGGCGCCAACAGGAATGTGAACATTCCAAGCCCTCGCCATTTACATCTACATTAAAAATAAGCAGAACAGGCCTAGAACCAGCAGAACTGCAGAGTTGCTGCAAATTCTCAATTTTTCGCTGGAGCCATGATCATTTATGATTGTATTCTGCCACCACTCAAGTAGCCCCTGATATGTAGGCATGCATTTTTTTTTAATTCTCTTATTTTCTTATTATTTTTAATAGCAGAATACTAGCTTGACGTTAAAGTTTCAGGAACAGTATATGATGGTTCCTCATTTCTTTTTTTTTTGGTTGGGTTAAAAAGTTTTTGAGTCAGGAGTTAAAACCTGTAGGTTGGTCGGGTTACAGATAACAAAGTTGTTGTTTTTTAACATTAGTTTACAGTGTTTCTTTCCTTATATAAGTGGTACCGAAAAACTCCCCTTCCCAATAGCAAAAAGTATGGGGAAAAACAATTTCAAGCAAAACAACGCAAATTGTCCAAACTGAATGGGTACTGGTACAGTGGTACCATTCCAAAAAGAGTGAAAAAAGCATGATATATACATGTATATTACCTGGACTGATTCCATGCTCTGAACAAAGCTGCTTCCAAAACTCCATTCCAACTGCAATTACAAAAAAGGTAAGATTTGAAACCAGACGTAAAGGGACAGGAGGCGATGGGTGGTGCTTTTACTCACAAGACTTGGTGAGCTTTTCCTCACCACACTAGTGAATTTACTGTTTTTAAGACCGTGATATTCAGACCGGATTTATTATTTCATCAATCTACAAATCATGCTAACTTTGTACCGTAAAGATGCGTTTTTTCGGAGTGCCTAAAATCATCTTGCATTTTCTCAAATCAACTTGCACTTTGGAGGCAGACCACCAACTTTTGCCTAGGTAGAACCATTACTGTATACCTCCCGCCATCCGTAAGAATCTATGTGTAGGGATAGGGAAATCAATAATCTAAAAGTTACATAATAAATACCTCTTTGAACTTCTGTTATATTGTTAATCAGTGATACAAAAAGCCTGCTTTTTACAGCGCACAATACGAGATTGAAACCAAAGTTGTGTCAAATAATTTGTGTTTCTTCCACATCATCACTGGAGGCCGTCATAGCTAACCTAGGCATATGCCAACCAGTGATGGAAGACAGGCACTATACACACACCAGACAGACATAAACCGGATTTCACCTAATAAAAGCACCTCCCTCAATAGAAGCGTCTCTCAACCTCTACATTTTCAAAAGAATAAAAAATCTTCAAAATTTAATACATTTTCGATCTTTTGTATCCAAAAAGATGCACCCCGAACACACAAAAAACAAATCAAAACTCAATAAAAGTATATATGTTTGTTTTTTTACAGTTTTACATTTTATAAGAGCACCCCATTGGCATTTTGCATAGCTCCCGGACACTGCACTGTTAGGGGGAATATGGTACTGTGCATATAGTTTTAAACTTTTATTTTTAACTTGTAAATTTATATTAATGACTGCTGTTTGCCCAGGTATTTAATAGTCAATGCTGGACTATTTACTTTCTTATAAGTTACGTGTATATAAGAAACCAGCGCATATATCGGAAGAAGGAAAACTTGGTATAGTGTTATCTCTAACCAACTGTAGAGTTAGTTTGTCACTACTTTTCTAACTCATTTACTCACAAGTCTTTGTAAGATAAGATATGCATTCTTTTAGGTCCCCAGCAGGGGTTGAGAATTCATAATATTGATCAAGCGTCATCAGAATAGACAGACTAATCAGTGACCACAATTTGACACAACCCTAACCAACTTGACACATGTTGATCGAATGCAATATTATTCTGGTCTTCGTCATATATTTACTTGTTTATATACCCGTTGACGGGCATTTGTTGATTTACATATATATAGTTGATATTACTACCATATCATCCCTTATTTGTAAATAGTTTTATCTTTATATATTTACATTTATTTTTAATTACTACTTCATTTCTTCATCTTTCATCAGTTTTTGCGCACAATATGACCTATTTATGTGTCGACGTGCCTTAAAACACCATTCCTTCATTCATTTGTTTCATTTTTATTGATATTTTCCCCAAACTTATTTTTCATTCATACCTGCATTGAGTAACAAAACACAAAATCATTATTGAAAAAGTTATTGATGTCTGTGACTAATCGTAGGATTCAAAACATTTCCTGTTGATTTCTCTCGTCTATAAAACAATCACAAACAAACTCGCTTTATACCAAACAAATTTCTTTATTTCATAATTAGCCGTCAATAAAACACACAACAGAAGTTCGCAGTTTTGCTTATTGACGACTGCCGCAAAGATTCTTTACATCTGTGTCGATGTCAATCATATAATTATACACCGCCTTTTAAATTTATTTACCGCAGGAGAATTTCAAAGTATCTCGTCTAATCATAACCCGCCCTTGCACAGTAGATTGTAGTATGATTTTTAATTATTCACCAAACAGAAAAATACGACGGCTTTGATTGGTTTAGGCAAAAATAAAAAATAGGTGTCTTTCCTTTTTATTGCACGCTCTGAAAAAATAGGGTAGGTCGGTAGGCATTTTCTTTTTTTGTTTGGAGCAAGATATTGTGAGATTCTACATGTATTTATCTCATAAACCCCATACAAGTTGATGATACAACTGAAAGTTTCTCTGTGACGTCAGTTTACCTCGATATAAATGTGAATCACTGTTCAGATCAATTTTTTTTTTCCATAAAAAGTTTTAGGGTTGGCCCATTAAAAACAGGGTTGGTCGGCCACCGGAAACACAGGTGTTTTATTTTGGCCTTGACTTAAACAGAATGCGCACATGATGATCATGTGACCACCTAACGAGCAAACATGGCGGTTATATTCACATCTCGCCTCAGGCAAGCCGATAATGATCGATAATTATGCTATTGCCTTGATTAGATAAAGAGTCGGGTTGTTATTTAATGGTAATGCAGGGTTCAACACTAACGCAGTTCCGCTGGCCCGAAGCCACCTGATTTTCGGAAGGACCACCACTTTCCTAAAGATTGGTGGCCCGTTGGGCCTGCTATTTTAAATTACGGACATTAAAAATGATTGTAGGGTTAATCCAACAAAAATCTCAAGACAATCAAACTGTTCAACTAAAATTCAACAAGAAATCGTGTTTGTAATTTGAAGCTGTATGGTGAAAAATAAAAATGTTCTCTCCCTTGATTCAAGTTCATCAATTTGAAAGCACACTTTTCATTGGTTGATTACTCGATTTGAACCAATCGCATTACAGCTTTCATATTGACATTGATTGGGCATAGAAATTTGTTACGTTGGACAGAAGAAAGATTCGTATTAACAGTTTGAACGGGGATTTCGTTTTCATATTCTTGTTTTTCAGTGAATTGCTGTATAATCATTTTCTATTTTTAGGTTTTCGCATTCTTTGAAAATGTGGAAAATTCTCAAAAACGTCTCTGCCACCAAAATAAAAGACAAAGCTGAAAAACTTCAAACCCAAAGTGTCTAACACTTTTTGCTAATGATTTAGCAGCACTACAAAATGATTATAAGGCATTTACATTGTTGATAATATAATGTAAACATGGATCACATGGATCACAGATCAACTCTGTTTATGTTTTATTTTATTGTAATGTTTCGGTAAGTTTAAATGTACATGAGAAGAACCACCTATCAGTCAGAAGGACCACCAGTTTTCAAAGGAAAAAAGTCTTACAGGCTTCCAACTCATAAAGTTAGTGTCGAACCCTGTAATGGAATTAAATAAAGTACTTGTGAATTTTTTTTCATTGAACGATGAAAGATAGGTGATTTCAAAGTCATAGACCTCATTCGTGGGCAGATTTCTCATAAAACAGCAGAAAAACAGAGTAAAAACCATGTCCAGTTGAGAAAATTACACTCGTTGATTGACTTATGACAATTCTACAGACCATATTTTTCAATATATTTCGAAACCAACACATGAAACAGGAAGGGAAAACATTCCTACATCGTACCACATTCCCCAATTTTTAAAAAAATCCAGTTAGGGCCGAAAAAATGAAAATATTAAATTCACACTTACCGTTGCTGCTTCAATTTACTCTCCGCAACCGCATCGGACGTGTCTCCGAAATCTCGTATTATCACCTCTTTTTGGAGGCGGTTGCGGAGTCTAGTACGGGTGTGATATAAGATCATTTAAAATTGAAATTTAAATAATAAAAACAACCAGCCCATTGGGCTTGTCAACTGTGAGTATTTACTAGTCCTTTTCGAAAATGTCTAGCCTCGTACTAGCTTTTGTGTTGAACCTTGGCCAGTACCAGGGCTGTCTTTTGGGGCCGTTATTCGGCCCCAGTCCCCCACCTGAAAAGTATCTTTTTTTCCCCAACCTGTGTCAACATTCCCCCCTTGAAAAAAAGATTAAAAAAAAATAAATAAACTGAAAGACAGAAGGCTAGAATTTTAAGAGAACTAAGTGTTAATTGTGCTTGTGTTGAAGAAAGTATAGAACAAAGTAAATGACATAACTGCCAATTTTGAGAAAAATCGAGTGTTTTTTCCCAATTTGACCGGTCACGGACCCATTCCCAAAATGATGAAAAAAACGCTGTGTTATATATCTATTTAATCAGCATGATTTCATTTTATATTGATGACATCATAATTTAATGTGTTATGGATGTTTGAACTTTCATGTAAAATTTCCCCTTTTACTGAAATTGACGAAAAAAATCCCCACTCTGAGGGACCCGGACCCATTCCCCCATGGTAGAAAGACAGCCCTGAGTACGGAATTCAAATCCAGGATCACTTGCTTATAGGGCGAGTGCTCTACCAGCTGAGCTAACCGTGCCGCTGGGTAAAAAATATCACCTCACTGCTCCATCCTTTTAATTTTACCTCTTTCCAGACACCCATTGCCACTAAACTATCAAAAATTAGTCAAAATCTCAACGTCTTCGCAAAGCAAAATGAATTACTGCCAGAATGAAGTATCGTCTTTCTATCTGTTTTCGACCGCCATGTGATTTCGACCGATGGCGGAAGTTGCGTCTGTGCACGTTTATTGTGCAAATTTCGTCATCAACTTTTATGATCGCCTGCTTAATGAATAGTTCTAAACAACAGAAAAAACTTACAATTAATTAACGCTATGGATAATTTTCCTATGGATATTTTATCTCTTCACCGGTGTTCTCGTCATTAAATGTATTCAAAATAAAATATTTTAAGACACAATGATGATTTAAATTTTAATCCTTTCATAAGATATCAAAATGTTTTATTCAATAGTAAATTGAGAAATAGTAAATGGTTTATGTCAAAGGCTGGAGTACCTGCATAAAACATGATGAAATATCGTGTTTGCGTTAAAACATCTGGTATTTTTTATGTTAGTACATTTCCACGTGACACGTGATCTAAATTCCTGACAAGCAAGCGGCCACATTATGAAAACAGCCGAAGACAGTAAGACTCCACACGATTGAAGAAGATAGATTTTAAGGTGACAAGGGTACTCATACTTTTCATAGAAATAAGTAGGGCTTTGTTTGCATAAAATGTCCCGTATAAAAATACTGCATCTCGGGGAAAAAAACTATAGTAAATAAGGTGATTGGAAACACATGCCATTCACTGAAAACAAACAAGTTGAGGTCATCCATTTATGCTCATGGGGTCATTGTCGTATCGGGTACTTGAGAAAGGTAACCGAGGTATATTTATGTATATAGAAACGTACCCGACAATCTTTGAATTCCAGATTGGCCCCCAAATATACAGAAACGTACCCGGACAAACAAGATCTCATTGGCGGAATTGAAACAATTTAGAACTTGATATACGTAAACAATATTGTTTATCATTAACTATTGCGCTATTGTTCTTAAAAACATATTTAGGGTGCCATAGTTAGTAATAAAATACCGAACGTATTGTCGTAAAACCGGAAGTTGTAAACCATCAAACTCCGCGCAAAAAAGTAAACAATATGCAGCTTGTCGTTCAAGAAGAGTTGGTAAATATTTATACCAACTCCAATTCTTTAAGGCGGAGGCAACTGTAAGTGGCTTTTAAAAGGCGAATCGATTAAACTTTGTAAACAATGGACGTTTCGTTTCCGTGTAGTAACAGAACGCATTACGGCCGCGCTTTTAGTTTACAACATTTTATTTTATCTCGGGTACATTTATGTATATTTGGGGGCCGTTCTGGATTTCGATGATTTTCGGGTACGTTTCTGTATGCATAAATGTACCCCGGGTACTACAGACACCTTTCTGTGGTACCCGGTACGACAATGACCCCAGCAGCTCCATTTATAGATGTTATCGGATGGAAAATAAACAAAATGTAATCAAAGTCGACATAGTTTTTGTTGCAGATTGACTACTACTTTATTGTCAAATATATGATGTTTTACTGATATATGTAGCCGACTGTCGTTAAGTGGTCTTAAACTAAGAGGTCGAGGATATAAAAACACACACGAAAAAAGGCACAAAGTTCACCAAAAGATAGTAAAGATCGTGATTCGATTGTGCTTACTCTGATTTCCACATTGTCCAAGCTGTAGCGTTATTATTTCACGAGGCATTTTATTGGTGCTGTCTCTAGCAGGTTTAAATAACAGTTTGATTTTCGAAAAAACTTGCTCAAACTTCGGCGGCAACCATCTTGTGACTGGTTTAATTAATTTTGGTTTTGATAATAGGTATGGTCTAAATTTGCTGATATTTTGAAACATCATCATCATCATCATCATCGTTGCCATTATCTCCACTATCATCATCATTATCATTATCATCATCATCATCATCATCATCATCATCATCATTATCATCATCATCATCATCATCCTTGGCTAGAGTGAGTTCAGTATTAGCATCATCATCATCATCATCATCATCATCATCATCATCATCATCATCATCATCATCATCATCATCATCATCATCATCATCATTAATTTATCATCATCATCATCATCATCATCATCCTTGGCTAGAGTGAATCTGGGCTGATAATTAAAGTGTATTCAGTAGTAGATAAATAATGATTTTCAATATTAATGTAAAAAAACACACAATCAGCTTTTCTCATTTTTGAAAGTCTATATCCAGAGAACTTAGCAAACGATACGCTTATGTAATGCAAAATATAAAAACTACAAAATTAGAAACACCTCAGGATGTATCCAAAGAAAAAAACAATCTAGGGTACGACCAGAAAACGTGAGGGACGAAAGTTCATGCACCAACCTCCCCTTTCAGGATTTCAGAAAGTGCAATCATAGAGTCCCACGAGGTTGTCCGGACAAGAGAAAAGTGAAGCGTAGTGAAGGCTGGAGAAGGGTCAATCACCAAGTCGGTGCCTCTATGCGCTATTGTTCTTAAAAACATATTTAGGGTGCCATAGTTAGTAATAAAATACCGAACGTATTGTCGTAAAACCGGAAGTTGTAAACCATCAAACTCCGCGCAAAAAAGTAAACAATATGCAGCTTGTCGTTCAAGAAGAGTTGGTAAATATTTATACCAACTCCAATTCTTTAAGGCGGAGGCAACTGTAAGTGGCTTTTAAAAGGCGAATCGATTAAACTTTGTAAACAATGGACGTTTCGTTTCCGTGTAGTAACAGAACGCATTACGGCCGCGCTTTTAGTTTACAACATTTTATTTTATCTCGGGTACATTTATGTATATTTGGGGGCCGTTCTGGATTTCGATGATTTTCGGGTACGTTTCTGTATGCATAAATGTACCCCGGGTACTACAGACACCTTTCTGTGGTACCCGGTACGACAATGACCCCAGCAGCTCCATTTATAGATGTTATCGGATGGAAAATAAACAAAATGTAATCAAAGTCGACATAGTTTTTGTTGCAGATTGACTACTACTTTATTGTCAAATATATGATGTTTTACTGATATATGTAGCCGACTGTCGTTAAGTGGTCTTAAACTAAGAGGTCGAGGATATAAAAACACACACGAAAAAAGGCACAAAGTTCACCAAAAGATAGTAAAGATCGTGATTCGATTGTGCTTACTCTGATTTCCACATTGTCCAAGCTGTAGCGTTATTATTTCACGAGGCATTTTATTGGTGCTGTCTCTAGCAGGTTTAAATAACAGTTTGATTTTCGAAAAAACTTGCTCAAACTTCGGCGGCAACCATCTTGTGACTGGTTTAATTAATTTTGGTTTTGATAATAGGTATGGTCTAAATTTGCTGATATTTTGAAACATCATCATCATCATCATCATCATCATCATCGTTGCCATTATCTCCACTATCATCATCATTATCATTATCATCATCATCATCATCATCATCATCATCATCATCATCATCATCATCATCATCATCATTATCATCATCATCATCATCATCCTTGGCTAGAGTGAGTTCAGTATTAGCATCATCATCATCATCATCATCATCATCATCATCATCATCATCATCATCATCATCATCATCATCATCATCATCATCATCATTAATTTATCATCATCATCATCATCATCATCATCCTTGGCTAGAGTGAATCTGGGCTGATAATTAAAGTGTATTCAGTAGTAGATAAATAATGATTTTCAATATTAATGTAAAAAAACACACAATCAGCTTTTCTCATTTTTGAAAGTCTATATCCAGAGAACTTAGCAAACGATACGCTTATGTAATGCAAAATATAAAAACTACAAAATTAGAAACACCTCAGGATGTATCCAAAGAAAAAAACAATCTAGGGTACGACCAGAAAACGTGAGGGACGAAAGTTCATGCACCAACCTCCCCTTTCAGGATTTCAGAAAGTGCAATCATAGAGTCCCACGAGGTTGTCCGGACAAGAGAAAAGTGAAGCGTAGTGAAGGCTGGAGAAGGGTCAATCACCAAGTCGGTGCCTCTATTGTCAATCCTTTTATAGTTGTGGTATTGACTGTAAAGCGATCAACCACCAAGGCGGTGCCCCTATTGTCAATCCTTTTATAGTTGTGGTATTGACTGTAAAGCGGTCAACCACCAAGGCGGTGCCCACTATTGTCAACCCTTTTATAGTTGTGGTATTGACTGTAAAGCGGACAACCACCAAGGTGGTGCCCCTATTGTCAACCCTTTTATAGTTGTGGTATTGACTGTAAGGGGGTCAACCACTAAGGCGGTGCCCCTATTGTCAACCCTTTTATAGTTGTGGTATTGACTGTAAAGGGGTCAACCACCAAGGCGGTGCCCCTATTGTCAACCCTTTTATAGTTGTGGTATTGACTGTAAAGGGATCAATCACCAAGGCGGTGCCCCTATTGTCAACCCTTTTATAGTTGTGGTATTGACTGTAAGTGCCCCTATTGTCAACCCTTTTATAGTTGTGGTATTGACGGTAAAGGGGTCAACCACCAAGGCGGTGCCCCTATTGTCAACCCTTTTATAGTTGTGGTATTGACTGTAAAGGGATCAATCACCAAGGCGGTGCCCCTATTGTCAATCCTTTTATAGTTGTGATATTGACTGTAAAGCGGTCAATCACCAAGGCGGTGCCTCTATTGTCAACCCTTTTATAGTTGTGGTATTAAAGGTAGAGGGGTCAATCACCAAGGCGGTGCCCCTATTGTCAACCCTTTTATAGTTGTGGTATTAAAGGTAGAGGGGTCAATCACCAAGGCGGTGCCCCTATTGTCAACCCTTTTATAGTTGTGGTATTAAAGGTAGAGTGGTCAATCACCAAGGCGGTGCCCCTATTGTCAACCCCTTTTATAGTTGTGGTATTAAAGGTAGAGGGGTCAATCACTAAGGCGGTTCCCCTATTGTCAACCCTTTTATAGTTGTGGTATTGACTGTGGAGAGGTCCATTACCAAGTAGGGGTTTTCTTTTATTTAGACAAGCACACGCACGCACGCACACGTGTTTCTAATTTATATAACAACATTAATGTCTCGTTTGCTAATTTCTTTGGATATTGACTTTATCGTCAGGGAGTTATTTTTAGTACACATAACTTCGAGTGAGGCTAATCAGGAGGCTATAGGCTTGCTCAACAGCACCAGACATCAACATCAGCCGCAATGCCGTTGAGAAATCTGTCCAAGTCAGTTTGGAGTCAAGGTTCAGTGCTCGGACCCAGCCTCTTTTTTTTATCTTCATGAACGACATCCCTATATGAATTGACTCAACAGTCCGACTGTTTGCAGGTGATACTGTCTCCTACATAACTGTTTAGTTTTATGATGTCATATCTTGCATTTTATTCATCTTTGTAATTATTGTTTGTTTCTGTGCGTGTTTTTGGTTGACTTGGTCCTTGAATGCTACATTGGCTTTTATATATACTTGAATAATATGGCTAACTGGGAGCAAAGATGAGAGATGGCTTTTCATCCTGACATATTTAATATTCAATCCATTACAAGAAAGAAGCAAAACTAAGTATAAAAATTCGAACAGGAAATGCAGCTTTCACAGAACACAGTAAACCCAAAAACACGCAAAACGACAAACATGAATGGCAATGTTAAAGTTCTCCGGCCATGTTTTGTTTCATGAAAATGTTTATGTTTATTAAAATCGAAATCAATACACAACAATATATAGTTACAATTCACACATTGTAGTATCTGTGAAAAGCGAGAATAAGGTTTTATTTGATGACGGAGAAAACTTTGAACAGGTAAATTAATCCACAGATAAATGTATTTATCAGTTATCTGGCAATAGTTGTGCAGCTATACAATTCAGATTTACCTCATTTCTGGGAGCAACGGTTATGAAGCCTGCGTATCACAAGTAATAGCCAAAAGACTAAGCGTTAGATTTGTTAATGGATAATACTACAAAAAGGGTCTCCATTCTTCATCTTTAACAAGGAATAAAGTAATATGACGTCAGAAACACGAAAAGGGTTGACAATAGGGCTACCGCCTTGTAACGGTCAGTGGCAAAAAAGGCCGCTAGGGGTTTAAACCAGGTTCTAGGGTGCACCAAACCTCACACGTACCCTACTGTCATCCCAAATAAAACGGGACAGTGTACATAAGAAATCCCCGCCATGAACTATTCTCTAACCAACAAGGCAGCATTAATAGGCAATAAAACACAAAGATGCTCGTGTATACATAAATACAAAAATCAATCACCTAGAAAGCCACAAAGAAGGTATTCAATGACTTCAGAAGCCAGCGCAACACGCGAATAAATCATTGGGGGCACGACAGGACAAGATTGCAGACAACCACGAATATGTGCTTCACAACCAGGTCGTGGAATATGTGCTTCACAACCAGGTCCTGGAAGATGTTCACTCTGGACTGAGACGAACACACACGTAACATATCCCCAAACACACCCAATAGGACATTTGGCTTTGTCAGAAGAAATATCAACATTGGCTCTACTCCCAAAAAAAATAACAAGAATACAAGTTCCTAGTCAGACCACAGACCAACATTAGCGTATGCACGCACAGTATGGGTTTTTAAAGGGAGTACATCAGGCTTTTCAAAGGGGTCTAGGGGTCCGACTTAAAATTGACAAATAATGATATCTTCTATTTTAAAGCGCCTTAACATAATGAATGATCCTAAAAATGACCCCTTAGTTACAAGGAAATTCATTCTGTACAGTAATACGTGCTATCCTAGGTTACGCACCAGGGTTAATTTCAGCATTGTATGCCCGATTCAGTCCTAGCTATATGGTGTATTCGAAGTTTAAACTTGAACAATATGGTTCAAACATCATATTTTGATGGATATAAGTGTTTTATCATGAAATGGAACAATTTTATAATTAAAGATATTTCTAGAAAAATCCTGATGTACTCCCTTTAATGTTTTTGGATTTACTCCATCGAGTCGTATGGCCTTTGTAACATCAAGTGACTTTATGATTGATACAAGGGTTTTTTGATTCATCAAAGGTATTTAAGATTGTCCTTCAATTCGATGAAGTTTTTTAGTTTTTTAAAATCTCTGTGATTTATGTCAGTGTCATCTTTCAATCGTTCACTTATATTAAAAAACAAACATTTATCAAAGGTGTTTATTACATCCTTTGCGTCACTAAAGCTTCGATCATCTACTGTTAATTCGCTTGGTATCGAAGAAAAATGATATCATTTATCTGATCCCATAAGTATCTTTATTGTCATCCAACGCATTAGAAAAGAAGTTTTTGTGTTGTTCTTTTTTCACCTTTTGATTAACATTTTAGTTCTATGTCGCCAATATTTATAGTTATTCCATTCTTTCTTTTTATGACACGCATCTCTATTTCGTTGTGCTGTGGTGTTTTCTACCGCGAGCCATTCATTTTTTAAAACATCTTTTTAACTCTTTTGTTTTTTTTATTGGTGCGTGTGTATTTAGATCTCATGTAAAAATATCATTCCAATTTTTGAAATGTCAATGTGAATTGTATTAACCGTAACTTTTCTGACAGATCCGAACACGAATATACTTCTTAAAATCTTTTTATATGATCTGTATTTCGTGGTTGTGTCTGTTTTTCTTTTAGTATGAGACTTAATTGTGCTGTGAGTAAAGCATAATAGATAATGATCAGTTATTTAGATTCTAGGTTCGAATAATTCGGTAATCTGACTTTCATGTGATGTGTAAATATGATTTACATGTATTAAGTTTATTGAATTGACTGTAAATAAATACTGAGAAAGGTGATCCTTTGTGAGCAACAAACACAATTAAGAGAATAAAGCAGCAGACTCGGTTTAATTGAGTCTGTTCATAAGAAGTACTGTAAGAAGCAACACCTCCCACGTCCCCTAGCACCGGCTTAAGCGGTATTCTACTTCAAAGCCGGTTCTAGTGGGCTCGTTTGTCCCAAAGGACTAGTAAAAATAACACTACTGATTCGTAGCACGGGGAGACTTTTTACAGAATGGTAACTTAACTCTTGTTGGCTCATTTATAATTTGTTTAAGGTCATGCAACTGCATTGAGACAACTTATTCGGACTAGATTGACTTGCTAAGACACCTTTGCTTTATCTTGTTATCAAAATTGGCTGATTTATCCAATTGCAATGCAAAGTTGATGACGGCAACCTCTAAATCGAGTAAATATATATCTGTTTCTTTTTTTGATATTAATTTCTATCCAAATACATTGTAAATATATAAGGATTTCACCCACTATTGATATCCCTGCAGTGTTGTTAGTCTCATTTAGATCCTTTCGTACGAGTTTATATTTTGGGATATATAACGTTTCAGTATCTACAGAACTATCAAGGAATGTTGCACAGAGACCCAAAACATCTACATCCACTTAAATTAGTTTAAGGTCATTTAGTTTTGGTTTGATATGGCATATGTTTAAATAAGCTACTAGTATATGCAAGCCTCGGTGATGAAAATCCATGACTGATGCAGGTTCAGATTTTTCGTTTTGCAGTTTTGCATATGTTTGATTGTCACAAAATGTCACGGGTAGAGCGTATTGGTCGTACATAGCTCTTGTAAGTTATCAGTTACACCCTAATCTATTGTTCGAGTTGAAACAAATTCATGATATATTCATGTAACACGTAAAAGCGTGCACATTTTAAGTGGCCGCCAGAGAGGCCGTGTCATAACTTTAGTTTGGTGCTAATGCATGTAAACGTATAGGTATATCTTCCTTAAACGGCAAAATTGTATAAGGGGCCTCTCGTGTAGATTCAATACTGCAGATTTAGCCACGTTTGTCACGGACTGAACGGGGGAAATAATGGTTTGGGCGTAATGTGTGCTATAAAACCCATTGTCTTCTAGCTCTTGCCGGGATGATCGATAGTTTCTTTGTTGGAACAGAGATTGGACGGCAAAATTTACAGGCAACATGTGGTTAGTATTTATTTTATTAAATTTTATCGTACATTTGTATTCAGTTGGGCGGCGCCATCTTGGTTGGCGGTTACGACATCCGGTTAGCATTGATGTTTCTCAAACATTAACTTTAGACTAGCATATGATTTTGAAGTTACTTTATTAGATGTAATTATTGTAATTGATCATTAATTGTAAAACAATATTAATTTGATAACAGTGGATAATAGGTGCATTAGTTAACGTTGGCGTATAACTCAGTGATTGTAATACACGATTGTTAACATTAGTTAACAATGAGATGAGTGACTAGGATAAATGTTCGACGCGTATGCATAGCGTTGTATAATGTGGTCATTAGTTTACATGCGTGTATGCATAACTCAGTGAGTGTAATATATGAGTAATTTGATAATGTTTATATTACATGTATTAGGGGCATTGATTAACAGCGACGTACATGGCGTATACATGGCGTTGTAGAATATGTATACATTGCTACTCATCATTAGTACAGCTTACATATATTGATTGAATAATGATTTGTTTGGGTAATGATAATTATGCAAGATTGTTATGTTTGTCAACCGACATCTAAAACGTATGTATAATTACAGCCTAAGAAATTTAAAAAGATCGGACAGGGAAAGTAGCATTCAAGGAGGACAGTAAACCACAAAACACAGAAACAAACACGCAAACAGACAAACAATAAGGCAAAAGCAATAATAAATGCAAACGACATCACAAACACAAAAAGGGTTGACAATAGGGCTACCGCCTTGGAACGGTCAGTGGCAAAGTAGGCCACTGGGGGTTTAAACCGGTTCTAGGGTGCACCAAACCTCACACTTACCCTACTGTCATCCCATTAAAACAGGACAGTGTAAATAAAGAAATCCCCGCCATGATCTAATCTCTAACCAACAAGGCAGCATCAATAGGCAATATAAGTAAAACACAAATATGCTCGTGTAAATATAATACAAAAAAACAATAGCCTAGAAAGCCACAATGAAGGTACTCAATGACTTTGCAGAAGCCAGAGCAGTAAGAGAATAAACCATTAAGGGCACGACAAGAAAGATCATGGACAAAAATCAAACGCCACCGTCCCAATGGGCTTTAGGTAGGCGTCATCATAGGGTATAAGCCATCCAGGGTTGGAAATAAGCCATCCAGGTTTGGATATTCCGGAGTGGAGCTAAGCGTCCACGGATAACGTTACGAGCGGTGGAGACGTTCCCCGTACCTGCGCAGCATGACCAGGTTTTATTAACGACAACCCCCGGGACACAAGGTGGGCCCGTCATCAGTCCTCACTGGAGGAACATCACCCACAATCTCAGTGGAGGTTAACCATCATTACATCGCGTCATCAACCCTTACAGAAGGCATTTGATGACAATCATCCATTGGATTCGCGCATCATCATCTTCATGAGCTCTCGCGCATCACAGTTATCGCGCTAGATCATAGATCAACATTGTTATAGCTTTAACAACACTTTAGTGTCTTATACATTCAGTATTTATAACAATACTAAGAACGTCTTAAACGTTCTTGAGAACATTCTTTTCATAGTTCATTTGTGTATTCGCTTGTTTTTTTAGATAATTGTATATATATTAAACATATTTTAAAAGTTGCATTAAACTTATGTAAATGCATTCACCGTCATTGATTCTTTCCTGAGTTAGCTCAACCACTAAGGTCATCCTGTGTCATTGATAGGGTTTGTTTGTTTGTTTTTGTTGTTGTTTCGTTTTGTTTATTTTGTTTTTGTTTAATTGTGTGTTTTTTTACATTATTTTCATTAATAAGTTTGATATGATTTAAGGTGTTTATTTTATTGTCTGATATATCATTTGTAACATGTTTAGGTTTATTTCTGGTTGCACTGCATTGCGGTTTGTTACATTTTTCGTGGTTTTCTTTTAAAATAAGGAACTGTTGGTCAAGATTGAATTCATATTCCGTATCAAGAGTTCTAGACACGCGGTCCTAGACCCATATAAGGCTGCATCTAGATCCTCGATTGTATCTACCAAAGTCATTTTCTCTGTAATTACCTGACTTTGGTCCTATATTCAAGTAGTTGTTGTTGTTATACCTACACAATATATACTGAAAGGAAAAAGAAACGTAGGGTGCGTATTTCCGCTATATATTGTATGTTTAATATGCTACTGCTAATCGAATGGTACAGGGCGACATTAGGCCTGTCCTTTTAGAAAGAAGGTTTAAACAGCACTGAACACACCAATGGTTACCCCTTTAAAGTTTCATTATCGTCAGAATGCGCATTTGGCGCAAGCAGGTGAGCAAACTTAGGCTTTGAATGTTGCAATCACTTAACATTAAATACAGTACTGAACTGGCTCAATTTTTCAAAGAGGATCTTCAGCATTTATGAATTTCTTGTTACAACGTATACTGTGATTAAAACGTCTACAACATCACAGTTGTGTCCTTTCTCTAACTAACTGCACTTTTTTTTTTACAAAACATCTTGGGATTTCCTTGGAATATATATGGAATTAAGTGTGCAGTATATGCAATATAAAGCGGAAATACGCACCCTGCGTTTCTTTTTCCTTTCAGTATATATCAAATTTTTCATATAACGCTTAACTTGTTCTAAAAAAGACAGGAAATATAGATATAACAATCGAACAGGAAAAGCAGCATTCAAGGACGACAGTCAACCACAAACAGACATAGAAACAATGAACAAATTTAAAGAAGGTTAAAAATATCGGACAGGAAAAGCAGCATTCAAGGACGACAGTCAACCACAAAACACAAAAACAAACACGCAAACAGACAAACGAAAAGGCAAAAGTAATAAAAAATGCAAAAGATATCACAAACACAAAAGGGTTGACAATAGGGCTACCGCCTTGGAACGGTCAGTGGCAAAGTAGGCCACTGGGGGTTTAAACCGGTTATAGGGTGCACCAAACCTCACACTTACCCTACTGTCATCCCATTAAAACAGGACAGTGTAAATAAAGAAATCCCCGCCATGATCTAAACTCTAACCAACAAGGCAGCATCAATAGGCAATATAAGTAAAACACAAATATGCTCGTGTAAATATAATACAAAAAAACAGTAGCCTAGAAAGCCACAATGAAGGTACTCAATGACTTGGCAGAAGCCAGAGCGGTAAGAGAATACACCATTAAGGGCACAAGAAAGAACATGGACAAACATCAAACGCCACCGTCCCAATGGGCTTTAGGTAGGCGTCATCATAGGGTCCACAGCCTGTCCGGTCATCGTACAATTAAAGAGGAAAGCATAGTGGCGAACTGTAAAAGGGTCTACCACTAAGCATGCAGTACATTGCAAAATGATAGGGTCATAACCTCTTTTGATAAACTTTTTAACAAGTTTAACAAAGATAGTATGAAAGTGTTCATGACCAAGAATCTTACGAAGTTTATAAATCACATCACCATAGAAGTCAGGTTGTGATAGTCCTTGTCGCAGAAGAGTCCTTAAATTACATTTATATTTGGAAAGTAGATCAGGGTTACGATAATACAATTTTGCAAAGGTTTTACGAAGTTTATGGTAACGGTAACCCTGATTGAGTAACTTTTTAGTTATACAAAGATTACGAATATTAAAGTCCTCAACTCGAGTACAAGCTCTAGAAAAACGAATAAGTTGAGACAGATACACCCCATAAGAAGTTGCTCGGGGAACATCCCCATCAAAGTGGGGATAATTAACAATGTCAAAATTAAAATCATCTCTCTTGTCATAGATTTTGCTAATTATTTTACCATTTTCAATCGAGAGATCTGAATCAAGAAAAGAAGCGTTATTATCAGATATATTTTCTTTATTAAGCCGAAGTTCTTTAGGATAAATATTATGAACCATAGTTGGAAAGAAAGGGTTGTCAATGTTCAGTATGTCATCCAGATACCGAGAGGTGTCAATAAAAGCTTCCATAACATCTGCCTGTTAGGGATACCAACAATTTGTCTATAAAAGATGAATAAAAGGCCAAATAAGACACCACAAACACAAAAGGGTTTGGACCGCCTTGGACCGGTCAAAAATGCCGCTGGGGGTTTAAACCAGGTTCTAGGGTGCACCAAACCGCACACTTAATTTGAAATACACTTTTTTTCAATTTTATGAATATACATGATTTTTATAGATAAATGCAATTGAGTATTTACAATATTGTCAATATGTGTTGCTTAATACAGACACGTAATACACTTAAATCACTGCTTAAACCACAAAACACAGAAACAAACACGCAAACAGTTATCTTATTCGGTTATATACAAGAGTATGAGAGTGGACCTTTGGAAACGGCCAAACGCAATAAATACGAAATATTGCAGTCTCGGTTTGATTGAGACTGTTCATGAACGGTAGTGAAATATGCTTGCTACCGTTCACGCCCCCTAGCATATATGATTATTGTCAGTCTACAAATATATCGCACAACCCAGGTCCCCAGATACCTATGCTAAAAGTAAATATCCAGGTCACGGCACAAGAGGAAAAATGAATACACTCAGCATGGTTTAAACTCGGGACCACTCATATGCAAGACGCACGCTCTACCGATATAACCATAAAAGCTAGCTCTGCGGCGAGGCAGTAGTAATGCGCATTTAAACCTGACTATTTACATACACCCACCAACATCCTACTACACAAGCACCGTATACTATTTTAGTATACCTACTTTTATTTATAGTACATGTACGATGCTTAGTCATCTGTTGCATTCCCGATCCAAGTTCATGACCAACACGATTTTTTATACAGGTACCATGTTCACCGTCATACGTATATCACCTTCTGGACGGCCCAAAATATATTTCGTACTATTGACATTTTAAATATTGAGTTTTGGTCATAAAACCCTGGGCTAAAGGGCGTGAATGGTAGCTAGCATTTTTCACTAGCTTTCATGAACATTTTGTGTATTTATCATGTTTGGCGATTTCCATATTCTCCTTTCATACTTTGTTATATATCACAGTCGCGTTGCCTGTGCGGTGTGGCTGCGGTAAAACGACTCCCCGTGCTCGCAATCAGAACTGAACTTTGGAAATCGTTGAGCATGATATGTATATAAGATATCGGTGGTACAGTCACAAATACTTTGTTTTCTTACTTTAATTTCGAATAGGTGGTTCCACTACTCCAAACTTTAAAAACTCTGAGTATTGTGTAAATCACCATTACGATATGTTGTCTGCTGTTTAATTTAGTCTTCTGACTGTTTCATGTAATACACAGGCTTCATAACCCCTGTTCCCAACTAAATTCCATTTTGTTTATTTCGCCCATTGTTTTCTCGTTTAGGGCTAAGCACTTTGTTAGAAACTGAGACCATACGCCGCTGGCAATGGAGTTGTATGAAAATACCACATTGAAGGTTCAATGTTCACCGTCGTTCACTTCGAGATTCGTACAATTATTGACATTCTGCTCATATAACCTGAGGCTAGATGGCGTGAACGATAGCTAGCATTCTCCACTACCTTTCATGAACAGTCTCAGTCAAACCGGACTGAAATAAAAAACAAAAAATACATTTATCATGTTCGGCGATTTTCTCCTTTCTTACTCTTTTGTTTTTTCCATATGACATACAAAACATCGGTAATTACGTTGTAGTAGCGATCACATGGTTGTGCTATAAAGGTTTATGTGAACAAAGGATGCCACATTTTCTTGATAGTCACACTGTCGTTTTAAAGGTCGATTTAAATTGTGTTTTTTTCATTTAGGACCAGCTATCTTTCATGCTTATCACTTTGGTGGAAAATGTCCATTATCAATACATTGTAACTAGGGCGCATATAGCATTGTTAGACCGTATAAAGTTCCCTCCGCATAACGCTCCCCGCGGAGCATTATGCGTATCTTACATCTGCTTAAAGCTCCCCAGGAGCTTTATGCGTACCCTTCTTCCGCATAAAGCTCCTCTGTAGCTTATGAGGAAGACATGTACATATGATTTTGAGCTAACTAGATGATGATCAACATCATCGTAATATACAAGCAGAATATAATCATCATCATCATCGTCATCAAAAGCAGCAGCAGCAATAGCAGTCAGTCTTCTTTATCCTCCTCCTCATCATCATCATCGTCGTCGTCATCATCATCATCATCATCATCATCATCATCATCATCATCATCATCATCATCATCATAAAAAGCAGCAGCTGAAAAAGAGAAGAAGAAGAAGAAGAAGAAGAAGAAGAAGAAGAAGAAGAAGAAGAAGCTAGAGGGCGTGAGCGGTAGCCTGTATTCATAAACAGTCTCAATCAAACCGAGACTGCAATATTTCGTATGTATCGTGTTCGGCTGTTTCCAAAGTTCCATTGTCATACTCTTTCTTATTCAAGCTGGGGAGCTTCATGCGGAATGAGTATATATCCTCTCCTTATAAAATATAATATATGCTATGCAGCACCCCATAACGCTCCCTCGGAGCGTTACGCGGCGCTACAACCGCTACAACCGCCGTATATCGCACCCGGGGAGCGTTATTCGGAGGGAGCGTTATTGAGTGATGCATAGCATATATTGTATTTGGCAATGCGTGGAAAACACAAATGAAACATACATATAAAGCTTTAATTTTAAGTGTAATGCTATCGCCAAAAACGGGTATGACACAAACATCAAGCATTATCATTTATAAATAGTGAATGCCAGATTGATCATTCCAGGAATCGAATTTCTGAAATCTTGATGCAATTTTCGCCCACGAGTAATCCGGTCGTCAATGTATGATTGTCAATTTGGGGGTTAAAGTTTGTGTACACATTAAATCTATTTAAGCTCAGCAGCAGGGAGTATTGTCCGTTCCAAGTCTGTAACCTTGTCTTCACCATTCTTTATGTTGTGTATTGTCATGTACATTCATTATTTAAATTGCAGATATGATTTAGTGTGTGGTAAAGTGCGCACCTAATAGTTCAAGACACTATACTGCCTGACTCAAAGACAGGAAATTGATATTATCCAAAAACAGCATGTCCTATTATGAAGAAAGATACAAATATCGGACAGGGAAAGCAGCATTCAAGGACGACTGTCAACCACAAAACACAAAAACAAACACGCAAACAGACAAACGAGAAGGAAAAAGTAATAAAAAAATGCAAACGACATCACAAACACAAAAGTGTTGACAATAGGGCTACCGCCTTGGAACGGACAGTGGCAACAAAGGTTTAAACCGTGAGGCTAAGGTGCTGTGATTTCTACAGGAACATTTTTCTCATTAGTGTATTTCATATGTGTGTTGTTTAAATTGACAAATAACTTGTTTAGATTGAGAGGAATACTCTTAAATATGTTGCAAATTATACATTGTTCGACTGTGTTCGTGGCTGCTCGTGTGGTTCTCGGACAACTGCTTATGGTGGGAGAGGGTCGAATTCGCGCAGTAGCTTGTTCGTTTTGTTTTGTCTTGTCATTTTCATTACATATAGATATGAAAATCGAACAGGAAAATCAGCATTCAAGGACGACAGTCAACCACAAACACATACAGAAACAAAGAACACATTTAAAGATAAAAGGCCAAATAAGACATCACAAAGATAGTATGAAAGTGATCATGACCAAGGATCTTACGAAGTTTGTAAATCACGTCACCATAGAAGTCAGGTTGTGATAGTCCTTGTCACAGAACAGTTCTTAAATTACTTTTATATTTGGAAAGAAGATCAGCGTTACGATACTAAAATTTTGCAAAGGTTTTACGAAGTTTATGGTAACGGTAACTCTGACGGAGTAGCTTTTTAGTTATACAAAGATTACGAATATTAAAGTCCTCAACTCGAGTACAAGCTCTAGAAAAACGAATAAGTTGCGACACATAGACCCCATAAGAAGTTGCTCTGGGAGCATCCCCATCTAAATGGGGATAATTAACAATATCAAAACTAAAATCATCTCTCTTGTCATATATTTTGCTAATTATTTCATCATTTTCAATGGAGAGATGTAAATCAAGAAAAGAAGTGTTAGTATCAGAAATATTAGCTTTGTTAATTTGAAGTTCTTTAGGGTATATATTATTAACCATAGTAGAAAATAACGTCTTCATCATAACCCCTTTTTTGCTTGAGAAGTCACTTGACGGGTGGACAGATCTGCAGGTGCATTCTGAATATTTATATTGATGTAAATGGAAGGGGCGGGCAAAGCTAGGTATAGTGTTGTATACATACTCCAAACCGGATATCGTCTTTACGGCTTCACCAGAGAGTTAAAAACATAAAACATAAACATATAACAATACACTTGTAGAAGAACTATACAAAATCAAAAATGAAGACTATAATATAAGTGCACCGCTACGGGCGCCCATCAAATAAAGTATATAAACCACCGCAAAACAACGTCTGTCTCGCTAAAACTATGAATATTTCTGAAATATTTAAAGTTTTAGCGAGACAACAGACGTTAAGTATTTTTGATTTTGTATATTTCTTCTACTATTGTATTGATGTGTGTTTATGTTTTATGTTTTTAACTCTCTGATGAAGCCGTAACGGCGAAAACCGATTTATAGTATTAAGTTATAAAGCACTGTTAAACAATAATTTCCCATATCATCTTTATTTTGTATCTATCTTTCTTGATCCAGCGTTTTGATCGTTTTTTCCGTTCGACATATGCTTTCTCTACCACATATATATAAACAAAGTTCAGGAATCCATGTGTTGGTAGATCTTCTAAACTGACAATTCTTTTCCGCAATTACTCTCTAATTTAATAGATCTTCAGGAGGAAGAAGGCGTAAAGCCGAATGCGCTTGCTAAGAGTGTTTTTTTTAATGGTATTTTTATAGCACCGTAAAATGATAATTTTCCACATTGTATTTTAAAACATTTACTGTATCCTTTAGTATCCTTTCTGGATCCAGTGTTTGTGAAAGGTGTTCTGTTCGATGTATGATTTTCTCTACTATACACACAAATATATACTTAAGCAGAAACCAACAACAAAAATAACATAACATTATAAACAGAAAACGTATAGATACATTATAAGAAATAACTGTTGGTTTTCACCGCAAATATGAAGAAAAAACGCTACATCTATATACTGCAGGTCATTTATGACACAAATGCAGAGAAACTGACACTATATACAGTTCAATATTATATAAGTATGACAATTCCATGAGGGCACTATCGGAAATTTTCTACGTGGGAAAATATAATTCGCCTCGATCGACATTGTTTTACAACGTTATGCAGAGATATGCAAAGTTGACAGAGTTATGCAACATATTCTTGGGTTACTACATCATCACTATTGTAAACATTATTTTATAGTGAAAATATGAGATACATTAAGGCTTAATATTCTTAATTTGATGCAATGCTTGTAACCGTTTGTAAGTCGTTTCTGTAATGAAAAAGAAAACACTTACAATAGCATGATATAATTGCGTGTCAACATTACGTGTATATTTTTGATTTTGTGGCTTCCAAGAGATCCCATTTTTAGTATTTGTTTTTATATTCGATGATGAAACTGTACTAACTTTTGTATAATATAACGCGTACACAATTTACTATACTTCACATGGCAATCTTAACGTTTCAAAAGAGCATAGGCGTCTTGATGTATTAATTTATTATCATTTTGACTTTAAACCGGTTTTTCAACCGGACCGGACATGACCGGACAGGCTGTAAACCCTATGATGACGTCTACCTAAAGCACAAGAGGACGGTGACGTTTGATGTTTGTCTGCAACCTTGTCTTGTCGTGCCCTCAATGGTTTATTCTCTTGTTACTCAGGCTTCTGAGTACCTCCTTTGTGGCTTTCTAGGCTATTGCTTTTTGTAATTTATATATACACGAGCATCTTTGTGTTTTACTTATATTGCCTATTAATGCTGCCTTGTTGGTTAGAGAATAGTTCATAGTTATTTACAATGGCCCGTTTTATTGGGATGACAGTAGGGTAAGTGTGAGGTTTGGTGCACCCCAGAACCTGGTTTAAATCCCCAGCGGCCTGTTTTGCCACTGACCGTTCCAAGGCGGTAGCCCTAGTTGCAACCCTTTTTGTGTTTGTGACGTCATATGCCTTTACATTGCCATTCATGTTTGTCGTTTTGGATGTTTTGGGGTTTACTGTGTTCTGTGAAAGCTGCATTTTCTATTCGACTTTTATACTGTTTCATTTGGCATAAATTAAAACTAAAATCTTGAGTTTTCATTTTTTTTTATTCTGCTATATGTTTAAGTATATCATTGGTGCAATATAGTCAACAGTTAGTAAAGTGCAATATAATACATTTCTTATAATTAATATTATTACATACCTTACTATAAATAGTAACACATTTCAGTAGAAAAACAATGATTATCAGTCCTTTTTCGAAATCCATAATCGGCACACTGTGCCATTATGGATTATGGAAAATCGGCACAGTAGCAACAGACTGTCCGCACGCGATGACGTCGACGTCATCAAGCAACATGTCTTCAACGTCATCAAGCACCTAAAACGTCATAGTGGAGAGCTATAGAGCGCAGGAGCGGACTTTGAAATCTCGACTGCAGTTTTCACAGCCCAGTAGATATTGTTTTCGTTGAAACGTCGAAATAAATGATTATAGATCTAGTGACAGATGTGGGTTTTAAAAACAGACAGTGCAGAAAACTGATTTTAAAGTAGTTTATTAATTTAACTTAACGTTACGTAATTCATTTATTTGCAAAATAATTGATAGTAGACTACTTATATGTTTAAATCGTACCGTTTTGTTCTTCTCCATTTATAGTAAGGTATGTAATAAAAAGGCAAATATACGGCCGTGGTGTTCCTTTTGTCGATAACGGCACACCTAGTGCATGGCCCTCGGGCCATTAAGGCACTAGGTGTGCCATTATCGACAAAAGGCACACCACTGCCGTATATTAACCTCTAATTAATGACTGAACAAATGCAGGTTATGTAAAAGTGACGGGACGCCGCGATTTTTAAAAAAATCAAGATTGCCGTGTGTGTCTCTTTAAGGGTAAACGCACTCTTCGGTGGTTGATTGCCTGTATAACGAGCATACGAAGAATACCTTAAACAGTAAAATGACTACTAAAGGAACAATGTAACTCACACAAGCAAAATGAAAAATTATCATTTACTATTCGTTTCCTTATTAAGTGTATACTAGTATAAATTATATGATTCTTACTTTATGCGCACCCTGGAGCCGTTGAATTATTCGGACAGTCACACGTGTTTGGGTTGATACACGTCCCACCATTAGCGCAGGTAGGTATACATATTGCTGCAATGAAACGATTTGGCAATCTGGTAAAACAATAGTATTAACACACACGCAAACACGCACGCACGTAGGCAGACAGACAGACAGATATATAGATATTTAACAAATAATATATGGTGCTTCGGTCCATATGAAGTTTATGGATTGGGCAGTCAGACCTAGAATGCTATTTGGACCGAAGCGAAGTGGAATGGGCAGTCAGACCTAGAATGGTCTAACTGCCCAGTCCATAAACCGAAGCACCATACATTATTTTTTATATTATACCGAATCTGAACAACAAATTAAAACAAGACACGGTATTTTTTTATGATTTATTTTGACGTCGTTTTTTCACACGTCCGAAATTATAGATCTCTGACCGCAATGTGATGTCATTCGGTCACTATTACAGCGCAATGTGACGTCATCCAGTCACTATCACAGAATAGTGACCAGATGACGTCATATTGCGCATGGAAGAACATATGCAAATGAGGTATAATATAGACCACATAATGAAAAGAGTCACATTTCTTTGTTTATAGCTCTGTGTCTCGATTTTTAAGAACATGTTTTAAATATGCTGATGTCACAATGATAATATGAGTTTTATCATCTTTGTCTTGTTTTCATGAACGCTGTTAATATATTTGTAGATATCTATGTATTTTGAAAACGAAACCGCTTTAACGCAGATTACCAAATTGAGATATTGTTTTGTACAAATTATCACATTAATGGTGTCCTTTTTGTCTTACGTATGTTGCAGTTTTGGTCACCATTGTGCCTCCACCCCGGCTTACATCGAGTTTCGTGGTTCCATGTTGTGTACCAATAGTAACGCCATAATGCGCAACCCCTGAAGAAATAACCAGAATGACTATACATCTGGAACAAGTACTGATACTGAAGAAGAAAATCTGTTTAAATCTTTCTATGCAACATTTACTCTGATGTTTGTTTGTTTGTTGGTTTGTTTGTTTTGTGTTTGTTTGTTTTGGTGTTTTACTTTATTTTTAACAGATGTATGGTTAGATTTTGTGGTGGAGGCAGACCACACACTTTTCCTGGGAAGAACCAGTACTGTATACCTCTCGCCATCCTTAAAAATCGACGCTTCCTCACCTACACTTCGAGCTCCCAGTGGGATACGAACCCGTAACGGTGCGAGGCGAGAAGGTTTACAACGAAACGTCGTTAACCTCTCGAACACAGGGAAAGCAATTCTAGGAAAAGCATGTGACATCCTGCGACACCATAGTTTATCTGCGATTCATGGGAAGCAACGAACACAGACAGGAGTGAGTAATAGCATACTGTGTTCTATAGATCTGTTCATGAAAGGAAACATAAGATGCATCACCTCTTAAGCACACTTAATCGGCTCAAGCGGGATTCTACTTTAAAGTCACAAGAATGGGATCGATACTCATAAAGGACCAGTATGTAACTAACGTTACTGGTTTATAGTCGGGGCATCTTCTTACGTCCGCCACTAGACAAACACAGTGCTAGTTTGACGTCAGTAATACAGAAAATGGGGTCTCTCGGAAGCAACGAACACAAATAAGAGAGAAAAGTAGCAGGCTCGGTTTAATTGAGTCATGATCGGTAATATAAGGTGCAACACCTTTCATGCTCTTTAGCACCGGCTTAAGTGGTATTCTAATTAAAACATGAAAACAATGCTTTAAAGCCACAATAAATGTGTTCGATGACCCCAAAGGACCATTATGTAACAACACTACGGGTTCTTAGAACATATTTACGTACCACCAATAGTGCCACGATACGCAGTAACTTCGGCGTTCCATATGCGGGTAAACAACGGTAAACAACGGTATAGAAGTTACTGAAATAAAGTAAATATGTATAAACAATATGAAGTGACACAGGCATATTTTTTCTCGTTGTTTTCATCTTCTTATGTTGGAAATAAAAAAGATTTATTATAATCCCATTTTGATATTAATTATGAAACTTACATGATATTATCCAACTGAACTTCCTTATTGCAGAGATGAATGACATCCATGTTACTTGTAATGAATATGCATGTGACCTGTAAATATTGACAAACAAGTATCCGAGTCACGTGACATAATAATGTTAACAATTCTGTAAGAGTTCGTTTATAATATCTATATATTTGGTTGTGCGTTTTCATATACCTCAATGTATAATTGTGATAAGTGGGAAAATTTTCCGTTATAAAAACGCCATTCAAAATAGGAAGTGAAATTTGATTCGTTTCAACGAAGGCAAACAGCAATAACACATAGTATGTGGGTATCAAACGAGGTGTTTACCATACTAGTAAAGTTCATGTATTCACCTGTAAATTTATATCTTGGAGGGTGTTATTTCAAACTTTATGCGTGAAGTTGGGCTAATTAACGAGATATAATGGGGAGGTTGATTGGTTTAAATGAACAGTTTACTGCCGTTAAAGATATTGTGCTAAAGCTTATGAAAACTCTGGGATTAAATTATTTTGGTCTATTAAAATTCAGGCATCGTTCTTGATAAAATTTGCAATAAACGTCGAGCTCAACGTCGACCTTCATATATAAGTGCCCCATGTGGTTCTCGGGGGCCCCGTTTGGTCACGGGGCAAAGAATAGGGCCACTGCAGATCCCTTTGGAGGGATAGGCAAAGGGGTAGAATCCCCCCAAATTCATGTTCATTTTATCATTTTTTGTTCATGTTCATTAAAGGTCTTCATCATGATCCCTGCATTGTTTCAGGTGCTATCTCGCTCGCATCAAAAGAGCAGTGGCAGAAAAACAATAACGTGGCTCCAGCGTAATGGAGTTTCTACGATAGAATTTGCAGCAACTCTGCAGTTCAGGGTGAGAATGTTCTAGGCCCATTTTCCATATTTTATCTCGATGTACATGGAAGATGAGCCTGGCATGTTCATGCCTTTTAGGCGCCATATAACCTTTTCATGTGTTGGTGCGCCTTAAAACCCCAATTCAATCAATTCATCTATAAGTACTTCGGCTTATTCTGCATTATATACTACTTTACCACACCACCTTATCAAAGACAAGCTTATTGCTCTCATTCACCCATTCAAAAAACTTGTGCTATGGAAAACACTACATGTTTGGCCTGTAACAATATTAAAACGTTTTCTACTAACGGCAGTTTGGACAATTACTCAATGTGGACTTCGATTCAAGCTAACCAGTGGGCCTCATTGCCTACTGACCGTTCCAAGTCGGTAACCCTGTCTTCACCACCCTTTCTGATGTTTTTTGTCTCTTTCATTGTATTATCGAGTCCTTGTTTGCAGTACAGTGCGGACCACCTACGATGCCATAGCGTTCGGACGCTGTGGTTTCTATAGGACCCTATATCTCATTATGCCATGAAGTTTGTTTTTCGTCAGGTAAGGAACTACCGTTTATAGACAAATAGATGGTATCTCTATAGGTACGAACTGTGCACCCCTTGTCGCAAATTTGTTTTTATATTGCTTTGAAAGAGATTTCATGTTTAGACTTTCACAAGATACACAGGCAGATGTTTTTGAAGCCTTGAATGACACCTCTCGATATCTGGATGACATATTGAACATTGACAACCCTTTCTTTTCTACTATGGTTAATACTATATATCCTAATGAACTTCAATTTAACAAAGCTAATATTTCTGATATTAACGCTTCTTTTCTCGATTTACATCTCTCTATTGAAAACGGTGAAATAATTACCAAATTTTTTGACAAAAGAGATGATTTAATTTTTATATTGTTAATTATCCCCATTTAGATGGGGATGATCCCCGAGCAACTTCTTATGGGGTCTATGTGTTTCAACTTATTCGTTTTTCTAGAGCTTGTACTCGATTTGTGGACTTTAATATTCGTAATCATTGTATAACTAAACTTCTACTCCATCAGCGCTACCGTTACCATAAACTTCTTAAAACCTTTTCAAAAATGTATTATCGTAACCCTGATCTTCTTTCCAAATATAAAAGTAATTTAAGAACTCTTCTGCAACAAGGACTATCATAACCTGACTTTTATGGTTAATGTGATTACAAGCTTCGTAAGATCCTTGGTCATGGTCAATTTCATACTATCTTTGTTAAACTTGTTAAAAGGTTTATCAAAATAGATTATGACCCTATCATTTTGCAACGCACTGCATGCTTGGTGGTGGACCCCTATTCAGTTCGCCAATATGCTTTCCTCTTTAATTGTGCGATGACCGGACAGGCTGCGGACCCTATGATAACGTCTACCGACAGTGACGTTTGTTGTTTGTCTGCAATCTTGTCTTGTCGTGCCCTCAGTGATTTATTCTCTTGTTGCTCTGGCTTCTGCCAAGTCACTGAGTACCTTCTTTGTGGCTTTCTAGGCTATTGTCTTTTGTAATTTATATATACACGAGCATCTTTGTTTTACTTATGCCTATTAATGCTGCCTTGTTGGTTAGGGAATAGCTCATGGTGGGGATTTCTTTATTCACACTGTTCCGTTTTATAGGGATGACAGTAAGGTAAGTTTGAGGTTTGGTACACCCTAGAACCTGGTTTAAATCCAAGCGGCCTTTTTTGCCACCGACCGTAGCCCTATTGTCAACCCGGTTTGTGTTTGTGACGTCATATGCCTTTATGTTTTGTTAACATTGCCATTCATGTTTGCCATTTTGCGTGTTTAATGGTTTACTGCGTTGTGTGAAAGCTGCATTTCCTGTTCGACTTTTATACTTATTTTTATTTGAGCGCTTCATTTTAAGTATAACACGCCCATTGATTTTTCATTATTTGTTTTATATGTCATCAAACAAAAACGCGATGTTGTCATTCATAAAAATGCATGTTTTAACAAAAACGGGGATAACTCCGTTGTGCACTTAACTTTTCAAAAACATCTTTGTTTGGACTATTGTTGTCTAATTATTCTGAGAACATTATTTATTTTTTCTTGTTTTGGTGTCTAGACAAGCAGCATCAACATCAGCGGACGTTTCTTTTTTGTTGTGTATACACATAAAAAACACACTAACATTCTCGGACCCACAACATCTACAGAAAAATGGGTGTCACATATCTGATAAACATTTAACAACAAATACACTGATATGCTAAAATAATGTATACATACACTCATTTCCATATAAATCATCATGGCGCACTAGTGAGCACAACTTTTTTTTACAAAGGAAATGAGAATTATTTACTGGCCGCCATTATGCGACTACTCTAGGTCGACACTTTATGCGCTGCAATTTCTGTGCTACGCTATATGCAGGTGCATATACAGATACGATAGGGCCCGTAATACTACATAGGCACCTAGGTCAGAGAATGATGTGGCTATGGTGATGTGATTTATAAACTTCGTAAGATTCATGGTCATGATCACTTTCATACGATCTTTGTTAAACTTGTTAAAAAGTTTATCAAAAGAGGTTATGACCATATCATTTTGCAACGTACTGCATGCTTGGTGGTGGACCCTTTTACAGTTCGCCACTATGCTTTCCTCTTTAATTGTACGATGACCGGACAGGCTGTGGACCCTATGATGACGCCTACCTAAAACCCATTGGGAAGGTGGCGTTTGATATTTGTCCATGATCTTTCCTGTCGTGCCCTTAATGGTGTATTCTCTTACTGCTCTGGCTTCTGCCAAGTCATTAAGTACCTTCATTGTGGCTTTCTAGGCTATTGTTTTTTTGTATTATATTTACACGAGCATATTTGTGTTTTACTTATATTGCCTATTGATGCTGCCTTGTTGGTTAGAGATTAGATCATGGCGGGGATTTCTTTATTTACACTGTCCTGTTTTAATGGGATGACAGTAGGGTAAGTGTGCGGTTTGGTGCACCCTAGAACCGGCTTAGGCCCCCAGTGGCCTACTTTGCCACTGACCGTTCCAAGGCGGGAGCCCTATTGTCAACCCTTTTGTTTTTATGATGTCGTTTGCATTTTTTTATTACTTTTGCCTTTTCGTTTGTCTGTTTGCGTGTTTGTTTTTGTGTTTTGTGGTTGACTGTCGTCCTTGAATGCTGCTTTCCCTGTCCGATATTTTTATCCTTTTTTACACGTCTCTTGCAAGCTAATCGTATAAATCGAGTAATTTGTGTTGCGAATCTTGCCTTCACTTTAACATATAGGAATATTAATAAAGTAGATATAAAACTCGAACAGGAAAAGTAGCATTCAAGGACGACAGTCAACCACAAACACACAAAGAAACAAAGAACAATTATATATTATATAAAGACAAATAAATCCGGCCAGTTTTCAGGAGAAAAGTATTTATACTATTACACTGCCACCCACAGTTATCATGGACCATGGTTATGCCCGCCATGCTTGTATTTGAAAATTTTCAAAAAAAAATGGCTATGCACAATGAATGCAACTATCGGTCTCTGAAAATAAAAATAATATTTCAAAAGGCTAATGCACGAATGTTATCTAAAAGTAGCTATAGTAGTCGAACAGGAAATGTAGCATTCTCAAAACACAGTAAACTAAAATTGCATACATACAAACAACAATGCAAAGAAATATAAAAAGATCGGACAGGGAAAGTAGCATTCAAGGAGGACAGTCAACCACAAAATACAGAAACAAACACGCAAACAGTCAAACAAGAAGGCAAAAGTAATAACATATGCAAACGACATCACAAACACAAAAGGGTTGACAATAGGGCTACCGCCTTGGAACGATCAGTGGCAAAGTAGGCCACTGGGGGTTTAAACCGGTTATAGGGTGCACCCTAACCCTAAACAACAAAGCAAAGCATGCAACACCACGAGCATAGAAATTAATTTTTAATAAAATATATGTAATTATTGAAATGAAAGAAGTAAATCATTGTGTGGTCTATTTGTTATATTATGTAGCAAATACGTTGCCTAGAGGTGGCGGGGGAGAGTATAGAACAAAATAGATATGAGCGTGATGAGGTCCCTCTTACGACTGACCGAATTTTCTTACGCATTAAAGTTGGCTATTGTTTTCTTAAATAAAACATGTGTAGCTATTAATTTAAAATGGCCAGTGTGAGCACTGAGAATGGTTGCCAATAGAGGTATCGCATTGGAACGTTCAGTGGCAAAATATATGCCGCTGTGGGGTTTAAACCAGGATCTAGGGTGCTACTTAAAGGTTATTTTAAGAGTTCAATATCAATACTGACTTTGACTACGGATATGATGGGTCGGTTCGGTCGGATCTGGACATTATAATCGGACTAAACCCCAGCACGTTATATTTCAAGAACCATATCAAAGTATTAGATAGTAAAAGTAGAACAGAGTTGTTTTCTGCTCAACATAACATAAGATAAGGTGGTGATGAGACGGTAAACAACAATTCAATTCAGTTCAATTCATAAAGTATAATGTGCGATGACCTGACATATTGTTGACCCTACGATGATGTTTACTTAAACCATGAAAGTGAAAGTGTCTTGTCCTAGAACACACCGAGGAACTCAGTGGCTCCATTGAAACAAACACTGACAACATTGCATTATTAAATACATGTTAAGATAGTATAACGTTTTTTTACTTATCGATGCATATGTGTTATAAATTTGTTTGCCAAAAAGAAAAAAGAAATATTTGGACAATTTTGTAAATAAATAACATCAAATCGTTTGAATGTATACACTTACCCGCTCCATGCTTCTGTTTCTCCTATGAACAATGTGCACACAAAACAAGTAACCATCGATGCCAAATAAAACTTCATTTTTATTAAAAAAGTATTGTTAACCGTTTCACTCAATAAAGCACCTCTGGAGATAAACAATGCGTCTTGAATATCGTCGCGACAATCTTTACGCACAAACTGCGCAGCCGGTTCAATTATAACCCGGAAGTTTCGCAAGGGACTATTTCTTTAGGTGACAAGTGAAGCGAAAAGACGAAAACAACTTATTCGGCGACCTTCGTCAGTACTTGACGCATACACGGGTACTTAACATTGACTATATGAAAACGAGAGTCAATGACACTTCCGATGTAGTGACAAGGATTAAAATGATAAAATAAAGGTGAGTTCAGCTCGTTGTTTTTCATAATATCTTTAATCCAAAGATTTATTTAAAACAAATCGGGGAATGCTATTCCATTTATATGTGTTCAAAGTATGTCTAAGTTGCAAAAATATTACAAATTATTGTTTAATTTCACGCTTAGGCCTTTTATAAGATTGTAAGGAAACCTTGTCATTGACTCTCGTTTTTATATATCTCCAAAATGTGCTAGAGTCAATGTTACCCGTCGCATAGTCCGTAATTAATCGGTAACCATTTATACTTTTTAATACACAGTTAGGTGTGGGGGGGGGGGGGGGGGGGGTTGGGGGGGGGGGGGGGGTTGGGAGGAGACGTGGGAGGAGTGTATCAGACGTGTGCTGTTACCCTGCAGGTATGCAGGTTTGAAGGTTCTAAAACAATTTTGCATATTTCATTGCGATTTAAATGGAAAAATTGTCGAAAACAGGCATATGCGCATCATTGAACAATCAGTTCAGGTCAAGGTCAAAAACAATTATGACCATACTAGTTAAATTCTTTATTCTGCCATAAACAAAAACAATGTGTGGCTCATAACCAACATGCGGTATGTGAGTATGTCAAAATAAATAACAAATATAAATAATATCTCATTAGCTGTCGTTTGTATGTAGATCATTGTCTCTGAATTACTCAAGCAAAATGTTGGTTTAAAACTATATAAGTAATTTAAGAACTATCACAACTTCACTTCTATGGCTTTCTTCTATGGCTTTTTTTACAAACTTCGTAAGCTTCTTTTTTGCCACTGACCGTTCCAAGGTGGTAGTCCTTTTTTCAACCCTTTTTGTGTTTGTGACGTCATATTCCTTTATTCTTTATTACTATTGCCATTCATGTTTGTCTTTTTGCGTGCTTTGGGGTTTACTGTGTTCTATGAAAGCTGCATTTCCTGTTCTACTTTTATACTTATTTTTGTAGAGTATGTATCCGGATCAACCACATTAGGCGTTATAGAGTATGTATCCGGATCAACAGCATCAAACTTTATAGAGTATATATCCGGATCAACACCATCAAGCTTTATAGAGTATGTATCCGGATCAACCCCATCAAGCTTTATAGAGTATGTATCCGGATCAACCACATCAAGCTTTATAGAGTATGTATCCGGATCAACCCCATCAAGCTTTATAGATTATATATCCGGATCAACAGCATCAAGCTTTATAGAGTATATATCCGGATCAACATCATTAAGCTTTATAGAGTATATATCCGGATCAACAGCATCAAGCTTTATAGAGTATATATCCGGATCAATAGCATCAAGCTTTATAGAGTATATATCCGGATCAACCCCATCAAGCTTTATAGAGTATGTATCCGGTTCAACCCATCAAGCTTGATAGAGAATGTATCCGGATCAACCCTATCAAGCTTCGAAGAGAAGAATATCACGCCGATCGAGTGTTTTTTCAGACATGTTTGATATTTACATTTGCCGCTCTCATGTGATCTCTTTTCGTACTTGGAAACTTAAAGTCGCCCAGCACACACACTTGACTATTTCAGTTGTTAATGTACAGCGGCTTTATGTGCGAGTCTTGCTTTCGTCCCTCGAGTTTTCTGGTCGTACCCTAGATTGGTTTCGCTTTAGCTGCAACTACTATGGTTGTTCAGTACGATTCTGGATACATCCTGAGATGTTTATTATTTTGTATGTGTTTCTTTAGTTAGTTTCTCTGGTTGTGGACTTTATTGTTAGAGAATTCCTTTTGATGGGATGTAGTTTTGTTAACACTGTCTTGTCTATTTGGGCGCTGAAGACAGGATAATAGCGAGGATTGTGCGCATATACAATCGATTCAAGCTTACCAGTAGGCAATAAAGTCGGTAAACCTGTCTTCACCACCCTTTCTGTTGTTTTTTGTCTCTTTCATTGTATTTTCAAGTCCTTGTTTGCAGTACAGTGCGGACCTACAATGCCATTGCGTTCGGACGCTGTGGTTTCTATAGGACCCTATATCTCATTTTTTAGTTATTAACATCGTTTAATATAACATCGTGGTGAGCTGTGGTCTAGTGGTAGAGCGTTGGACCCATAATCCAAAAGTCCTGGATTCGACCCACGCATTAACCATATGTGTTGTGTCCCTGAGCAAGACACTTGATCTGCATTTGCTTAGTACTGGTTCTACCAAGGAAGACATTGGGAATGATTAAAATAAGTTCAGAGAGCTTTCGTTACAATCGATGTAAAATAAATAAGTTCAAACTAACATCGTATAAGGTATATGTTTCTCAACTTACTCGTTTTTCTAAAGCTTGTAGTCGAGTTGAGGACAACTATTACATTTGTATGTCTAAAAGGCTACTCCAACAGGGTAACCGTTACCATAAACTTCGAAAAACCTTTGCAAAATTGTGTTATGATAACATTCATCTGCTTTAAACATATATAAGTAATTTAAGAACTCTTCTGCGACAAAGACTATCACAACTTAACTTCTATGGTACATGGCTTTCTCCTTTCATATTTTTGTTTTACAAACTTCGTCAGATCCTTGGTCATAATCACTTTCATACATTCTTTATTAAACTTGTTAAAAAGTTTATTAAAAAATGTTTTGACCCTATTTTTGAGAGAAGCTAATATTAGCGTAAATTGCGTCGATCTAATACAATTTAAGGACTGTTTTGCCATCTAGATCTTTGTCGGGACCATATTGACAGGAGGGGCTATAACAACAGCGAGTGACTTTGCTATATTTTGTCAACGCACTGCATGATTAGTGATGTTGATTGTGCGATGACCGAACAGATTGTGGACCCTAAGATGACGTCTACCTAAATCCTGAAATGGAAGGTACTGTTTGATGTTTGTTTTCAATATCGTGTTCTTAGTGGTTTATTTTCGTTTTGCTCTTGCTTCTGCCAAGTCACTGAGTACGTGCATTGAGGCTTTGATTTTGATTTTGAACGCAGAGTCGATATATACATTCTGAAATACCTTTGTGTTCTTACTTTGATTTCAAAAAGGTTGTTCCACTTCTCAGCATTTAAAGGTTCTGAGTATGGCTTAATCACCATTACGAAACGTTGTCTGCTTTTTAATTTAATTTAGTCGTTTGACAGTTACTTCATTTCATTTTGTTTGTTTCGCTCATCGTTTTCTCGTTTAAGCCAAATAAAAAGTAGGAAAGGAGAAATCTGGAAATCGTTGAACACGAAATGAGCGAGACTGCTCATGAACGGTGGACAGCGGTTAACAAAATGCTTGCTACCGTTCACGCCCTCTAGCCCCGGATTGAGCAGACCCCAATAATTAAAATGCCAATAGTAATCCATCCCGAGGATGGTTTTCACACCATTCTATGGTCAGCGGCGTATGATCCCAGTTTCGAACAAAACGCTTTGCCCTAAACGGGAAAACAATTGGCGAAATAAACAAAATGGAATTTAGCTGGGAGCAGTGGTTATGAAATCTGTGTATCACAGTCAAAGTATTTTGTGAGAAACTTGGACAATACGCCACTGAACATGACTTAATATGAAGGTTCCATAAATGAGATATAGGGTCCTATAGAAACCACAGCATCCGAACGCAATGGCATCGTAGGTCCGAACTGTACTGCAAACAAGGACTTGAAAATACAATGAAAGAGACAAAATAAACCCAGAAAGGGTGGTGAAGACAGGTTTGCCGACTTGGAACGGTCAGTAGGCAATAAGGCCTACTGGTTAGCTTGGATCGATTTTATATGCGCACAATCCTCGCTATTATCCTGTCTTCAGCGCCCAAATAGACAAGACAATGTAACCAAAACTACATCCCATCCAAAGGAATTCTCTAACAATAAAGTCCACATCCAGAGAAACTAACTAAAGAAACACATATAAAAAACAACATCTCAGGATGTATCCAGAATCGTACTGAACAACCATAGTAGTTGCAGCTAAAGCGAAAACCAATCTAGGGTACGACCAGAAAACTCGGGGGACGAAAGCTCATGCACCCACCTCCCTTAGTTGGGGTTTCAATAGGTACAATCATAGAGTCCCAAGAGGTAGTCCAGTCATCGCACAAGTAAAAAGTGAAGCGTAATGACTGACTGTAGAGGGGGTCAATCACTAAACATGCAATGCGCTGTAAAATCAAAGGTTTATATCCTTTTCTGACGAACTTCCTGATTAAATTTGTAAAGCGGTCAGGAAACCCGTCAGACCCCTTTAACTTTCGAAGTTTATAGACCACATCTCCATAAAATGAGGGTTGTGATATGCCAAGTCGCAGAAGTGTTTAAGGTTGGTGTTGTACTTTTCCAGCAGGCCCTCGTTGCGGCGGTAGAATTTAGAGAAAGATCTACCTAGTTTGTGATAACGATAACCCTGCTGAAGAAGTTTACTTGTAATAACTTGATTTCGATCATTGCAGTATATAACATCATTACACGCTCTAGCAAATCCAATGAACTGGGAGATATACACCCCGTATGAGGTAGCACGAGGTACATCTCCGTGTTCACCTTCATACGCATATCGAAGTTTTGTACTAATGGCATTTTAAATATTGAGTTTGCTCACTTCGGGGCTAGATAGTGTGAATGTTAGCAAAAATGAGAACAATGGAGAAAATATATATGTGAACAACCACAATAATTGCAGCCAAAGAGAATACCAATATAGGTTGCGACCAAAACGACTGAAACACAAAATGTCCGGCACCAACTTCCCCTTTCATGGTTTTAGAAGGTGTAATGATGGAGTCCCGCGAGGTTGCCCAGTCATCGCACAAGAGAAAAGTGAAGCGTAGTGACTGACTGTAGAGTGGTCAATCACCAAGCATGAAGTGCGTGTTAATACTAAAGTGTTTCAATACCAAGGTGATATCCATATTGTCCACCTGTTTATGGCTGTGGTTTCGCATATTCTGCCTCTTTATTTGCTTGTAATTTTTCTGTGTGTTTTTTGTTGACTCTGTTCTGTGAATGCTACATTTCATGTTTGACAATTATACCTACTTTTGCAGATGCAAAAGCAAGAGAATTTTTTTCCTGAGGTGTTTCTTACTGTTTATTTTAAGATATCTATTCAATTAAGTGAATAATTTGCAAATTTCTCTGGATGTTGAGTTTATTGTTAGATATTTCCTTTTATGGGATGTTCTTGTATTGTAACTCATCAATTTGAACACTGAATAGCGAGGTTGTGAATACATAAAATCAGTTAAACCAACTAGCAGACCGTATTGCCTACTGACCGTTCAAATTAGGTTACCACTTTTTCACCAGTCTTTTGTTCAGTACAATTATGGATACGTCCTGGGATGTTTCTTATTTTGTATTTATATAGCTGTACAACAACATCTTAGTGTTTCTTTTGTTAGTTTCTCTGGATGAGGACTTTATTGTTAGAGAATTCCTTTTGATGGGATGTAGTTTTGTTTACACTGCCTTGTCTATTTGGGCGCTGAAGACAGGATAATAGCGAGGATTGTGTACACATCAAATCGATTCAAGCTAACCTGTAGGTCTTATTGCCTACTGACCGTTCCAAGTCGGTTAACCTGTCTTCACCACCCTTATTGTTGTATTTTGTCTTTTTCACTGTATAATTAATTAAATATTGCTCCTTGTTTGTAATATAGTGCGGACCTACGATGTCAATGCGTTTGGACGCTGTGGTTTCTATAGGACCCTATATCTCATTTTTCTATAGGACCCTTTATCTCATTTTTCTATAGGACCATATATCTCATTTTTCTATAGAAACCTATATCTCATTTTTCTATAGGACCCTATATCTCATTTTTCTGTATCTCATTTTTCTATAGGAACTTATATCTCGTTTTCTATAGGAACCTATATCTCATTTTTCTATAGGACCCTATATCTCATTTTTCTGTATCTCATTTTTTTTATAGGAACTTATATCTCGTTTTCTATAGGAACCTTTATCTAATTTTTCTATAGGAACCTATATCTCATTTTCTTTAGGACCGTATATCTCGTTTTTATGTTATGTATTGTCTTTCTTATTGACTATTTAACCTGCTTATTTGATTTGGTTTGTGGTGAATTTATGGTCAGTATTACCTAAGGTGCCATTGCGGTTGGGTGACATGGTTTCTATAGGGCCACGTTTAACCATTGCGGTTGGGTGACATGGTTTCTATAGGGCCACGTTTAACCTTTTTGCCATTTCACTATTTATGTTGGCATGTGCTCAAATGAGATAAAACTGAAACTTGAAAGTAGATAATTATAATAGTCGAACATGACATTTAGCAGTTGGGTATCACAATTCCCCAAAATACGTTTCTAAACAAAACAGAGGTCACCATGGAGTATTATGAAGTCATGCATATAACTAGATCTGTGTTCGCATGCATGTTTGCTTTTCGTCATGTGTTTAGTTATCGACCAATCAGGACATATAGACAAGACAATCGTATTATAAAACATCTTTTCTATTCAACCATTGTACATGTTATGTGATAAGCTTAACTTTCTTCCAGCCTTCATTAAGATACAACCCATTTGTCACATTTACGTAATGTAGTGAAGTTACTAAAAACAAATAACGTTATAAATAGTATACAATACGGTCAGTAATAATGGTCAACTTGACATTCAGTTGACTCCTTCAATAAATCCTATTGTTTGTATGTTTACCTTTGATGCAATATATATTATTTCTTTGAGAATACAAATGCTAAACGGCCTTTTGATGAATTATTTTATCGATTTAGATAAGCGTATACATTAATAGTTTATTGCCTCAGCCATATGGTACTGTGCAAAAATTACGTATGTTTTTAAAATTATAAACAGTTTCTTTCTGATGTCAAACTAAAAAAAGTTAGAAATGTAACGACGGGCATTACGCATATCTGACGCATCCTCCTTTATAATTTAACATGAATCCGATGTAACAAAAACATTTTTATTTTATTTTATATAATTTAAAATGCTTTTAAAAACAGTTTTATAATTACAGACTAACATAATAAAAACCGATTCTCCTATGTGAAGCAACTGCTATTTAGTGGCTTTTAGGTTTCGACATCGGATATGCAGATGAGAAATATACAATTAATGCAGAAAAACCCTTTCCTATACAAAAAAACAACAACACACACATGATATCGGGACGCTACACCATAGACTATGGAACACATACTTCCGGAATAAATTACTAGCAATAATAGCGTGATAAATGGAGTGTTAAACAATATTGAAACTGAGCTGTATATGATCTTTCTTTTTTTGTTTAATAATGTTGCACCAATTTAGCTTAAAATTGCAAATGTAGATATTTTTATTTAGATTTACAACATAAAATAAGTGTTCTCAATTAGTATTATTATTATTATTTTTTGATAATGGTGTGGTATCCTGCAATTTCAGTATGTTTACAAGTTAAAATCAATTTCTATAATATGACTTTAAAGGCTGATACAGTCATATATATCGTGATACGACTGTAAATTTTAGTTGCATTATGACAATGTTTATAGTCTGATTGCATATGCAAATAACAAGAGTTAACCACGTGTCACAATAGAAAGCATAGCCGGTGAACAGTTGTAGAACAATCAACTGTGTTTTTTATATATAATTATGATTCGTCTCCTTCATTCAATAGCTTCTGGTAGCCGTCTTTTATTACTGAGGTCCGTCGCTGGCGTTTGTAACACATGCATACAGCCATCGTCACCATTATAGCCGTTACCATGGTTGCGATGCTGACGCCAACCATTGTTGTGATGTCCAAGTCATTCAATAACGCCGGGTTTCCCTGAAAAATAAAAAACACACATTTTGTTTTATTTTCTGATTATATACAGTGCGCAATAGTAATAACCAATTATAATAACGTAAACAATTTAAATGCTGCAAACCTATGTTAATTGCGGTTACTTTGTTACTTTGTTGTCCTCTCTCTGCTTTTAAAGTTGTTTTGTTTCCAGTATTGATATGATTTCCGGTATATGTGAATGCTGTACAAAGATAGGAATCTGTATTAAAATCACTTTTGCTACTGTTCTTCACAGCCAAAGTAGATATAAAAGTCAAACAGGAAATGTAGCGCAACCAAACTCACGCGTATAATTACAAAGATGTATAAATGGCAAGATATGCCACCACAAACACCAAAGTGTTGACAATATCGCCATGGAAACGGTGTCATCAGCAATGTATATTCTTGCAACAAAACATGTTAAAATTGGTTTGATACATTTTGCTGATATTGATACATATCTATGTATATTGAGTTCTGCTCAACCCGGGGCTAGAGGGCGTAAGCGGTAGCTAGCATATTTCACTACCGTTCATGAACAGTCTCAATCAAACCGAGACTGCAGTATTTTGTATGTGTGGTGTTCGGCCGTTTCCAAAGGTCCATTATCAAACTCTTTTGTATATACTGCACACTTAATTTCGCAAAATATTCCCAGGAAATACCAAGATTTTTAGTTAAAAAAGAAAAAAGTTGCAGTTAGTTTGATAAAGGGCACCTTTGATGTTGTAGACGTTTTAATCATAGTAAACTTCGTAACAAGAAATTCATAAATGCTGAAATTCCTCTTTGAAAAATTGAGCCATTTTAATACTGTATTGAACGTAAAGAGTTTCCACAATGTTGTATTCTAAGTTTTCTTGATTTGATTTAAACATATGTTATTGCCAATAATTTGTTATATACAGAATAATATCCACATATTATTATGACAAATGGGTCGGGTAACAAGTTTTACCAACAATAGTTTAAACCCTTCCCAGAGTTTGTTTGAGCATGCTTGAGCATGCTTGAGTCAAGCATGCTTGAGCCAAACTATACACTATCATAATGAAACTTTGAAAGAATACTATTAGCTGTGTTATGTGTTGTTTTAATGGGTTTTTTTTAAAAGAAAGGTCTTACGTAGCCATGTACCATTAGATTAACAGCATCATATTGTATATACTGCACATAATGTGGTATTAAGTGTGCAGCATATACAATATATAGCGGAAATTCCCAAGTTGTGTTTCTTTTTCGCTTCAGTATAATTACTAGGTGGTTCATTAACTTTTGATATTTGATGGACAGCCGGTAACAGGAGTGAGGGACTTGAACAATTCAATGCTTCTAACTTACTTCTTTGTAGGTTTGGGGTGAGGGGCGGCAAAATAATTGAAAGAAATTGTTAAGTACAATTTATATATACATTAACGTATTTGCTTTATATTTACTTGAGCAATGTTTGTATTTTGTTTTAAACATTCTGTTAAAACCGTTCGTAACGAATACTCGAGAAGGGTCTGAGGCAGCTGTAAGTTACATATATAGCCAGTGTCAGTAAGTACCATTATGTCCCGAAATGCTATATATAATATCATGTATAACTTATGCATGCCATCTTCTATTGATGTTTGCCCCGTGTGGTTTCGGGGGCCATGTTTGGTTCCGGGTCAAAGAATAGGGCCACTGCAGATCCTGTTGGAGGGGTAGGCACAGGGGCAGAACCCCTAAATTTGTGTTAATTTTATCCTTTTTTGCTCATGCTCATTAAAGGTCTTCATCATGACCTCTGCATTGTTTCAGGTGCCATCTCACTCAAATCACTAGAGCAGTGGCAGAAAACAATAAACGTGGCTCCAGCGTAAATGGAGTGTCTACAATAGAATTTGCAGCAACTCTGCAGTTCTGCAGGTGAGAAGGTTCTAGGCCCATTCTCCATATTTTATCTTGATGTACATGGAGGATGACCCTGGCATGTTCTTTCCTGTTAGGCGCCTTTCATGTGTTGGTGTGCCTTAAAACCCTAATACAATTCAACTATTGATTTTATAAATATTGAGTTCTGCTCAACCCGTGGGCGTGAGCGGTAGCTAGCATATTTCACTACCGTTCATGAACAGTCTCAATCAAACCGAGACTGCAGTATTTCGTATGTGTCGTGTTCGGCCGTTTCCAAAGGTCCACTCTCATACTCTTTCATCAACAAACATTACAATGCTATGTTTAGGCACTTAAAACATATCAGCTACCTGCATTTCGTCACTATCGGAATCATCATAAGATGGCATCTGTGTGACGTCATTTGAGTCCTCTGGCGTCCAAAACGATGATGACGATGACGAAGATAACGTAGAAGGACTAGACCCTACCTGTAAGTGCCCCTCGCATGTGGTTGGATCAAAACTGCACTCTTCGATTAAATCATCAACTACATTGGTAAACCATGTCCAAGGGGCAAAACTGAAACGAAAGTATACTAGAAAATAATATACAGTAATCCAGCTGAGGAAGAAAACACAGCAGCAGTCCGAATTATATAATCGTCCTATTCAATCACAACTTCACAGGTATATACGTGCATCTTATATGTACACAATTACTAAAGTGGCAAATGAAACGTGTTGCAACATATCCATAAAACAATTCAGAGTAATTTAGGTAAACTTTAGTAATCAATTAAATACACATCCTTATGACAATTAAAAGTCACTAGACTATATATCATTATCAAATGCATACGTGGTTTTACCTTGAATGTGTGTATTTATTTACTCAACATGTAATTAATAACTAATTCATGTGTTTTAGATTATTAATGTATTAATGAGGTATTAAGAGTTTTGGTACTTGTAATGACTTTTGACATTATATTGTGTTGTAGCATAGTCGGTGACATTTCCTTTGATGAATGCAGAGCATTCAATCGTTTAATTTGGGGTAACTACATGGGCGTGGCTATACCGTTCTACAACTACCGGATATTGGAATTTAGAGTACGGTCACTATGACGTCACAGTGTTACTAAGTACACCATGCTACAAAAAAGTTAGAGTCTGTCTCAGCCCGTTGGTTATTTAAACACCGAGATGGCTACGCCCATCTCGGTGTTTAAATAAGACAACTCGATGAGACCAGACTCTGTCTATTACATACTGTTAAAGGAAAATTAATCTTAAGATATTGTAGAGAACTTCATAAAAAAAAAAAAAACGATGTCTACCCAGTGCATTTAAAAACTCAACATTTTGATTTTCGATTACTTTAGTCCGCTGCATAAGATGTTCAGTTGCAACAGATTTTGCACTAGGACTTCAATTCCACAATGAAATACGATTGTACAGCAGTGAGAATAATACAAAAACACTAAATCAAAGCATAAATCTAAACATGGTTTTGAAAATAAGAGTGCATACCTTCTAAAAGTGTCGGCTTCACTTGGACACGAGTTAGCAACACAAATGAAACCTTGTGTCATCTGAAAGTTAAGGCAATAGATGGAATAATAGTTAAAAGATATAAAAGTCGAACATAGCGTGTAGCATTTACAGACAACCATAAACACAGCATTACAACATCAAACCCAATTGCGCAAGATATTTAATATATTCTCGGCGAAAAACAACACCATTAAAGAGGATATTCTTTTTCTGGTTAATAAACACTGATAGTTCAAAATAAAATATGAGTAAAGATGAATTCTTACACGAGCCTCTGCTGAATGGCAGATGTCATCATTTTCCTCTTCATCGTTTTCCTGAAACGAACGTTAACATTGCAAATAGTCAACATACCAAGTCAATAAGGAATTGTTTTTTGTAACTAAAATACATTCTGAAAAGGAAATCCATGGGCGTAAGGAACACAACGAAAGAGAGAAAAGTAACAAAGTCTGTTGTACTGAGTCCGTTCATGGGACGTAAATATCTACTTTTAGTCAAGCGTTCAGGTTATATACTAATGTATATGTGCCCATTAAAACTATAGGTTTTTTTTTGTGTTTTTATGAGTTGGTAAATCTTAATTCAATGTTCCAGTTTTGGAGTTTTCCCTGGCTGGTTATAGCGGTTTATATTGTGTCTACAGAGCTTAGATTCTCAAACTAGGTCATTTATATATACTGTATATACCTCGTCGTCAGTAGGTTAAGAAACTCTCTACATATTTTGTAAAATTTGGCTGTTGTTGGCTGGATAGCTACTGTAAATGACAGTATGTACACTGAATGTTAAGAAATAAATACTGATAAAGGTGATCCTTTGGGAGCAACAAACACAGTTAAGAGAATAAAACAGCAGACTCGGTTTTATTGAGTCTGTTCATGAGAAGTAATGAAAGAAGCAACACCTCTCACGCCCCCTAGCACCGGCTTAAGCGGTATTCTACTTCAAAGCCACCTATATTGGGCTCGTTGGTCCCAAAGGACCAGTACAAATAACACCACTGATTCGTAGCACGGGGAGACTTTTTACAGAAGTCGACTGTAACTAAATATTGTTTTGCTGTCTTTTTCAGGTTTTCATACACTACTCCGTTATAACGTTTCCATAGACTCAACAAATCAATTTGTTTTAGAGCATATTTTACAACCTGAATTGCAATACCATCGTAATAGTTGCATCATACCTCATCCCTCATGGCGTCAGCGAGAGACACATGAAGCTCTGTAAGCGTGTACTTGTAGCATTCTGGCGTCAGTTCCGTATTTTGTTTTAAGCGACACATCAGATTTATTGCTGCACCGGTGAAGACCATTTGCTGCAAGAAAATTCATCACAATCAGAAAATATATAGAGGATCTTAAACAAGTTCCCATTTCATATATGAAACGAGTTATGAATTATTTTAATTTTAACGATCCTTTTGGCGAGTTAAAATTAGAAATAATTCATAACGAGTTTTCATCAATCTTATATGGAATGGGAACGAGTTTAAGATCCTTTTTATCACATAACATTGCAATCAAATTAGTAAAATTTAGTTCAGATCGACATAGAACCGTCACGACGTCAGACACACTTTAGCGCCAAAACGTCATAAAATATGTGACGTCGTAACGACGCGTCTCACACGTAACGTTGCGTATAAAAGAGTTCGTGTTTTACCTCGTTACAAAATAGCAATTTACACCAACTTTTTAACAAACCAACAACAATGTTTTGTATATCGTGCATTATTTTTATAAGCTGTCACAAATAATAAGTTTATGACTCAGGTCTGGGTGAATTTGTAATAAATAAAACAGTTTCAGTTAATAAACTTGCGTCGTGTTACAGGTTTAACTCAACCAATCAAAATCGTTTCAGGTTGCATTACACGTGTGTCATACCATAGAATATTAAATGGGTGTTCGACACTGCTAACAAGAGACGTTATGTGATAAAAAAAAGTATATTGTGTTTCAATGGATCGATATAAACTGGTACATCACATCCTATAAGATCAATGTCTATTCCTGACAACATATATTTTTATATGTACAATGACGATTGTTTATAATGTCATATCTGTCTGTGTTATAAATTGTTGTTGTTGCTGTTTTATTGTAAAATAAATGACGCCATATAAATTACCATAATATATGGCATGTTGATAATTATCATTAAAAGCAAAGAAATTGACGGCAACTGTATGAAAGTATACAAATACATATTATTTAGGAGTTCGCATTCATTTGCAGCTTTAAGCGAGGATTTGTATATTACATTAATGTTACTTATTTGTTCCATATACCATTAAGCTCATTCTGTTTTAAACAACGTGTAGTTCCACTACAAGTACACCACAGCACAAAAATAAAAATAAAACTATTTAAATAAAACAGATTTGGAATGTGAAATATAACTTATAAAATTAGATGATGAATAACCTAACATACAAACAGAATAGTTGTATAGCCTAGCGGGGAATGTTTTATTTACACTGTCTCGTTTTATTGGGATGACAATAGAGTACAAGAGGAAACTGATGCAAAGCATCAGGGCTGCGCAGAATGTGTTCAAAAGGAGGAAACAAACATGTGTATTTATTTGCAAAATTTTATTATATAACAACATTTAACTTTTTTTTCCATTTTTCCCCATTTCTTTCGTTCAAAAATACCCAGACGACATCAACTATAACCTGATGTCATCACAAAGAGGTGCTGACGTCATCAAAAGAAGTGCACCTAACGGGATAGGAACGTAACTGTCGAGATAAGGTTTTATCTCAGGCACCCTGTTTCTCGGCAGAATTATGCAGATCGGCATGATAAAGAAATATAAAAAGATCGGACAGGGAAAGTAGCATTCAAGGAGGAACATTAAAACGTCATACACTAACATCAGTATTGTTTACTTAAGCTAAATATAAGGCGTAGTTACAACAACCGAAACGAATGTGCGTATTTATTCGTAAACATCTGTCACCATATTATTCGTAAACATCTGTCACCATATCGTATCGCATTGATTGAATTATAATCCTATATTTCTCCCTAAACAACAAAGAGCAGGCGGAGTGCAGCATTATATTAAATCAATGGTGTAAAATATCACCGGGCGTTTTTATTGTCCTGATCACGTGATTGGTCTTGTTACATTTATGACTCACAAGTAATCGTTGGGGAGATTTATAGTTGTCATGGTAAACTTGTGTCCTGTTTTACTTTATCTACATAACGCGTAACTGAACTATCCACATATTTGTTTGTTTGAATGGTATTTTACATCTTTTAGTTAACACATCCCACACCATATAAGACGGTCATTTTTGTGGAAGAGGTAGACCACCCATTTTGTTACTGGGTATAATTAGTACTGTACATCTCACGGATGCGCCATCCGTAAGAATGGACACTTTCTCACTTGACAAGTTGAGCTCCCACTGAGGTTCGAACCGAATTTAACGAGTATTGTCTCTTTAAATAAGTTGACAGTTTATGGTGCTGAGATCAAAACGCTGTAGGAAATGTTTAAATAGTGGCATTACTGGAATATGATTCATTGAGGTTTGGCACCTTCCCCCCACCACCACCCCACCCTCACAGACACAGACACACACACACGCCCTCACCTGCAGCGCCCTTTTCAGCCCCTGACCGCTCCAAGGCTTCAGTCCCTTTGTCAACCCTTTTATGTTTGTGATGTCATATCTTGCCTGATATTTATCATTGTGATTATTGTTTGTTTCTATGCGTGATTTTGGTTGAATGTGGTCCTTCAATGTTACATTTCCTGTTCGACCTTTATCCTTTATATCTACTTTTGTTGGTCATATCCGCCCCTATTATTACTACTTGTAATATAATCAGGTCAATATGGCATATGTTATAAAATATCAACTGAAGAATGAGAAAAATAGTCCTATAGAAATCACAGCAACCAAACGTAATGGCACCGTAGGTCCGCCCTGCCACACAAAGAGCAAATTATCTATACAATGAAAAGGACAATACACCCACACAAAGAGTGGTGAAGACAGGGTTACCGACTTGAAACGGTTAGTAGGCCAAAAAACATTTTGAGCCGAAAACTTAAGATTTTATTTTCTCGTTACCCAAACTATTATTTTTCCTTTTGTATCGGGCTTTCGCAGTTGGGTTTTTAACTTCGTCATGTATTTATTCGTTTTCGACCTTTCTCCCTAACTTTTGAATTGCATTTAGTTCTGTTATCCTATAAGGCAATACACAGTTGATATATATATCAAATGTGCAAAGCCAGATTTCACATAATGTATTATAACTACAAAACAATCTCACTCACTGGATACATGGTGCAGTTTACAAACTTCTTTGATGTTTCTTCTATACATGACGTCACTTCCGGTAGACACATGGTTGTTGTGATCTCGGAATTCATCACCATGTCGACGCGTTCTGCAATAAGAGCTTCCCAATAGTCAAATTTGCCCTGAAAGTGTACAAGAAATCAATCATACCTCAAATTGTTTTTGTTATATATTATGCTTGATATCCATATTGTTATGTTTAATAGGGATATAATAATGATATCAATAGTGTTATAATATCATATGATATCGACATTGTTATAATTGATATCAACATAGTTTAACTGATTTCGATAATGTTATATTTGATATCAATAATGTTATAAATGACATCGATATTGATAATGTTATATCATATCAATTGTGCAATAATATAATTATGATATTATATAAGATATCGATAGCTTTATTACATTTGATATCGAAAGTGTTATAACTGATATCGATACTGATATATATGATACCGATTACATGCGAAATCGACAGTGTTATATATGTTATCGATAGTGTTATATATGTTATCGATAGTGTTATATATGATATCGACGGTGTTATATATGTTATCGATAGTGTTATATATGATAAGGAGTGTGATATAATTGTGACAGTGTATAAGACATTGATAGTGTTATCACTATTTGACATCGAAAAAGTTATAATTGACATCGATAATGATATATATGATACCGATTTAATTGACATTGATAGCGTTTTTGGTTGACTGCGGTCCTTAAATGCTACATTTCATGTTCGACTTTAATATCTACTTAATATGTTGTTTATTTAAAGCAACGTGTTGAACATAACATGTGTGTAAACTAGTCTCTACCTCGAGGCACCACGAGCCACGGGCACAGCCAATCAAAAGAGCATCCAGGACTGAGTCCGAGAACAGAATAGAATACAGATCCCAGAACGAAACATCTGTCATGTCTGAAGGAACTGGACAGAAATTCTGAAATAAAGCAATGAAAGATATATATATATATATATGGAGTAACAAGAAACACTAGTTAACTTCGTATTCGCCTAATGTTACTATGTCCATATCACAGCCTTTTAGTCTAACTACTAAACAAAGTGTTATCATTCCTATCGAAATCGTATTTATAAACGAAACCAGCTTCAAATGTGTTCTATTTTTAAATATATAAATATACACCTCACGACCTATTTCTTTACGGTTATCAATTGTATACAAACAGTTAACAAAACAAGCTCCCGATGTAAATGTATAACTAATCTCACCTGTAAAATTACGTCATCATAACACCTATCTTCTTCCTTTTCCTCTACAGACTCGGTCCAAGAGGTAGACCCCTGTGTCGTCGTTGAAAATGTTGACAAGCTTGTTGATGTTGACTCAGGTGACGATTGTTTGGCTGCTGGCGTTGGCTTATTCGTTGCGTTCGGGGATGGCGTCCGCGAAATATTTGTCAAGAAAGACGTTACAGCTGCTGCCGCTGAGGCGTTTAATGGCGGTATTACCGTTGTGGTTGAGTTGACGCTGGATCCAAAGAGAGTTGATAGAAAGTTGTTAAAAAGAGACCCGAGTGATATCTGTGTTGAATCCGTGGGAACTTCATCTCGTTTTTGAATGTTCAAATTGTCGTCGCAAAGCACACAAATAAACATAACACATATAATAAACCATTTTTGAACGGACATTGTTATTTGGTAGTTCCTGAAACAGATAAAAAAACCTGTATATTAACACATATTAACTTTTAAGTTCTGAACCGCAGTAACATAAATATTCCAAGATTTGTTTGATAACAAGGTGCGTTTGATATGTACAACGTTATATGGATCTGTGAGCTGCTTGAGTCGGAATACATACGTTGACAAATAATCAACAAACAAAAGCGTTGGTAACATCTTGCAAACTATAATCCATAATTTACGCATTCATCCTGCATATTTGTCTATCTGACCGTCTATTTGTATACAGCATTAGCATGTTTTTATTAGATGTACTTATTGATTATATAAAGGGAGTACATCAACAAACAACACAATTCTAGAAGAGTATTTAAGTAGAAAGAAAAGTCGAACTTTGAATTCACTATTTTGAAATGAATCGGGGAAAAATTCTAAAATGAACACTGGTGTGCTAACCTGGGATAACATATATAACAGAGTACAATGAATTTTCTTGTAAATAAGTGGTCGTTTTAGATTCACTCATTATGTTAATATCATTTAGAATAGAAAATATAAATATTTGTCAATTTTAAGTCGGACCCATAGACTCTAACGATAAGCCTGATGTTATCCTTTAAATTCGAATAATTTTACTTGCTCATTACACAATCATGTTGAATAAATCATCTGTTGACTGATTTTAGTCTGGTGTTACAGTGCAAGGCGAAAGTCGAATTCGAAGGTGAAATATCAAAGTAGAAGGAGCAAAGTTGACAAGTTGGTACAAGGTCGAACTTTTGTTTTTCTCCTTTTCCCTCCATATATTGAATTAGACATTGACTTTTCAACTTTCACAATGCACGTACCTATCAGACAACAATCTAAAAGCAACATGGACACAACCAGCTTCCATAGATATATCTTTAAATAAATACTGAAAAGGGGGATCCCGCGGAAGCGACGAACACCAACAATAGAGAAAAGTGGCATACTCGGTTTTATTGAGTATTTTAATGAGAGGTAATACAGGTTGCAACACCGCTCATGCACTGGCTTAAGGTCTCACTACACACTTAGCTCCCTTGCATGTGACTGTATTCTAATGATTTTTACACCATAAAAAGTAGAGGTGTGTTCTTCGGTTTGAGATATTTTAATTATTGCCAGTGGATATTTTCTTTTCTTGTTGCAGGTGAGAAAACAATAGTGTGAGATTGGATGAACAGCGATTAGACGACACTGACATCACAATGTGACACATTTGTGGGTGCTCAAAATGCGTATACATTTAGGTGCAAACTGTTTAGTGAAAGCCGAAAAGATTACCTTGCCTGCCACCACTCACATTAAAAAGAAAACAAAGTGGGCTTTGAACCAGATTTTATGGATTTTTATGAGCAGCAGTAACTGTATTTTCCCAAACAAATACTTTTAGACTGTAAATGCTTGATTCAGAATGGAAAATTGGACTTTACTGCCTATGGCCAACACAGTAAAATCGAAGTGTGTAGTGAGACCTTAAGCGGCGTTCTACTTTAAAGCCACAATGACTGGACTCCAAGCACTAATACAAGTCAATGATTACTTGTTTTGTAATTTTCTATGCTTCTGCTTTTTTATATTCATATATTCATAATTATGTTGGTGTTATATTTATATTGCCTATTAAAGCTGACTCGTTTGTAAAATGATATAGCCTGTCTGGGATTTCTTTATTTACACTGTCCCGTTATATTATGATGGCAACAGTGTAAGAGTGAGGTTAAGCAGTTTAAAGCTAACCCACCAAATAACGACACAATTACACTGCAAATCATTTATCAAAACTCTATTCAGAACATATAATAATATATATGTGCAGATTAAAAGAAAGTATAGATTTATTAACGGGTTCTTAAAATACTCGTGATTGAATATACGTAAAACGAGTTGGTAACTCTTAAATCGACGCTCCAGTTTTACAGTTTGGCTTGGCTGGTTAAACCCGTTTTTATTGTGTCTATAGAGTTTGGATTCTCAAAATGTGCAAGTTATATATATACCTCGTCATCAGTAGATTTAGAAACGGTGTACATATGTTGTAAAATGTGGCTGTTGTTGGTGGGATACCTACTTTAAATCCTAATCGGGTTTGTCACTTCTGGCCGTTCCAAGGCGTTACCCGTATTGTCAACCCTTTTGTTTTTGTGGTGTCGAATGCGTTGCTTCTATTTCATATTATTATTGTTCGTATTTTTATACGTTAGTTTTGGTTGACTGTGTTCTGTGAATGTTACCTTACCTGTTCGACTTACGTAAAAAATGATATCTTCACTAATGTATCATTTTTGATGTGCCGCGATCATTTTTTTATTCGTGCAATTTTTCAAGCATGAAAAATTCTGAATTATTAATTTGTTTCGCTTATAGATGTCGAAATTAGTGTATGAATACACTATTTTTGCATCTGAGTTTTATGTTTTTAAATGGTGCGTTTATGCAAGAGACAAGTTCTTTCTTTGAAATTACATGACCCCCATTGTTTTGTAGATTTTTGCAGCACATGGGCAATTTGTCATTGTGATTGTTAGTTATTCTTATTTGAAATGGGTTATATATTAATAACATTGTTGTTGTTTTCAGAACACAATGCAAAACTCAATGGATGTGCTAGACCTATAAGTGCCGTAATGGGATTTTTCTCTAAGGTTATTACCTAAATAGCTTTTGTTTCTTTTCGTAGTTAGAATTTGGCTCCGTAAAGATACGTCATAGTGTTTTAAAGGGAGTACATCAGGCTTTTAATGGTGGTTTAGGGGTCCAACTTAAAATTGACAAATAATGATATTTTCTATTCTAAAGGGCCTAAACATAATGAATGAGCCTAAAAATGACCCCTTATTTGCAAAGAAACTCATTCTGCACAGTACTATGTGCTATTCTAGGTGACGCACCAGGGTTTATTTCAGCATTTTACGTCAGATTCCGTCATAGCTATATGGTGCTATATGGTGTATGCAACATTTTGACATTAGCAAAATGGTTCTAACGTCATATTTTGATTGATATAACTGTTTTATCATGAATTAGAACATTTTTGTAATTTAAGATGTTTCTTAAAAAATCCTGATGTACTCCCTTTAAAACCGATTTTTTTTTCTTATTTAAGTCATTTTCCAGATATAAATATATGATAATAGCTGTTTTTAAACAAATTTCAGACAACAATTAAGATAAAAAAAAATACATTTTGCTATTCTTACATGTATTTGACCCTTTCTATCTATTGGTGTTATACGTAGGGGCATTTTTTTTATACACTAGTTCAAACGTTTTTGTGAAAATGAAATGATTAATTTGCCACAGTTTGTAAGTATTATTACAGTATATTGGTTAGATTGTGTAATCCCCTAAGTAAAGGGAAAAAGGTTTTCCCACGGTTTCGTTTTACGTTTTAATAAGCATATTTAGCATTTAATGGCCTTTAAACATATACGATTTCGAAGGTTATTTTAAGGGGACGCTAAACAATCGTGACGTGTTTATCAAGCGTTAAAATCTGCGTCTCGATTTATTAGTCCAGCATCATTTTCACTTTAAAACTGCCTGCATATAATTAAATAAAAAAATAAAAAAATGATATTTCACCATTTTTTCTTTTCTGACATATATAGAGAAATATAAAAAGATCGGACAGGGAAAGTAGCATTCAAGGAGGACAGTCAACCACAAAACACAGAAACAAACATGCAAACAAACAAACAAGAAGGCGAAAGTAATAATAAAAGCAAACGACATCACAAACACAAAATGGTTGACAATAGGGCTACCGCCTTGGAACGGTCAGTGGCAAAGTAGGCCACTGGGGGTTTAAACCGGTTCTAGGGTGCGCCAAACCTCACACTTACCTAGATCGCTATGCAATAAGTATGCTGTGTCTAATCTGGCATGGGTATACTCATAATTGTTTAATTTGTCCCGCTTTCTACTATGAATGAGATTTCATCAAAATGGGTGGGGTTTTTATATTAACATTCTAAACAAATTTGGTAAAGATCAGATACAAAATTAATTAGCTTCATAACTATGTCGTTACTAACAAGATCTAGCTGGTTTTCGAACCTGTCCTAGAATTCATTGATATATCGTGATTTGCACTACTAGACATCATACTGAGGCTTCCTGCTAAATTTCATAGAAATCCAACAAGCCGTTTAGGAGAAGTAGCGCCGACAATAAATTTAAAGTAAAAATGTCAAAGGGCCATAACTCCGTCAAAAATCAGCGAACTGGAACAAAAGCGTGATGTGCACAATTGGACATTTTACCGATGCTTTCTGCCAAGTTTCGTCGAAATCCAACCAGGCGTTTAGGACGAGTAGCGCTGACAAGAAATCTAAAATAAAAATATCAAGGAGCCGTAACTCCATCAAAAATCAACAAACCGGTAAACGCAATAGGCTCAACTAGAAATCATACCAATGCTTCCTTGTTAGTTCCGTCAAATTTCGTTAAAAACAAATAATAAAAAAAATATATATTAAACAAATAATGAAAAAATAATGAAAAAATAGAAATAACAAATTTAAAAGAATAAATAAATGAAAAAATAATCAAATAAAAAATGAAGGCCCTATCGTCTTAACGAGGCAAAATATAGCATTTTTAACAAAATCAAGGGCCATAGCTCCTCTATTACTGGTTTTCGAAAATGTCCGAGCTTTCATTGACATGAACAATCTGGTAGAGTTTGGAAAAGATCGGATGTAAAATGAAGGCCCTATCATATTAACGAGGCAAAATATAGCATTTTTAACTGAATCAAGGGCCATAATTCCGTTGTTACTGGTCCGATCTAGATGGTTTTTGAACTTTTCCGAGCTTTCATTGACATAAACAATCTGGTAGAGCTTGGTAAAGATCGGATGAACAATGAAGGCCCTATCGTCTTAACAGGGAAAAATATAGCATTTTTAACTAAATCAGGGGCCATAACTCCGCTGTTACTGATCCGATCTGTGTGGTGTTAGAACTTGTTTGAGCTTTCATTGATAATAACAATCTTTTAAAGTTTAGTAAAGATCGGATGAAAAATGAAGGCCCTATCGTCTTAACGAGGTAAAAGTTAACGACGACGGACGACGACGGGCGGATGAACGACGGACGAAGTGATCCCAGTGATTCTAAAAACAGAAGCCTAGAAAGCCACGAAGTAAGTACTCATTGACTTGGCAGAAGCCAGAGCAGCAAGTGAACAAACGGTTAAGGCTACGACAAGACAAGATCAAAGACAAACATCAAACGCTACCGTCCTATAAGGGTTTAGGTAGTCATCATATGGTCCACAATCTGTCCGAACTGTAAACATGCAGTGCGTTGCAAAATGATAGGGTCTTTACCTCGTTTAATAAACTTTTTAGCAAGTTTAATATTGTATGAAAGTGATATGATCACGGATCTTACGAAGTTTGTAAATCACATCACCATAGAAGTCAGGTTGGGATAGACCTTGTCACAGAAGAGTTCTTAAAATTGCTTTTATATTTTAAAAGTAGATCAGGGTTATGATAATACAATATTGCAAAGAATTTTAGAAGTTTATGGACGCTGAAAATGCGAGTAATCAGTGTATGTTTCAATTACTTGGCTAAAGGCAGACACATTATAAAGTATAATATTTCCACTTAATTCATCTACTTTTACTTATATCGCTTATACATAGTTCAGACTTTCACTTTCTAACTTCGCCCTCTATTGTTCATATCAAATTCCCAGAAACAACGGGCATGTGCTTCATTGTGTTTTTGAATTGCGAGTGGGTCACATGCGCTTTACCGTCTGGTGTAAATATCTATTGTACTTTAAATTGTCTCAAGTACCTCGTGGATTATAGCTTGATTGACAGGTCGGAACAAATGAGGCACATGATGATTTGCAAGTAAACCCGGAAGCATATCAAGCCTATAAATATATACATACCGCGTCAGACTCTGGATTGATTGAGGGAGAACTGCACTTCCAGTCAGTTTACAAGCAAATAAATGTAAGTTGTCTTTAATAAATTATTACGAAACTCATGTTTAAAATCTCAGCATGCAAGTAGACCATACCAGTAGGTAATGGATATCAGTTTGTTTTGTTTAAATTTAATTTTAAACTTTTTTGGACCTGATGCATATATCTATTTGGTCCTAACGTTTGTTGTTGTGGCTTGTCTTGTTGCTGTTGTTGCTGATGGTGTTGTTGTAGTTTTGCGGTTGTTGTTGTTTTATGATTATATTAACCATAATCAGCTTTTACTTGATGTATATTACAATTCATATTACTTGTAATAAATGATCATATTATCTTTTAACTGCCTACTTCTATCATGACTGTTCAAGACATCATTTAGGCGCTGAACAACAGTGTACAGAGGTGTGCGACTTATAACTTATTACTTTTGTTTAAGACTTTATTTTTCATAAAAAATGCTTGATTTAGTTACTAGTATGTGAAACTGTCATTTAGAACGTATACATTTTACAACTATTTATGTTTCTGTTGCCTTAGAGGTTTACCATTAACCAAACAATTCCTATAAAAGCATATTATAATTGTTTAAAACTCTGTTTGCACTTTACATATGATCGTATGTTGAATTTCCAGTGTGAATTTGATCGCAATATTAAGAACGTGACAGATGATAAGACCGTTTGCTCCCATTTTCACGACGCAACAGAATAAGTATTTTATAGATATTTTGTAAGACAAAAAGATTAATAGTTATTATTATTGGCAAATGTGTGTGTTTTTGTCCCCCAGATGTTGATATATTTTTTATTGAGGGCGATGTCATAACAATGCCTGCGGCTGGTGTTTCAAAAAATATGAAAGGAGAAATCTGGAAATCGTCGAGCACGATAAATACAAAAAATATTGCAGTCTCGGTTTGACTGAGTTAGTTTATGTTAATGTTTTAGTCCGAGAGCAGTTTCTGAAAAGTGGCCTAACCCATCCGTAGAAGGTTTGACCTTATATTCAATTAGTTGGATGCCTTGTCACACTATGTAAATATTTCATGTTGTATACGGATATCCCCCACCCACCCCACCCCACTGTTTCATATGTTATACATTAATGCCAAGCACTTAACTGGCAGCGAATGCACATTAAATATAGTTTTAATTAGATAAAAACAATAAAGCGCAAGTATTCAGTGCCGGAGCCTTTAAGCTCCGACTATATTTATCCCGGACTCAGGTGTTGGACTGTGTATCAACGTCATTTTACTGTTCATTAAGCAACTGTACTTAAGTAAGAATACCAGGGATGCAGTCAAATTGGTATACGGGCATTTTATGGGACTTCTACTACTTGAATTAGGTATCAATTTTAGGGGTACAGTCTACAAATTATGATCAGCGCATGCGCATAGAACTGTTTCTAACTGGTTTTGTAGCGTCACCTTGCGGGAGGATTTTCTGGTAAATAACACGAACGCAGTGAATATTTTATCGGTATTTTATACGAAAGTCAGACTTCAGAGTTCACATAACCCCCTACGTCATAAGTGCATTCAAATGATTACAAAACGAATAAGTTATCGTTGTCGTCAACAGTATGTAACCTTAAAGTTTAGTAATTATTATGCCCGCGCTTTTCGAAAAATAAGCCGGCATGCGTGGATTTAGTGTGAGGTGTGGTGGTGTGGTGGTAGAATGGGCACAGCCAGCGAGTCCTCCCCGACTAAATCTGAGAAGTAATTGACATTTTGAAAACTTCTGAATCCTGGCCGGCATTCATGTACCTGCGTCCGTATGTGTTTACAAGGGAATAGCCATGATTTTTTAGGTTGTACGCACACAAATATTTTAAGTTAAGCGTCGAGTGTGCTAGAGGGGTGTTTTATGCCTCCCCCACCTTTATATAAAGCAAAATCAAGCCCTCTACCTTTCCTCGATACATTACTATATTCGTGTGTTTTTTAAAAACAAATAAATTACAAAAAAGGTTAAAAAGTAGTTATGGTGTAAATCCAGGTTATTATAACTGTTAATAATATACATTATAATATGTTTGTTTAACTTGTATCGGTGATGACAATGCTAAGCTTTGAATGAAGTAGAAGACTAAACATTATTTTTTGACACATGGCGTGCACATGTATGCGTACATAGCAGTTATGGCCCTGATATTGATAGGTTATACACATAGACAATTAAGAGCTATTCTCTGTTAGGATCAAAGAAAATACATACACTTATACTTAAAATGAAAGATCATACTTCCCACTATCAGTTATTTAAAATAGTATCTAAATTAAGTCAGATAGATGAAATAACAAATTCCCTGCCTCAGGTAACTCTGGTAAGCAAATGACTTTTCTACCTCCAAAAAAGGGCATAACAAGGACAGGTAGCTCTTTTAAGTTCACATTTGTTTCTTTTAATAAATAAATGCATAGTTATGCAATTATGCAAAAAATCAACCATAATTGCATTTTTGAGAAAAACGTTGATATGACATCTTGCATCAAGCATATCTTTCTTTAAACAAAAATAGCCATTCCATTTTTTTCATATATGATTAGAAGGCAATGTCCCAAATAAGTTTGCAAATTATAAAAAAATACCTCACTGCTGCATTTTTTATTAATCATTGATTGAAAATGGCCCAAATTAGCAAATTTCTATGGGGAAAAATATATACGATTTCACCATTTTTCATTATATATTTTTCAAACACAGACATGGAATAAGACATTGATTTGTTTACCAAAACACATTTTAGAGTTCCATAATCACATAAATTAGTAGATATTGTCAGATTACCATTTGGTAATGTTTAGACTTTGAAAATGGTCTATTATTGGCAAAAATCTCAACTTCCGTATGAAAGACGATCGGTAAAGGCCGTAATGTGCCGTAACCATGGTAACAAAGACATAAACGGAATATAGTGTGGTGTTTCGTTTACTCCTACAGGGCTGTCATCTAGCAAAATATTGTTTAGTTCTGGTATTACTCATTTCTAGTGCACTTTGATGCTTACAGAGAATAGCTCTTAACTGTTTTATTCAATAAAATGCAAAAAAAATAATAATCATGGCCCTCATATTCATACGCCACTGATATTATCACAGTTATGTAATATTGTGTTGTTAATTTGTTTTAGAGATATATAATATATGGGATGGGCACTAAACGTCCACAAACACAATATAATCATGTACCTTAACAATAAACACTCCTGGATTTTTTTACTTTAACAAATAATTTATGTCACGTTTGAAATCTGATAACGTTACACACAAATATATTAATATAACAAGTAAGGGTACCACTGTATTGTATAACATAGTGTACAGTATAATCGAACACCAGTATCTCATTAGAACAGAAATCTTTGCAAATATTAAACATATTAGATCTACTGTATATAGAATAAAAAAAACATTGGGTGCAATCAGATAACTATTTCACAAAACTCTATCCAGGTGTTCGGATCTTATAATAATGTATATGTGCCGATTAAAAATGAAGGTTTATGCATAATGAGTTGGTAACTCCTAATTCGACGCTCCAGTTTTGGGGTTTTGTCTGGCTGATTCAAGCCGTTATAGTGTGTCTATAGAGTTAGGATTCTCAAAATATGATATTAAATAAATAGTAACTCTATACATTACTATATTCGTGTGTTTTTTAAAAACAAATAAATTACAAAAAAGGTTTAGGTTGTACGCACACAAATATTTTAAGTTAATTCAAAAAGTTAATGAATTCTTCATTAACTTTTTGAAGAAGAGTTACTATTTATTTAATACTGAATTAACTTTCCTTTTGAAAGACTATACAGATATGAATATATATATATATATATATATATATATATATACTGAACCAAACAGCTAACGCACCAGTAGACAATACCTTTAATATCTCAATAATAACAATCGATAAATCAAAAACAAATTTCATTCTGAACGAGACAAATATCTTGTCAATAACGATGTAAATTAAAAAATTAAAAAAAATCATTCAAATCACCTGTCTCCAACGGTACCAGTCGGCATATAATAAGTTCATACATTAAAGGTATTGTCTACTAGTGCATTAGCTGTTTGGTTCAGTACATATATATATATATATATATATATATATATATATATATATATATACCCCGTCGTCAGTAGGTTTGGAAACGGTTTACATATGTTGTAAAATGTGGATGGTGTTAGCATGATACCTTAAATGGAATAATATCTATGAACATTTTACAAAATTAAATCACATGTATTTTCAGACACAATGAATACCCTTTCAATTAAACTGCATGTGTTTTCTGGACGTCCAGACCCTGAATGGAAAATAGAAGATACTCATCCATCGCATAAATACGTGCTCGAAAAGCTTGGCAATACAGTGCCGACTTTAACGGATTTATCAGGTAATACAATATATGTTAATTAAGCATCTATATCAAACCATTTGTCAAAGGTCTACGCATACTTTAAAACAAAGGCCTATCATACCAGTAACGACTATAAGTACACTTTATCCCCATGTCTTAAAGATATTTTTGATTTTGATTGGTTAATAGACCTGACTTGTCCAAACGTATACAAATCCCCGTCATTGGCGACGGGTAGTTATGGTAAAAACACGGCAGGATCATTTCATCCCCATTATGTTCCGTTCCACGTAGTTTCGCGCTTTCCGGCCAATTCTCATGACAGTTTATATGTTAAATATATCTTTCTATGCCAGTAAAAAACGGGGGTAAGTGCGATAAATAGAGTTTAATAACCAGTGTTTTTGAGATACGGGAAATATCTCCCGAGGTAGAGAAATGGCCCCGATATAAGAACTCGTTCTCCGCGCTCGTTCTTATATCGGGGTCTCGTTCTCCGCGCTCGTTCTTATATCGGGGTCATTTCTCTACCGAGGGAGATATTTTCAGTATCTCAAAAACACTGGTTATTAAACTATATATTACATAATTTAAAATGATATTTTGTTAATATTTCTAATGATTCACGGCTTTTTACACCAGTTTTCACGAGAACGCCAAGACGACGTTACGTCGATGTTACGTCATACAAACAAAACAAGTGGACCGGCACTCTTCGTTAATTTCCGTAATCGTTATTCCCTAGTGGCGGAATCTGACGACGACGTCCGTAAAACAATCGGAACGTCATTTGGCGTTCCCGCCACTGGCGGAAAAGGCCGAGCAATGTTCCGTTCTGGGAAATATCTCCCATAGCTTTAATATTCCCAGTATTTCCTATACAAATCACAGACAAATATGTAATATAATGATTTCCAACATGTGTATTCAAATATTCCTATACACCCTGCTGGAAATAGTGTCTTTACCGATCGTCTTTTATACGAAAGTTGAGTATCTATTGTTTGGGGCGCTTGTTTCAGCCAAAGGTTTTTCTGCAGTAACTCGAGCAATTTAAATAATACGTACATCAGTTATATATCATTAGAACTGGTATTTTTAGTGGTAAATAAAACTACTTTACTTTTGAAAATCAGTTGAGAAAAAAATATTTTACAGCCAAAATAATTTTTTGATGGGTCTTTTCCTATATAAATTCCTTGTTGGTGGGACAGCAGAAAATTACAAAATGTCAAATAACTTCAGTAAAACTTAAAATTTTATTATAAAACATTCAAGGTGTCTTAATGTACTAATATCCAACAATTTAAACTATTTTTGAATAAAAAATCTAAAAAAATATATTTTTCAAATTTTCCATGCAGCAGAATTTTTGCATTGAAAATGACCCATCAAAATCAACTTTCGCACATGAAATTTTTATTTCTCAACCGATTTTGAAAAGTAAGGTATTTTTATTTACCACTAAAAATGTCTGTTCCACTGATATATAACTTATATAGGTAGTAGATTAATTTTATCTTAAAAGTCCAAAAAAACTTTGGCTGAAACAAGCGCCCCAAACAATAGACGTTAAGATATTAAATTATAACTGATAAATAATGATTAACTTACTGTGTTTAATATACGTACTTACTTAATTATTTAGGTCTTGGTTACCGAGGGTTTTCGGTGGAGCAAGAAAAACATGGAATCCGTCAAAAATGGGTTATTCCCAAGGCATCTTTGCCAGATTTGGAAAGACTTCTTTTATCTACGAAGCCAGCCGAAGCTGTAGTTATTGACGAGCTGAGCGAACACGTGCTTAGCTTCTTGATGCCAGTGCCTCAAAGACCACGAGAGAAGGTAACAAATCCGCCAATGGGCACACAGCATCAAACAGCAGGTGCCAAAGGTTAACAGTGGCACGTTTTATTCACAGCGTGAAGAAGCAAATGCTTATGATGTGTTTTTCAATATCAAATGTTTTTCGATGCTTCTCTGTTTACAGCTTGTATATCTATATTAAAGAATATGAAATAGAAAACGCTTTATAGTAAAAATACGTCGTCTAAAAATGTGTTTGGTGTTGAAAATTAAACTGGTTAACAAACACGTATAAGTGTTATAATTTATTTCTAAGAAAACCCGTAAACTTTCAGAAAGCTTTATAATGTGTTCATGCAACCAGAGGAGCCAATTTAAACTCGTTATTTTGCAGTTCAACCGTACCTGATCAAACGTGAAATACACAAAACAATGAGAATGTTTCTGATATATTCTTAGGTGGGTACTTTTGCCTGGTATATTACTATACGGCGAAGAACTAAATACAACGATATCTTACAAAACCCATTTGCACTATGAGAAATCAAATTGCTGAAACAACCACTAATTCGAGAGCTTCAACAGGCTTCAACAGGCAACCTTATTTTTTTTAAAAAGTTAAAAATGTGTGTATGTGTGTATGTGTGTGTGTGTGTATGTGTGTGTGCATGCGTAGATGCGTGCGTGCACGTGAGCGCGTGTGTGTTAGCATTGGTAAAGGAGTTAACATTGTTTTGCAGTATAAACAAGTAGGTTATACAAGTAGGTTATTATACTTTTTACAGGTTGCTCTAGCACCTCCTCCATATGAGCCAGAAAAATGGAACATACCGACGGTACAGCCGTATAACAACTGCTACAACTATTGCAACAATATGATTACCAACACATTTGCTCAGCCTGGGAGAGCCCATGGGGAAATAATTACAACAGTTGACGGAGAGACGATTCAAAGGTATGCCACGAAAGACGGACTGGTTCCATTGGGGATGAACAAAGAGAAAACAGGATACAATAAAGTAGCACTTGTTATATGGAAAAATCAAGATTTTCATTGGTACAGGTTAGACAAAACTGGATACTGGTCCCATAAACCTGGCAAAACTGCTGTCACTGACAAGGATAATGCTGGAAATAAAATAGCGAACCCGCGCACTTGTGATTTAGGTCCTTACACCTTTTACTCGTTCATGGGAACAAACGAGAATGTCGTAATTAATTGAAGAACTGCATTGACCTGACAATACTGTCGAACACAAATCAGTCTATAGCCTATATATCCCATTGTAGTCTGCTTTGTGAATACTGTAATTTAAACAAGATGTAATGTTTTTAATTATTCTTATCATTATATATTAATCTAGAGTTTATATGTTGACTGAGCAATTAAACCAAATATGTAACGCTCGAATGGACGTTTTGTGAAGCGGTTACGCCATCGCCAAGTGATGTATTGGTTAGGTTTGAAGATCTAACAACTCATTATGACCAGTTCATTGTTGTTTGTTTATGGTTTTTTCATTAGATACAATAAAGCTTATAGTATATTCAGCTAAGAACGTTTGTAAGCGTTTCTTTTCTCTCACCTAAACGTATTAAGCCGACTCTGGTAGTAACAACTCTTTCATCCAATGAGCATCCAGAGATTTTACATATTTCGGCTCCCTTATTTTCATATTGGACCAAGATTTGCAATATCTGTTGAGTGATTTCAAGTTTTTCAACGTATTTGACTTCCAAACATGGAAAAACTAAGCACCGCATACCGTAATTCTGCAATGTGTACTTATAAAAGTCATTTTCCTTTAACATGTTTAACTGCATTACTCATTCATTATAGATAGGAAGGTAATCGCAGAACTTTAAGTATAGAATATATTCTTATAACTACTGAATTAATGAATTCATGTCATGCGAATATATTGTATATACCGAATTAGCCTATTTCCTATATGTAATATTATATTTATTATCATAATGCTTGGCGTATTTCATTAAATAAGCATATAGTCTGTAAATAAGAATAAAGGGTGATTTCATACATTTAATATAGGGAAGGGCCGTAACTAATGCTGCAAAACTTGTGGCCCAACCCTTTTGCAAACTGATGTAAATGTTGCAATCTAAAGCATATTCTGCCTTTAAGTATATGCATTCACGGTTTATAAACATGCATCACTTACGCAATTAATAGTAATAATGGAGAGTAAATAGTAATAATAAGGGGACCCCTGAAGAGATTGCCCTTGGAATGTTTATAAAGACTAAATATATACTGGCATCTATACACAATATATGTGTAACATTGTACATACATATATTTGCAGATTTACCTAAAACAGTCGAAACATTGCCTGCAACCAATACTGGTATGATGCGCTGTAAGCGTTCGCATATTAATTATTAAGAACTATTCATTGGATACTTCAAGATGTGTAGGGTCTATGTTTAGATAAATCAGACTTTATGTTTTCTTACTTAATTTTTATTCGGTGGTTCCACTACTCCGGTCGATAAAAGGCTCTGGGTATTGTTTAACCACTCATAGGATATGTTGTCTGCTTTTTATACGCAGGCTTCATAACAGCTGCTCCCAACTAAATTCTATTATGTTTATTTCGCTCTTCGGTGCATTTCATTATATTAGATACTGGGACCATACGCCGTACGAAATGGGGAATACGTTAAAGAAGGATAACTCCATGTCCACCGCCATATGCATGCCATCTTCGGGATGGTTAAAATTGTGTGCTGTTGATTTTATGAATATTGAGTTCTGCTCAACCCGGGGCTAGAGGGCGTGAGCGGTAGCTAGCATATTTCACTACCACTCATGAACAGTCTCAATCAAACCGAGCCTGCAATATGTCGTATGTGTCGTGCTCGGCCGTTTCCAAAGGTCCATTATCATACTCTATTTTATGGGTGAGTTGGGCTACAGTATGATATATTTAAAAGGTTTGTCAAAAGAGATTATGACCCTTTCATTTTGCAATGCACTGTACGTTTTGTGATTGACCCATTTACAGTTCGTTACTATGCTTTTCTCTTTGATTGTGCGATGACCGGACAGATTGTGGACCCTATGATGGCGTCTACCTAATTCTTTATAGGACGGTAGCTTTTGATGTTTGTTTTCATGTTGCTCTGGCTTCTGCCAAATAATTGAGTGCTCATTTTGTGGCTTTCTAGGCTTTTGTTTTTTATATTATATATACATGATCATTTATGTGTTTTACTTATATCGCCTATTAATGCTGCCTTGTTTGCTGGAGAATATAACCTGGCGGGGATATCTTTATTGACACTGTCCAGTTTATTGGAATGACAATAGGGTAAAAGAGAGTTTTGGTGCAACCTGAAACCTGGTTTAAACCCCCAGCGGCCTTTTCTGTCACTGACCGTTCCTATTGTCAAGCCTTTTGTGTTTATGCGTCCTTGAATGCTACTTTTTCAGTTCGATTTGTATGTATACTTTTATTACAAATCCAACCTTACACTCGATTTAATAACGTTGAGACGACCCCATGCGGACACAATGGCTTGCAGACACAATGCCCACTACGCCTATACCATTATGTCCGCAAACACAATGTCCTCCTTCATACGTCCTTTCCAGGTCGTGGTATATCCATCCACAATGACGGGGGTGACACAGTCAAAAGGTAGGTCCCACCTTTAAAGCTGTATCAAACATGTTGCAGTAGTAGTCTTCACAGTGCCACATACTTGACATCTATGTATTCTTGTACTTGTTATTTGTTTTGAATACATGTTTTGGTTGCTTGTGTTCTGCTGCCTAGTTTGTTAACAGATCAGCCTGGCGGGTAGTTCATCATTTACACAGGCCTTTTATTGAGATGACAATAAGGTAAGAATGGGGTTGACTATCGTCCTTGAATGCTGCTTTCCCTGTCCGTTATTTCTTAGTTCCATCTAGAACCTGGTTTAAACCCCGATGTCCATTTTACCATTGACCGTTCCAATGCCACCTATCATCAAATACTTTGATTTGGTGGTGTAATTTACTTTATTTCTAAAGATTATGAAACTTACCACATCATAATGAAAACAGACCATTTCATAATGTAAAGTGACCACATCATAATGAAAAGCGACCATATCATAACGGAAAGTAACTACATCATAATGAAAAGTGACCACATCATAATGTAAAGTGACCACATCATAATAGACACTTACCACATCATAATGGAAAGTGACCACATCATAATACAAAGTAACACATCATAATGGAAAGTAACCACATCATAATGGAGAGTAACCACATCATAATGAAAAGTGACCACATCATAATGAAAAATGACCACATCATAATGATATTGACCACATCATAATAGAAACTTACCACATCATAATGGAAAGTGACCACATCATAATGTAAAGTAACCACCTCATAATGACAACTGACCACATCATAATGTAAAGCGACCTCATCATGATGTGGTCGCTTTACATTATGATGTGGTCAGTTGTCATTATGAGGTGGTTACTTTACATTATGATGTGGTCACTTTCCATTATGATGTGGTAAGTTTCTATTATGATGTGGTCAATATCATTATGATGTGGTCATTTTTCATTATGATGTGGTCACTTTTCATTATGATGTGGTTACTCTCCATTATGATGTGGTTACTTTCCATTATGATGTGTTACTTTGTATTATGATGTGGTCACTTTCCATTATGATGTGGTAAGTGTCTATTATGATGTGGTCACTTTACATTATGATGTGGTCACTTTTCATTATGATGTAGTTACTTTCCGTTATGATATGGTCGCTTTTCATTATGATGTGGTCACTTTACATTATGAAATGGTCTGTTTTCATTATGATGTGGTAAGTTTCTATTATGATGTGGTATGTGTGATCACGTGGTTTTTCTTCAAATAGCGTCATCTATTGACACTGTTTGCGGAATTCAAAATGGCGACAATGATAGAAATCCTAAATTATGTTAAAGTATCCGATGAAGCTCGTGTACGATTGTTAGAAGAAGAGTATCTTTTCATGCGATTATCACATTGCAACAACAATTAACTATTTTACAGAGAGTTATTTGAGAAATTGTATTGCGTGTCGATGTACAAAACGTATGGTTTAAATTCACCGTGTATAAATCGACATAGTCTAAAACCTGGGATGGAATGGAATTAGAATGCCATTATGGTATGAGATGTTGATTCCAATCGCATTCCATTCCGCTCTAAATTCCCATTCCATATTTTAGTCTGTGACACATGTATATGATAAAATATGGAACGAATCTGGAAGAAAGATACAATGAAAATGTGTGAAATAGGCTTAATAAGGGTCTATTTGATTGTCTAATTATCAGGAAAGCATGGGAACAAAAATTCAATGTGATAGATCTGTAATTTTCTAAATACATATATAACCTCTAAGTATTAGCCAGGATTAAAGTCATTTCTTATGTTAAGACTTCTAGTCCTAGCCTAGATTTTTTTTTGGCTGGGACTGCTGTGGTTGTTCAGTACAATTCTGGACACATCATGTATCCCCGCAGTTGTTGTGAATCGTACTGAAAAAAATCACAGCCTAAGGTATTTCTAATTATGTATATTTTATATAGCGTTACAGCACAATCTTAGTTTATATTTAGTTAATTTCTACGGATATGATCTGTCTTTATAGTTAGCGATTTAGGGTTGTTTACGTTGTCTTTTCAATTTGAGCGCTGAAGACATGATAATAGCAATGACTGTGTACACATAAAATCGAGACAAGCTAACATTAAAGGGAGTAGATCAGGCTTTGTGGCTAAATCTATTTTAAAAAAAGCTACAACATTACCAATTTAAAACAGAAAATGATACACATGTAAATGGTAAATTAACAGTTTCTTATAATAAAACGCAATAATTAATAATTATAAATTACAATACGTCATGTTAGTCCTTTTGAAAAGCATTAGAAAAAAAATTACCGCCAATTTTAAAATAGCTATCCCTGGCGCGTAACTATAGTTAGGAAATACCTTCTTTTGGTTGTTTATTTTATATGATAATTGCTATTTCGTTTTGGGGTTTATTGCTCATTTAGCTTATTTTAATCAATTAAATACATATCTAATGTATAACAATTCTAAAACAAATACCAATCCTGATGTACTTCCTTTAACGTGTTGGCCTTATTGCCTACCGACGGTTCAAAGTCGGTAACGCAGTCTTCATTGGTCTACGATGTCATTGCGTTTGGGTACTATGATTTCTATAGGACCATATTCTGATGTTTTATTTATAAAACAATAGAAAGCCAAACCGCAATCACAGGAAGGAAACCTTTGCACATGCACAATATAGAAATAATAAAACTATAAAACATGTATCGGAACTGGCAATAAAAAACTAAGAGATGACATATACTTATAGAGGATTTTAATATTGAATTTATTAAACGAGTTTGACGGACGCACGCACAGACAGGCGAGAGCGGGCGCACACACACACATTGACATATGTACATGACATACACAAACGAACAAAGTCAGTGCACATCATCGAAACATTATAGTATGGTCGGTGAAATTGCCTTGTATGAATGTCATGCAAACAATTCAGTACAAACAATAAAGGGGCGGAGCTATACATCCAATACATTTATGGAAGTTAGAGCACAGACAGCATGCGCGGACAGGGGCACTGAGTACACAATACCATACTACAAATAAATATAGAGCTTGTATAAGATCGTTGGTCACGCCTTTATAAGTTTTTTCTATGTTTAGCGTCACTGGGCTCGTAGGTTTTTGAATGGTAATGATAATAATAATAATCTTTATTTCCTCCATTTATAGGAGAGCATATATAAACAATGATGCATATAGAACAACAGTACAGTAATTTTAGATGTCAAAAATATTAAATCAACATATTTACATAATGTATAGATCAGTATTTAAATTTAATTATGCGCATTCACTCCTTTCTACGTGTTTGAAAACCGTAGTAATAATACTCGGCTGTATCACAATATCATAAAGCACTAAACATGTTAGCTAACCATTGTGAATGTTAAATAATACAACAATATTTGTCCAAAATAGTAACAATATATATGTAATTATCTTTAAGGACAAACTTTCACCTATGGTTGTGACCTGCTCAGTAGTATTTAACTGAGTAAGTGTCATCCATCGGGATATTTTACTTTGTTTTGAATATGTATATACAACGAGCCTGCTCCCAGTAATGAAGCCTTGCCGAAACGAAATGCAAGAGTTCATAGGGATATGAGATGACTCCTTGTGACTATATCTGGTTATCTATATATAAACACTGTTTTACCCGTTCTTACAAAAACATTTTGTGATTAATGTTTATGATAATTATAAGTAAATGATCACTGTTATCAGTATAGTAGTAATGACCTAGGCCAGCAATTAAGTCATAAAGTTGTTCAGTTTTGCCTTTCGATATGAACTTACAATATGTATCAAAGCCAGCACAGCTTAAGATAGCTGTCCATAGTGCATTTCTTAGCGCATTGTTTACAGTGCATACATTAACAATATGTGTAATTTTATTATATATCATTCTGTTGCACTTTGGACATTTTTCCGGGCGGCTGAATGATAATAACTGACCCAGTACACGTATCGCTGTTTGACATTGTAGTCTTAATCCCGGTATTTTTCTACATAATTGCCATATTCGACATGGAGCATTTATATTATGAATATGGTTTCAGTTAGAAAACAAATTTATTTGTTTATGTGCCTGTCTTTCATGAGCATAGGAAAGTTTCACTTATTGGGAGGGGTTGTGGGATGGGAGGAGGGTTGCGGCAAACGTTTTGAAAATATATTTGACAATCAAAAAGCTTGTTTTAAATTGTTTTCACAAAATAAAAATAAAACATTTTGCACGCCCAATTCAACATAAACATACAACATTATCATATGTAAAAAAGTAGTACTTTTTGTGTCGCCTTTTCGAAGAAAATGCAATACATAGGGATCACTTTGTCGTCCGTCCGTCAGTTCTTCAGTCTGTCAGTCCGTCAGAAACTTAACGTTAGCTATAACTTTGTCATTTCTCCATATTTCTTCATCAAACTTTCCATATATAGTCATCATGACCACATCAATATGACCATACTAAAATGTAAAGGTCAAGGTCACATTGAAGGTCACTATTTGGGTTAATACACAAACATAACGTTGCCTATAACTTTCTCATTTCTCCATATTTCTTCATCAAACTTGCAATATATACTAATCATGACCACATCAAATTTAGAGCAGAATGGAATGCGATTGGAATGAAAATCTCATACCATAATGACATTTAATTCATTTCCATCCCAGGTTTTAGACTATGCCGATTTCTACACGGTGAATTTAAACCATACGTTTTGTACCTTGACACCGCAATACAATTTCTCAAATAATTCGCTGTAAAATAGTAATTAGTTGTTGCAATGTGAACGCATGAAAAGATACTCTTCTTCTAAAAATCTCACACGAGCTTCATCGGATACTTTAACATAATTTAGGATTTCTACCATTGTCGTCATTTTGCATTCCGCAAGCAGTGTCAATAGATGGCGCTATTTGAAGAAAAACCACGTGACCGCACATACCACATCATAATAGAAACTTACCACATCATAATGAAAACAGACCACATCATAATGTAAAGTGACCACATCATAATGAAAAGCGACCATATCATAATACAAAGTAACTACATCATAATAGACACTTACCACATCATAATGTAAAGTGACCACATCATAATGAAAATCGACCACGTCATAATGGAAAGTAACCAAATCAAAATGAAATGTGACCACATCATAATGTAAGGTGACCACGTCATAATAGAAACCTACCACATCATAATTAAAACAGACCACATCATAATGTAAAGTGTCCACATCAAAATGAAAAGCGACGATATCATACTACAAAGTAACCACATCATAATAGACACTTACCACATCATAATGTAAAGTGACCACATCATAATGAAAATCGACCACATCATAATGGAAATTAACCACATCAAAATGAAATGTGACCACATCATAATGTAAGGTGACCACATCATAATAGAAACTTACCACATCATAATTAAAACAGACCACATCATAATGTAAAGTGACCACATCATATTGAAAAGCGACCACATCATAATACAAAGTAACCACATCATAATGGAAAGTAACCACATCATAATGTAAAGTGACCACATCATAATAGACACTTACCACATCATAATGAAAAGTGACCACATCATAATGGAAAATGGTCACATCATCATAGACACTTACCACATCATAATGAAAAGTAACCACATCATAATGTAAAGAGACCACATCATATTGTAAAGTGACCACATCATAACAAAAAGTGACCACATCATAATGGAAAATGACCACATCATAATTACAAATGACCACATCATAATGAAAAGTGACCACATCATAATTACAAATGACCACATCATAATGAAAGTGACCACATCATAATGGAAAATGACCATCAAAGTCGTGTTTGGCGTTCCATAATGATAAGGCATGTACTATACTTGTCGTCAGTTGTCTGGCGATTTGACCGATAGATTAAAAGGATCATTTTAAGACGACTGGAAAAGCAAAAATACTACACGAGTGCTTTAGTCGCATTTTTTTCTGACCGTAATATATTGTGTACGCAGGTTCACATCCGCGTATTTATGTAAATTTAGTAATATAAACGTTTTGTTGGCCTTAAAACTTCTCTTAAAATAGTCGTCTCTTTGTATACATATCGTGAGAGTCCGCGATCAAATATGCAACCACGCATTTCCGTAAATAGTTCAGTCTAATGTGATTGTTATTTTAAATGATTCCCCAGGAATGTCACCACCGCCTACGCACCAACTTGCAAAGTGCATACAATCTGCGTTTTGTATATCATCTTAAGATATGCCTAACTTTGTACTTGTCACGCAATGTACATTGAACAAATTCAAAATTACTCACTTTCGTATCTTAAATATTTTTAGTTTATTTTAAATATAGTTTAGAATAGTTGTGTGATAAGTATTTTGTTTTGACCAATAGTGTGTAATATATCTAATATTTTGTTTCACTTGTTACATCTTTTGAGAGTTATCCTCCCGTTATATTGAGAGTAATCCTCCCGTTATATGAAAACATGAAATGGGGTGATAAAACACATAACATTAATCGAAGTCCACTTAAAGACATAAACTTCTTAAAATTGGTAGGAAGGAATAACAAAAAACACATAAAAGGTTGACCAATTTATTGAAGATGTTCCGTCGTTTATAATAAAATGAAAATGAAACATGAATCATTATACCTCCCTTTTAACTGAATATCGTGTGAAATTCAAGTCTTTTTTAAAACGCATTTATAGTGGTAATGCTAGTAAAATATAATGTCAAAATATTTTTACTTGGACATATTTTAGAATTAGGAACATGGAAAGAATAAAACAAATATTACAGAGTCCTGTTAGTGCCATCAACTTTTCGACCTGATGTTCATACGAAAAGTTGAAATTTAGTACTAAATTTCGACTTTTCGACCTGAAGATTTCACACGACAACTAGAAAACTTGAAATTTTAGCGCATCTGATAATTATCAACTATAGTTTCAACTTTTCACTCTGAACCTATAAACTATAAGCGCGAAAAGCAAGTTTCGACTTTTCGTGGTAGGATACAATTTCAGTAGGATGATTTATCCGGTTCTAAAGGTTACATTGCACCATTGCGTTTGTGCTTCCGTGGTGTATAGTCAAATAGTGCCTAATAAAAATCGTTTCCCTGCCTTACTAGTGATACAAAATGCATACTTTTGATTGCTTTTTGTTATTATTACCTATAATTGAGCCAAATGATGTATTGTGAACATTGATTAGTGTTTGTTTGAGATATTTAATTATAACTGACATAGACAGTAAAGCGAAAGTAGAAATGGGGTTAATCTATCTGTAACGTGTCAAAATAGAACGTGACGTCATTCAACAGATTGGCTTGTTCTTACATGATACCCCCTGTTTTTATTGCATTTTTATATTGGCGCACGCTCGATCGTTTGATTGATATGTGTTTTAAAATTTTCTACGGAGAAAAATGCGCATTTTTTTATCTCTTGATATACATTCGTCCTATATAAAACAAAGAAGGAAAATCAATGGTGCAATGTAACCTAAAGGGGGCGTCTCAACGTATGTGATCGAGTAAATGAATTGAATTGAATTCAATTCAATGTTGTTTAACGGCTTATTAATGCATTATATGTTATTTAGAGCCGCCCCAGAGAGAGGGGAAGGTAGTATTAAAGCTTACTGAGTGTTGAAATAATGACTAAACGAGGAAATTGAATTGAATTGAATCTTGTTTAATGGTTCATCAACACATTATAGGTTATTTAGAGCCGCCCCAGAGAAAGTTGAAGGTGGAATTTTAACTTATTGTGAGGAGGAAAATTGAATTGAATTGAATATTTTTGAGTGTTGGAATAATGACTAAATTAGGAAATTGAATTGAATTAAAACTTTTTTAACGGCTTATTAATACATTATATGTTATTTAGAGCCGCCCCAGAGAGAGGGGAAGGTGGTATTAAAGCTTATTGAGTGGTGAAATATTGACTAAACGAGGAAATTGAATTGAATTGAATCTTGTTTAATGGTTCATCAACACATTATAGGTTATTTAGAGCCGCCCCAGAGAAAGTTGAAGGTGGAATTTTAACTTATTGAATGGAGGAAAACTGAATTGAATTGAATATTTTCGATTGCTCATCAACACATTATAAGCTATTTAGAGCTGCCACAGAGAAAATGGAAGATGGTAGTATAACTTATTGAGTAGTGAAATAATGACTAAATAAGGAAATTGAATTGAATTGAATTTTGTTTAACGGCTCATCAATACATTATATGTTATTTAGAGCTGCCCAGAGAGAGGGGAAGGTGGTATGAAAGCTTATTGAGTGTTGAAATATTGACTAAACAAGTATATCGAATTGAACTGAATATTATTGCCGGTGTTAAGAAAAAAATCGACCCCAATAAAATAATGACATCCCGGTCATTTTTACTAGGTAGTCAAATGACACCCTCTTTTAAAGTGTTGACTCCACACGTAACATTTTGACGCCTGAACGGGTTCACTTTATTACAGATATAGTAGTAGAATACCCCCTTGGGTGGAGACCGACTGTTGATAAAAATATAAATAAATGACTGGTACTTTAGTTTGGTTTCTTCAACATTGTATTTTGATAACTAAAATAGCAGCTCGAAAATCGATAGCTCAGCCTACCAAAATGATGTTAGAAAAAGCAACTTACGATCTCTCGGAAATTTCTCAATTTTCTATACAGTTCTCGAAATACAGAAAAGTTATTTGGTAGATGGACTTTACATTATGTGGCATTTAGAAAATTATGGTCCGATTGTCGCATTGATTTGATTAGTCCCACACCTAGGGAACTCCTTCACTGGAGTGAACGATTAGTTGAGTTTAAGCTGTATGTCACTAGATGGAATAATTGTTGTGAATCATTTGTTTGTAAATAAATCACTGATAAACAAAATATTCCATCTAGTGACATGCACCTTAAACTGATCAGTCGCTCTAGTGACGGAGTTCCCTGGGTGTGAGTATCTCGTGTCTCTTACGTGAAATTATCGCATGTTTCCGCGCTCATTATCGTCTGGTAGTTTTTGATAAGGTACTTTTAATCGGCTTTCTACAAGTGTGTACATTGTAAAAATTGAATAACGCAGACGACGTACATGTAATGAATATGCCCTACACTACCTATCTCTTACTCCTTATAGTCTAGTAATTATAGGTTTTAAGGTCAATCAAATTCCAACAGAATGTATTTTAGGATGTTTAGAATAACTGAAATGTAATGAGTTTCAGAAAAAAAAGTCCTGAAGATAAAGATGGTGGGAAATGCTAAATTTTGGAGTAAAAGTTGCGTTTTAAAGAGAAAAGAGAAACTCCGGAAACTGGAATCATTTTATAAAAAATCATTTGAGCAAATTCGAATAATTTAATAGTGCGGACATTTTCTTCCAAATGCATCTTTATTTATTGAATATGTGGCGGAAATATTGTTCAAGCAATCATTACAACAGGGTTTATAATCATTTAAATAGCATATATGGTAACTTATATTAAAATGGTGCAATATGTTTTATTTTTAGGTGTGATAATTACATTTTAATGAAAAAGATCACCGGAAACTGTATGATAAGTTTTAAAAACACTTTCAAAGTAACTGTATGAAATTGTCAATTTTGAAATTTTGCGCACAACTCATGTCGAAGTTGTAGGAGCTTTTGTTCACATCACCTAATATTATTGCTTGTTTATGTAAAAAAATGAAAGGTGATCAAATAACTAAAAACTTAATTTAAATGAATCTCAATTACTATAGAATTCATAGAGCTTACATTTTGGCACTGGATACATGAGATTCCATGCTTTCTACAAAAACCTGTTACACATTCAATGCTATAAATGTACGTCTGATCACATTATTTTGGTTGTTCATAATGTATATAACCTTTCATTAAAATGCAATGCCCACACTTATCTGTTGAAAACACCAGGGTATATATGTTATTTAAAGGATGATGATTGTGATGGAAGACCAGTGTGTTACTAGTGGGATAAACCATAGTTTTAGCTAACTATCAGACATCCCTTGTACGAAAATGTTTGGTAAAAACTTTACACAACTGGTGGTTTCAGCTGTATATTACTACACTTGTAAAAAATGCATATCCATCACTATTATTATTTTTCAAAAATAATTGTGTACGTTAATATAAAATTTGTGTTTTGGACTAAACGCCTCACACTCTATAAAAGCTATATACATGGATTTACATTTACAAGCATTTTATTCTTAATTTATATTGCAGTTAATTTTATAATTGAAGATATTTGCTTCTCTACTCTTTAAACAAATTACGGATGCAGCACAGTTTGGAAAAATATAAGGCGTAGCACTCCTAATCCATCACAGGAAGTGTCGGCCTAGGGTAGGACAATTAGTAAATAATTCTCGTTTCTTTTTGTAAAAAGGAGTATTTTCACTAATTTAATGTGCCATTTTTGGATTATATCACATCATTGATCAATTTTTTGCCACTGCCGTTTCAAGGTTGTAGCCCTATTGTCAACCTTTTTATTTTTGCGATGTCATATCTTGTCTTTTATTTGTCTTTGTAGTTGTTTGTTTCTCTGTGTGTTTGTGGTTGACTGTTGCCCGTGAATGCAACATTTCCTGTTCGACTTTTACATCCACTTTTTGTGATAACCCTTGTCGCAGAAGAGTTCTTAATTTACTTTTACATTTTTAAAGTATATCAGGGTTACGATAATAAAAGTTTGCGAAGGTTTGTCGAAGTTTATGGTAACAGTAGCCCTGCTTGAGTAGCTTTCTAGCTGTGAGAAAAGTTGAGAAACATAGACTCCATAAGAAGTAGTTCGGGGAAGATATACATCTAAATGGAGATAATTAACAATATCAAAATTAAAATCATCTCTCTTCACATAGATTTTACAAATTATTTCACCATTTTCAATAGAGAAATGTAAATCAAGTAAAGAAGTGACAGTATCAGAAATGTTAGCTTTCTTGAGCTGAAGTTCTTCAGGATATATACTATTAACCATAGTACAAATACAAAAAAAAAGGATTGTCAATGTTCAATATGGCATCCGCCTGGTGTGGTTCCCGGGGCCCCGTTTGGTTCCGGGGCAAAGAATAGGGCCACTGCATATCCCGTTGGCGGGGTAGGCAAAGGGATAGAATGTAACACTCTATGTCACCAGGGCATTAATAATTAACAAGTCCAGACTTTTAAACACACGTTTTAATAATCTTTAAAACTACCCCATTTCTGTTCATATAGTATTTATATTAATTCTAACAGATGTTACTCATCAAATCTCTACATTCTCAGACAATATCTAACAACCTCTGACTCTCACAGACATTCTCCTGCTACTTCTAAACACACCAGTATATACCTGCACGCACGTGCAAGCCTCCCATTGGTTGTTTACACAGTTATTCAATATACCTGAGTAAGCTAATATAATATCTGCTATTTGAGAGGCAAATCCCAAATTTATAATAATGGTCATTTACTATTAACTGTGATATACTTCTACTTCTTGTTATTAAAATATTATTATTACTTATTTAAGGGTATGGTAGTGTTATGGTTTGGTTTGTATGGTTTGTCCATGATCTTTCTTGTCGTGCCCTTAATGGTTTATTCTCTTACTGCTCTGGCTTCTGCAAAGTCATTGAGTACCTTCATTGTGGCTTTCTAGGCTATTGTTTTTTTGTATTATATTTACACGAGCATATTTGTGTTTTACTTATATTGCCTATTGATGCTGCCTTGTTGGTTAGAGATTAGATCATGGCGGGGATTTCTTTATTTACACTGTCCTGTTTTAATGGGATTACAGTAGGGTTAGTGTGAAGTTTGGTGCACCCTAGAACCGGTTTAAACCCCCAGTGGCCTACTTTGCCACTGACCGTTCCAAGGCGGTAGCCCTATTGTCAACCCTTTTAGTGTTTGTGATGTCGTTTGCATTTATTATTGCTTTTGCCTTCTTGTTTGTCTGTTTGCGTGTTTGTTTCTGTGTTTTGTGGTTTACTGCCTCCTTGAATGCTACTTTCCCTGTCCGATCTTTTTATATTTCTTTACAAATTCCTTCCATATTTAATTTGAAATGTTATAATGAAATTTTAACTGTTCTAATCAAGTTCTTAGACTAAAATGTAAGATTCAATGTTTGTGCCATTAGTCACTGTATAACACATAAATAAATCCAGTTACACCTAGAAGGTAAGAAAGCTATCCACGGTAAATGTAAATGCCACGGCACAAAAGTTAGTCACAATAATCACTGCAAAGCGTCTATGTATATGGCCACGTCCACTGCCACCGTTGTCCCGGTATCGTCATGGATTGTCCAGTTGGGCTCCACCAAACGTTACACCATCGGCCCGCAGAAGAACGTGTTCCATGGCATCGTTCCATAATGGTTGTCGTATCATTTTAGAGTTGTATGCAGAGAGTTTATTAATCTGTCCAGGTTAATCTTCTCCGTAGGATATCGCAGTTAAATTCCTATAGGTAATTCCGAACACCTGTTGCTGATAACGACTGGTACCGTAATTCCAATTATCTATAGGTAAACGATTAGCGTCTATTAGCGTCTAGCTGTTCCTCTCCTGTAACTCAACTAATTGACTGCAGCAAAGATATAGGTGTACTGTTGTCCAAAACAATTCCTATTAATTTCCGACAGGGTCATATTTACACACATTGGTACAAATACTTGAATATTGTAAAAGTTATGTATGGGGTAGCATTCGGGCTAAACCACTGTGAGTCCATCTAAATTACACATGTTCTATTTACAACATTTTTGACTGACGTCACCAGTTGATATAACACCAGTGTATATAAGTATATATATTAGTATACAATGTTCACAATTACATAATGTCTCGTATTACACGTGTGTCTACATTTCTACATATATCGATATATCCGGATATTTACACAGATACTGTGTCCTGAAGATCAGACGGTATGTTATGGCCATTGGCTTATCACGTGATGAAAGGGTTGCTGACCCCTTTTTAGCAAAACATGCTGCCCGGAAATCGGAGCCGGCATCGAAGCCTCTCGGTCTTCTCTGAGAGTTCACCGTATACTCACACAAAACTGCTGGCAGAACAGAGTTTTTACATTTTTTTGTTATCCCCTGTGACCAGAGCTATTAAGGCAGTTGTCCCAAATGAAAATTCTCAATTTTGAAAGTTTGAGTTTTCAATTCCCCAATATGGTGTTGCATTGGAATGACTGTATTGTTATTTGTAAGTTTAAGAGGTCAGGGTTCACTGTTGAGTTTGCTTTATGTTTGCATGACGTATTAGTACTTAATACTCATAAAGTATTACTCGCAGCTTTTGCTGAACCATACTGTAATATGATTCTTAACTTAAACTTAAAATTTGAAGCCTAAAGCAAACCACTAATTACTTTGATGGCTGTTACCATTACTCTCATTTTCTCACTTTGTGTCTGCTTCGAGGATTTTTTTCGTGAAAAACGCTTCTTGCGTGAGATAACAGAAATATCTTTTCCCTTTTTATCTGGCTCATCTGAACTAATTGACATGTTATCCGAATCTGATTCCCTCATTTTGGTGGCACCTGATGAAAATGAGATGGGTGTTGTTTCCATTTTAACAACCTCCTTATCATCGGACGAAAAAGAAGGAGGTGTCAAATTAGGAACATTGGTGTCAGAATTAGAGTTTTCGTGATCTGAGTTATGTTGTGCACGAATGCGTTTACGTAATTCCAAGGGATGTCAGATTCATCGTCAAAATTATTACGTTCTTGGCGGTAACGTTTGACTAATTGAGCTAATGCCAGTTCATCGTCATCATTACTGTCAGATATATCTGAGGTGGGGTTTGAAGTATGATCGCTTATCGGTGGAACCACATAATTAGCTTTCCTAATTGGACGACTTAACTTATCTGTTGGTATCTGCCATTCATCCACCTTAGCTAAGCGTAGGTGGTGTACGTGTACCTTAGTGACAGACCCATCGAGCTGGCGTTTGATAATGTATGTGACAGGTGTGGTTTGTTTGATAATGCGATAATAAGGACGCCATTTTGATTCTAATTTGCTCTTTCGAGTGTGTTATAATAGACGGGGTCCCCAACTTCAAAAGTGACTAGCTTAGTATTTTTGTTTGCATATTTGGCTTGTCGGCGTTTTGCATCTTTAAAATTTTGATGAACTAAGAAAAATGATTTATGTTGTTGTTCCAACGCGATTTTATGCATATCCTCACCCGCATATTTTCTGCGTGGTTTGAGAATTGTGTCTATCGGCAACACGACATCCCTATTGTATAATAGAAAGAATAGTGAAAATTTCAACGACTCACTGACATTAAAGCGAATTGCAGCCAAAGCTTGATTCAAATACACATCCCATGTATTCAAATTATCCTTCAATTTCTTTGCTAAAATATCACATAACACGCGGTGGTACCGTTCTATTTTATTACTCTGGGGATGGTAATAGGACGTAGTAATATGATGAATGTTCAAAGTAGCCAGGGTCTCTTTAACGGTTCTATTTATAAACTCGCCACCATTGTCTGATACCAGAGCCATCGAAGCCCCGTATCTTGGAAATATTTCATCAATTATCAAATGTGCGATTGTCGCGGCGGTCTTATCTGGTACGGGAAATGCTTCGGGGAAGCTCGAAAATAGGTCGATAAAACTTACGATGTACTTGTTACCAGACAGTGATGTTGGATATGGGTCAGAAACGTCTACAGCACCTTTGCAAAAGCGTACGGAGGAATATCGGTTTCTTGTAATGGAGGTTTGATCTTTTGCAAGTTTCTGGTTTGACAGGTAACACAACTAGAGACATAATTTAGCAGTTCTTTAAACATGTTTGGCCAATAATACTTCTGTTTAATTGTGTCATATGTCTTGTCAACACCCATATGACCGTTAGAGTCATGATATTGCTGAATAACCTCTGGTCTTAAGTGACTTGGGAGATAGAGACGTAAGATAGGATCTGAATCAGCGTTTGAGATATAGTACAATATATCATCGTGAATAACATGCCTATTTGCTAAGGTAGGTGTTAATTTGTCATTTCGAAGTCCAGCCTTGATTTCGACTAAAATTTCATCTTTTTCCTGTTCAGTTACCATGTCTATGCCAGGTTCGATCTTAGGTTTCTGCAAATGATCTTCAAGATTAACATTGCACTTAACATACCTTCTTGGCTCAAACCTATTCGAATTCAGTGCATTAATATGATAGGTGTTATCATTGATGTCAGGGTCATAACCCTCGACATCCTCGGGTACAGCATCTAAGGGCAAACGAAATGACATATCTGCGACACTGTTGTTCACCCCTGGGATGAACTCTAATTTGCAGTCATAGCCGGCAATACCGAGAGCCCACATTTGAATTTTCTTATTTTGCATTGGGGAATCTAACAGATATTTCAATGGAAGGTGATCTGACCTAATTATGTAGGTCGCCCCATGTAAAAAGTGATCTAACTTCTGCAAAGCGTAATGGATCGCGAAAGCTTCTTTCTCTATAGTAGACCAACGACATTGGGTATCACTCAACTTGTGAGACAAAAAGTGAATGGGTTTTTCATTTTTTATACCAGGAACAGCCTCAGTTGGTTCATCAACTGGCTGTGTCAAGCAAGCTCCTAAGCAATTGTTACTTGCATCCGTATAAAGGATATAAGGTTTTCCTGGGACAGGGTAACCTAACATTGGTAATATCGCTAAACTGTTCTTAAAACTTTCAAAAGCCTCTTGACAGTTAGCGTCCCACTTCAATTTAGCATATTTTCTTGTGAGAATTATGATTGGTTGTGCTTTTTCTGAAAACTTTGGAATAAATCGACGATAATAACTGCACATACCAATAAAGCGGCGTACCTCTTTTACACAGGTAGGCGCAGGTAACGATTTTATGACTTACACTTTCTTTGGATTAGGTTTAATTCCGTCTTTATTGATAACAAAGCCTAAATACTCAGTCTCAGCTTTTAGAAAATTACATTTCTTTAACTTCAATTTTAAACGATGTTGCCTTAACCGTTGAAATACTTTTTCAATGTGAGCCAAATGTTCTTCAAGTGTAGAACTGAATATCAAGATGTCATCAAGATAAGCAGTTGTGTAACTGTCTAACACAGCAAGAACATGTGACATAAGTTCTTGAAATATAGCTGGTGCATTGGTTAACCCAAAAGGCATGACATTGAACTGAAATAGCCCTCTATGACAAGCAAAAGCTGTCTTTTCAATATCATCTTCGTTCATGGCTACTTGCCAATAACCTGATTTGAGGTCTAGTAATGAGAAGTATTTAGCTTTCCCCAAAAGGGCCAATAGGTCATCCACTAATAGCAAAGGGTAGGCGTTTGATTTTGTAATTTTATTTAAGGCCCTAAAATCTACACAAAATCGTTTAGACCCATCCTTTTTATCTACAATGACCACAGGGAAACTCCAAGGAGATTTTGATCTGGAAATAATATTTGCATCTAACATTTCTTCTATTGCCTGATCAACTATTTTTCGGTTGTTTAGTGGTGTTCTGTAGGGTCTTAATTTAATTGGTCTATGTTTGCCTGTGTCAATTTTCATTTTGACTGTTTCAGTGTGACTTAAATCAGTATCTTTCTGTGCAAACAGATTAGCATTTTGTTTTAGTATTTTAATTAATTTTGCCTTAAATTCGGGGGGAGCATCAACGCCATCAAATTCACTTTGATCCTTAAGATCACCATTTTGATCCTTAGTTACACTAGAAATTTGTTGATTTTGAATTAATTCTATTTTAGCTACCGCGCAACCTTTCCTTAAGGTAAATATTTTGTTTGTGGTGTTTGTTATCACAATAGAAAACATGTTATCTCTTTTTACTTTCGAAACTGAATTTGCAACTAATAAACCTGGCTCATAGCTAAGAAAACCATTTTCAACTGCCGAAACTTGGTAAGTTTGACCATTTGTTTGAAAATTAGGACTTTTCCTAACTCGACAATTACAAACTACGCTGGTTTGAGGTGGAAGTTTAGTTTTAGATTTCAATCGAATTATCGATGAAATGTGAATATCTTCCTGAAGTGCTACATATTTACCAGCGACCCTAATACACCCAATAAATACGAACACCATTATTAAGCAGCCAGTCTTTTCCTATTATTATTCTCCTATTCATTCCCCTGACTACGTAAAAGTTATGACTCATTTTGATACCACCTATCTCGAAAATGATTTCTGTGCTCCCATCGCAAGTAGGCGGACCTCCGGTAAGAGACTGTAAGTAAGCTTTGCGAGTTGTATCTAATTTTGGTTTTAGTTTAAATTTGTCATAAACGTCTCGATTAATTAGTGACACGTCACTTTCGGTGTCAATTAACGCCCTAGGATTTTGTTTCTGGATCCTTAACAAACAAGAATTTGGGTTTGATGTTAATGCAATATTAAATGTGGGTTTGCTTCTATTTCTCCTCCCACCGGCTTCTACCTGAGAGGAGCGGAATCTTTTAACTGACCCCTAGCCAGTCTACCTTGCTGTCCGTTCGACCAGTTTGTCTCATTTCGACATTCACTGGCAAAGTGACCTATTTCTTGGCACTGCCAGCACACTAACCGTGTACGGTCGATCGGCCTACGACGGGGTTTATTTTCAGTAATAGCATTTACTTCCCGTTTTTCTTTTGACACTCATCCACTACATGACCATTCTTATGACAATAAGAACATTTTTGCCTCCTTAAATGGTCAACTTCCATAGGCTGTTTATGTGTCGGTTCATTATAATCCTGGTAATGATGACCTGTCCTTAACTGAAACCTCTTTCTAAGGGTCTGTTCTGCTGTTGCAGTAGCAATTGTATCTTGCAACGTGTTTGGGTTGGTTCGCATGACTCGAAGTTTCATTCCATCGTCATGGAGACCATCGATAAAATATCCTATCAATTGTCTATCCTTAACATCTTGGGCCTGCCCTGCAAAGGCGTCATCACCTAAGGCAATAAGACGTTCGGCATATACCTGAATTGTTTCATTACGTTTTTGAAGGACTTTGCGTTGTAACAAAAGTGCATGTTGTGGGTCAACAACTTCAGCGAAACGAGCTTGAAGTTCTGCTTTAACTTTTGCCCATGTGTGGGTAGGGTTTGCATCCATATACCTTTTCAAGAAATCACTAACGGGACCCTTACTTGCCTGATAAGCAACCAATTTAATACTGTCATGTGCCATGCCAACAAACAAAGAGTATTTCTCAATACTTTTTATCCAATCCTTAAATAATTTGCTTTCCCCCTCAAATGGCGTAATGACTTTGGCTACACCCTGAGCCCCCATGGTTGTTGTTAACCCCGTAAGCTGGTCACCCATTACCCTAAACATATTTGCAAACTCTGTCTGTTCAGCCATATTTGTTAGAGTAATACAGTAAAGCTACTCACGTTAGTCGAATATGCCTTCAGTTCTTCTTGCACGTATTGCACTATTGTCACCAACCGTCAACAAAGTTCATTTATGATCGACTATTGTCCACACACATGTTCAGAAACTGCCCACAACACCAAGTTCGAAGCGTTAATTATGTCGAATTAACACATAATCCTGATCACGATAGCACCAAAGAAGTCCTGTAACACTCTATGTCACCAGGGCATTAATAATTAACAATTCCAGACTTTTAAACACACGTTTTAATAATCTTTAAAACTACCCCATTTCTGTTCATATAGTATTTATATTAATTCTAACAGATGTTACTCATCAAATCTCTACATTCTCAGACAATATCTAACAACCTCTGACTCTCACAGACTTTCTCCTGCTACTTCTTAACACACCAGTATATACCTGCATGCACGTGCAAGCCTCCCATTGGTTGTTTACACAGTTATTCAATATACCTGAGTAAGCTAATATAATATCTGCTATTTGAGAGGCAAATCCCAAATTGTAGAATAATGGTCATTTACTATTAACTGTGATATACGTACTTCTACTACTTGTTATTAAAATATTATTATTACTTATTAAAGGGTATGGTAGTGTTACAAGAAGTCCCCCAAATGTATGTTCATTTTATCATGTTTTGCTCATGCTCATTAAAGGTCTTCATCATGACCCCTGAATTGCAGAAAAACAATAAACGTGGCTCCAGCGTAAATGAAGTGTCTACAATAGAATTTGCAGCAACTCTGCAGTTCTGCAGGTGAGATGGTTCTAGGCCCATTCTCCATATTTTATCTCGATGTACATGGAGGATGAGCCTGACATGTTCATTCATGTTAGGCGCCATATAACCTTTCATGTGTTGGTGCGCCTTAAAACCCAATTCAATTCAATTCAATATGGCATCCAGACGTCGAGAGGTGTATTTAAGGGCTTCTATTACATATGCCTGAGTATCGAATGAACGATTCAATATGAAATCTCTTTCATATCAATACAAGAACAAATCTGCGACAAAAGGTGCGAAGTTTGTACCAACTGCCGTTAGTAAAAGATGCTTTAATGTTGTTACAGGCATAAGTGTAGTTTTTTTTTCTCGAGCAAAACTTGTTTGAATAAGAGCACTAAGATTACCTTCCATAAGGTAGCTTAGTTAAGTTGTTTACAGGGTGGAAAAGTCAGAAGTACTTATAGATGAAACTTGACGCTCATTGCAAACTTTTATCAAGAACGTCTCCTGAATTTTAATTGACCAAAATAAAATAAGCCTAATTTTTTGCAAGTCGTTGACTATACTCCTAAATACCACCACTCTTTCCTACAAGTTGTAGAAACAAGTTAATGTTGTAAGTAACCAATATAAATAACTCAAATAACTCAATATCTTAATAACCGTTTTGTACAATGTGATATTCAAAGGGACACATGTCAATCATAAATAAATATGACATTATTGCATTTGTTCGATCATTAATATTAATTATAAGAATTGTATCTAGCAATTAGTTTGTGCATATTACTAGCTGTTGATTACAGTTCAACAATAATATATTCAAACCTATAGTAGAATAACGAAGAAAAGTTGAAAGCTGAAAATTGTATTTAAATATATGCAGCAGATTTAAAGTCAAAATGATACTGGATTAATAAATCGAGTCTAATTTTAATGCGTGATAAAGACTTCAAGATTGCCATGTGGTTCTTTAACACCATTTAAATAAATACTGAAAGTGGGATCCCGTGGAAGCAACAAACACAAACAAGAGTTAGAAGTAGCAGCCTCGGTTTTATTTAGTCTGTTCATGAAAGGTAATGTTAAGTGCAAAACCTCTCAAGCCTCCTAGCACCGGTTTAAGCGATATTCTACTTTAAAGCCACAACAATTGGGCTTGATGATCCCAAAGGACCACAAAGTAATAACATTACTGATTTGTAATCGGTGCGACTTTTTACGGCCGCCACACAGCACTAAACAAACGCTAGTGTGAATGTCAATAAATACTATTAGTTTAAACATATTTATTTTACATCGATTGCGAAGCAAATTCTTGCAACTTAGATTAATCACCCTCGATGGCTTCCTGGGTAGAACCAGTACTAAGCAATGTGGATTAATTGTTTTGCTCAAGGATAAATAACGTGGCCGAGGCGAGGATCGAACCCACGACCTCTCGATCTGGAGTTCGACGCACTACCACTGGACCACGCACTCCACCTGCCACTGGACCACGCACTCAAATAAATTCTATGAAAACTATGATAAATAAAAAAACATGTATACTCAAGCGTATACCATTTACAATATGTAACCGACTTATACAATGATTTGAGTTTAACTTCTTAGTCCGTTATGGCAGATATTAATCTCAGTACCTGCAGTGGGGGATTTTATATTACCAGGCATTGTAATAGTATTATGGTATTTATTATAATTATGTTTTTATTTATTTTTTAAAAAAAAGACTAATAACAAAATTACGAAAAGAAGAAATGACTTTACAGAATCAGAATTACGCCCCCTAGTCAGCTCCGTTTAAGTTGGAGTATTACATGATAACGGTAATTTATGAACAATGCCAAGGAGATTAAAACGAATATGTTTCAATAATACAGATATACATCTGTGACCTTCACCATCGACGCATTGATCTGATGCGACATGTTGCAGTCATAAATGCGTGATACGTGTGAACTTAAGTAACTTTGTATCTATTTTGAGTAGTTGTTGAAGTATCTATCATATGCTCATGAGACTTATCAGACTTAATGCATGAACTATTATGAACATTGTAAGGTCTACGGCGGGATGCACTCGACCCGTCCTAGACCTATCGACGAGGATAATAAAACAAATTATATTCTATTCTAAGTAAATATTCCGTTAGATTAGATAATATGGAGTCATTTTTATTTTACGTTTACGGGCACTGCTCACAAAATGTTCGCTTTGGAGCAATTTTTACATTTCACATATTGATCACCTCCTTTGAATCTGCGATTTTGTCGAGCTTTTTTATGCTATAGAGGTGAAAACGACACTATTTTGCGATACTTATTAACAGTGGCATAAATTACGCTGGGGTTTAAAACCAGTTTTAGTTACCTAGGCGCAAAATGTGAATGTATAAATCAGTTATCTGCCTTTGCCTGGAGGTTCAGTGTCTCAACTACTATGACTATGGTGGGTAATGTATAAATCAGTTATCTGCCCTTTGCCTGGAGGTTCAGTGTCACACCTGCTATGGCTATGGTGGGTAATGTATAAATCAGTTATCTGCCCTTTGCCTGGAGGTTCAATGTCACACCTGCTATGGCTATGGTGGGTAATGTATAAATCACTTATCTGCCCTTTGCCTGGAGGTTCAATGTCACACCTGCTATGGCTATGGTGGGTAATGTATAAATCACTTATCTGCCCTTTGCCTGGAAGTTCAATGTCACACCTGCTGTGGATATGGTGGGTAATGTATAAATCAGTTATCTGCCCTTTACCTGGAGGTTCAATGTCACACCTGCTATGGCTATGGTGGGTAATGTATAAATCAGTTATCTGCCCTTTGCCCGGAGGTTCAATGTCACACCTGCTGTGGATATGGTGGGTAATGTATAAATCAGTTATCTGCCCTTTGCCTGGAGGTTCAATGTCACACCTGCTATGGCTATGTTGGGTAATGTATAAATCAGTTATCTGCCCTTTGCCTGGAGGTTCAGTGTCTCACCTGCTATGGCTATGGTGGGTAATGTATAAATCAGTTATCTGCCTTTTGCCTGGAGGTTCAGTGTCTCACCTGCTATGGCTATGGTGGGTAATGTATAAATCAGTTATCTGCCCTTTGCCTGGAGGTTCAGTGTCATACCTGCTATGGCTATGGTGGGTAATGTATAAATCAGTTATCTGCCTTTTGCCTGGAGGTTCAGTGTCACACCTGCTATGGCTATGGTGGGTTATGTATAAATCAGCTATCTGCCTTTTGCCTGGAGGTTCAGTGTCTCACCTGCTATGGCTATGGTGGGTAATGTATAAATCAGTTATCTGCCCTTTGCCTGGAGGTTCAGTGTCACACCTGCTATGGCTATGGTGGGTAATGTATAAATCAGTTATCTGCCCTTTGCCTGGAGGTTCAGTGTCACACCTGCTATGGCTATGGTGGGTAATGTATAAATCAGTTATCTGCCCTTTGCCTGGAGGTTCAGTGTCTCACCTGCTATGGCTATGGTGTGTAATGTATAAAGCAGTTATCTGCCCTTTTTCTGGAGGTTCAGTGTCATACCTGCTATGGCTATGGTGGGTAATGTATAAATCATAAATCTGCCTTTGCCTGGAGGTTCAGTGTCATACCTGCTATGGCTATGGTGGGTAATGTATAAATCAGTTATCTGCCTTTTGCCTGGAGGTTCAGTGTCACACCTGCTATGGCTATGGTGGGTAATGTATAAATCAGCTATCTGCCTTTTGCCTGGAGGTTCAGTGTCTCACCTGCTATGGCTATGGTGGGTAATGTATAAATCAGTTATCTGCCCTTTGCCTGGAGGTTCAGTGTCACACCTGCTATGGCTATGGTGGGTAATGTATAAATCAGTTATCTGCCTTTTGCCGGGAGGTTCAGTGTCACACCTGTTATGGCTATGGTGTGTAATGTATAAATCATAAATCTGCCTTTGCCTGGAGGTTCAGTGTCATACCTGCTATGGCTATGGTGGGTAATGTATAAATCAGTTATCTGCCTTTTGCCTGGAGGTTCAATGTCACACTTGCTATGGCTATGGTGGGTAATGTATAAATCAGTTATCTGCCTTTTGCCTGGAGGTTCAGTGTCACACCTACTATGGCTATGGTGGGTAATGTATAAATCAGTTATCTGCCCTTTGCCTGGAGGTTCAGTGTCTCACTTGCTATGGCTATGGTGGGTAATGTATAAATCATAAATCTGCATTTGCCTGGAGGTTCAATGTCATACCTGCTATGGCTATGGTGGGTAATGTATAAATCAGTTATCTGCCTTTTGCCTGGAGGTTCAGTGTCACACCTGCTATGGCTATGGTGGGTAATGTATAAATCAGTTATCTGCCCTTTGCCTGGAGGTTCAGTGTCACACCTGCTATGGCTATGGTGGGTAATGTATAAATCAGTTATCTGCCTTTTGCCTGGAGGTTCAGTGTCACACCTGCTATGGCTATGGTGGGTAATGTATAAATCAGTTATCTGCCCTTTGCCTGGAGGTTCAGTGTCTCACCTGCTATGGCTATGGTGGGTAATGTATAAATCAGTTATCTGCCTTTGCCTGGAGGTTCAATGTCACACTTGCTATGGCTATGGTGGGTAATGTATAAATCAGTTATCTGCCTTTGCCTGGAGGTTCAATGTCACACTTGCTATGGCTATGGTGGGTAATGTATAAATCAGTTATATGCCTTTTGCCTGGAGGTTCAGTGTCTCACCTGCTATGGCTATGGTGGGTAATGTATAAATCACTTATCTGCCCTTTGCCTGGAGGTTCAATGTCACACCTGCTATGGCTATGGTGGGTAATGTATAAATCAGTTATCTGCCTTTGCCTGGAGGTTCAATGTCACACTTGCTATGGCTATGGTGGGTAATGTATAAATCAGTTATCTGCCTTTGCCTGGAGGTTCAATGTCACACTTGCTATGGCTATGGTGGGTAATGTATAAATCAGTTATATGCCTTTTGCCTGGAGGTTCAGTGTCTCACCTGCTATGGCTATGGTGGGTAATGTATAAATCACTTATCTGCCCTTTGCCTGGAGGTTCAATGTCACACCTGCTATGGCTATGGTGGGTAATATATAAATCAGTTATCTGCCCTTTGCCTGGAGGTTCAATGTCACACCTGCTATGGCTATGGTGGGTAATGTATAAATCAGTTATCTGCCCTTTGCCTGGAGGTTCAATGTCACACCTGCTATAGCTATGGTGGGTAATGTATAAATCAGTTATCTGCCCTTTGCCTGGAGGTTCAATGTCACACCTGCTATGGCTATGGTGGGTAATGTATAAATCAGTTATCTGCCCTTTGCCTGGAGGTTCAGTGTCATACCTGCTATGGTTATGGTGGGTAATGTATACATCAGTTATCTGCCCTTTGCCTGGAGGTTCAATGTCACACCTGCTATGGCTATGGTGGGTAATGTATAAATCAGTTATCTGCCCTTTGCCTGGAGGTTCAATGTCACACCTGCTATGGCTATGGTGGGTAATGTATAAATCAGTTATCTGCCCTTTGCCTGGAGGTTCAATGTCACACCTGCTATGGCTATGGTGGGTAATGTGTAAATCAGTTATCTGCCCTTTGCCTGGAGGTTCAATGTCACACCTGCTATGGCTATTATGGGTAATTTTTTTATTTTATAAAATGTACGTTTTTTCCTCTGCCTTTGTGTACGGCACACAGTTTTCTAAATCTCGCCTAATAAACTTGACAGTAAAAGGCACTGACATAAAATTCTCTATTTATAATCATATATGTATGGCTATAGTACAACTATGCAGTAATGTCATTGTTTTGGATTAATCAGGACTTGTAAAATTTAATTTTCATATAACATGATTTATCCTTTTCAAAATAAAAAATCTTTGGATATCGACAGATGCTTTATCAAACAGTTCATAACTGTCTATGTTATCCCCTAGTGACCCTTAACCCGCTAAGCACGACTATAATCCTTTGCGTCCATTGAGATCAGCCTGCGAGCGACCTTTGTCACATAAATGGAATGATCTTAAAGGGACACTGTCCGTAAGTTAGCAGATATTGATCATAACCAAATAACTGTCTGACTTTTATTCAGTGAAATGTATAGATGAAAACTTGAGCATAGACCCATAAGAAGTCTGTAGTAATACATTCGTGAATTTGAGAAAAGAAAATGTTTTAATTATTATTTAGTTTGGGCTCGAGTTCAAACGCACAAAGCGGCACTTCCTTTTTTGTACCGCGATTGAATTCCGCTAACAATCTTGTATTTTATTAGTAAATACTCAATAATGTTTAGTGTGTAATGTTTGTGAACGTAATTAGCGTGTGTGTTTCATAAGCTAAATGTTACGGACATTGTCCCTTTAATTCAAAGAAAGAACAGTCGATTATATATATGTAGCGGGTTAATGGTTAATGCTTGATAGATTGTTAAAGGATAGCCTAGCGGGGATTATTTATTTTCACTGTTCGCTGGCGGGGATGATTTCTTTATTTACACTGTCCACTGGCGAGGACGATATCCTTATTTACACTGTCCGCTGGCGTGGATGCTTTCTTTATTTACATTGTCCGCTGGCGGGGGATGATTTCTTTATTTGCACTGTCCGCTGTCGGGGTTGATTTATTTATTTACACTGTCCCCTGGCGGGGATGATTTCCTTATTTACACTGTCCGCTGGCGGGGGTGATTTCCTTATTTACGCTGTCCGCTGGCGGGGATGATTTCTTTATTACATGGTCCGCTGTCGGAGATGATTTTTTTATTTACAATGTCCGCTGTGAGGGTTACACTGTCCTCTGGTGGGGATAATTTCCTTATTTACACTGTCCCTGGCACGGCTGATTTCCTTATTTACAATGTCCACTGGCGGGGATGATTTCCTTATTTACACTGTCCGCTGGCGGGGGTGATTTCTTTATTTACACTTTCCGCTGGCGGGGCTGATTTCCTTATTTACGCTGTCCGCTGGTGGGGATGATTTCTTTATTTACACTGTCCGCTGGCGGGAGTGATTTCCTTATTTATTCTGTCCGCTGGTGGGGGTGATTTCTTTATTTACACTGTTCGCTGGCGGTAGGGATTTCTTTATTTGCACTGTCTGCCTGGCAGGGTGTGATTTGTTTATTTACACTGTCCGCTGGCGTTAGGGATTTCTTTATTTACACTGTCCGCTGGCGGGGTGATTTCCTTATTTACACTTGCGCTGTTGGTATTGATTTCTTTATTTACATTAAAATGTTCCTCTTTGTTTTATTGGATTGACACAAGTTCTTCTGTTTGTTTCTAATATTTTATTCAGACATCAAGTGTACAAATAAGTATCTTCTACAAAATGCGAATGAGAAAAGGGACGAACTAATCAAAAGTAGCAAATATACACTTTAAATACCTTAATTGTTCAACATATTCTGAACAATTTTCCATCTTGCTTTAAAATAAATATTATTTGACTTCAGTATGGGGTACATGTAAGTTGAGTACAACTCAATGTTTCTAAAACGTTTGAGTTCTTCAATAAAGATTGCAAAAAGGGGTTAGCATATTTTTTCATGTTATATTACCTCCCGTAAACAGTCTCAAATTTGTGTTTGTTGCTTCCAAGGGATCGTATTTTCAGTATTTATTTCAAATGAAATATACATTCTATGGAAAATGCTTGATTTTGTAGGGCATGGTTTTGTGAATTCTATATTGTTTGAAACTACATTACACTTACAGTAGTAAATGTACGTTTATCATATGTAACTTTTATATCTACATAAAAACGTCATGCCCTTGGACTTTGCACGCACAAAAACAACAATTTACGTGCAGATTTCTATCAACAAATCTCTTCCATTAATTTAGAATAATCTCAACATGTCAATAATCTTCCATAATCTGTCGAGTGCGTTTCTATTTGTTCAGGCGTGAAGTTTTTAATGGTACGGAAACTGATATCAGGTGTTTACGTAAAGATACCAATATTATTTATTTATTTTGTGTGACATTATTTATTTTGTATGACATTCTGATCGTTTCATGTTTTTCTTTCACGTTGTGATAACATATAACGAAAACTTTATTGAGGAAGTTTACTTGTAATAATTACTGAAAAGGGAGATCTCTTGGAAGAACAAACGCAAACAAGAGAGAAAAGTAGTAGACTCGGTTTAACTGAGCCTGTTCATGAGAGGTAATATAAGGTACAACACCTATCTCGACCCTGGCACCGGTTTAACGGTATTCTACTTAAAAGCTCAAAGTGTGGACTGAATAATATCTTAACTTGTACAGCCGCCACACAGCACTAAACAAACACTATTGTGAATGTCAATAAATACTGAAAAGGGACCATTCTTCTAATTGCTGACGTTCTTCAGAAAAATATATGATATCAGCTTTTTAAAACGATTTGAATATTGCTTCACGACTAATAAGCACAGGGAATGTGTCTTTCCCAAGAACACTCTGACCGGCGAGATTTGAAACAGGGTCCTCAGGTTTCAAGCTCACTGGCTATATACTAGAATGTTAGAAGGTAAACTAAAATTAATAAATGTTGGAGGGACTGTTACCATTAGTAGTAAACAAGCACAAGCCCAAAGTCCAGTAAGATAAACTATTTAAGTGCGGCACATGATGATGCGCAAGAAAACCCGGAAGCAATGACATGATTGGATGTTGAAATGTTCATCATTCATATAAATGTAGCCCTCGATGCATACCGCTATAGATAGGCATTGAGGAATAACGACACTGTGTGCCAGTCGGTTTACAAGCGAATCAAAGTAAGTTTGCTTTAATAAGTTGTGACGAACTGTTTTTGCATTGCTGTGTCACGCATTTGTTTTTGTATTGATATGAAAGATATTTCATCTTGAGTCTTTCAACAGATACACAGGCAGAGGCTTTCGAATCCTTTAATAACACCTCACGGTAAAATCTATGACAGTGAAATGATTTCAGTTTGAACATGATTAGTACTCAGTATTCCCCAGTTATAGTACTCAGTATTTCCCAGTTATAGACGGGAATATTTTCCTATTTTTCAAACCGAACTGGTAGGCTATATTGTCTACTGACTGTTCCGTGTCGGTTATCCTGTCTTATGCTGTGCATTGTCCTGTTCTTTGACAATGTGCTCTGACATTTGATTTAGTGTATGGTACAGCAAGGACCGTCGATGCCATTGCGTTTTGGTGATGTGGTTACCCTAGGACAATTTTTCACATTTTTATAAGGCCAAGACTCATTAAATGGGTCTTTAGAAGTAGCGGATAATACGTCCATTGGGAATTCGAGATATCATTACATGTTACTAACATTTGCTACGGTAACCTTCTCTGTATAGCAGACGACATTTTCGTTTTCCTATCTTTGATATATCTTATGTTTAAGCATACTTGTACCCATTCACTAATGGGTACGTACACCTTAAGTGTATGTGTATACTGCGAGTAGGTGTGGAATAATTCTATTTTACTTTTACATGATTTAATACTTACTCCAAAGTATATACATACATCAAACTCGTAGTCCATTCCTTATATCATCTTTATTAAATCAATTCATCACGTTTAGTAAATTAACATCTTTCACAGACACAATCTTAAATTGTATATAAACATAGTTAACGAAGTTGTAGTTATTGAGCATATATGTAAATTTAAGTACCTCCTCATAGATTCTTAATAACAATGTAATTGTCTGCTTTTGAACAACACATTTATACACTTGTATTATGAGTACGGAAAGTGATTCAGGATATGCTTTAAACAATAGGTTACTTAGCAGTAATAAGCAATACGTTATATTGTATAATCATTCCATGTTTGACTAAATTCTTAATAGAGCGCAGAGAGATATTATTACAAATAACACTTGTATGAGGTCGTAACAATCACATCTGTATAGTATGTCAAAAAAATGTATGTACACTTGATATTTGAAATAAAATGTTAAAAAAAAGAAGACTCATTAAAGTATTCGTTAGTCAAATGGTTTATTAAATTTCAGCCAATGGATGAGAATACTTATTTGCACATGATAAACCACCGTTTACATTCTTAACTCGAATACTCAATTAAAATGACTTAAATATCCCGGCAAATAGTTCTCTTTGCTAATAAAAACCTGCTCGATAGACACAATAATACCATACAACAACGATGTTTATTTATCAACAAAATGGTCGAATATCAGATGAGATATTTATAAAAAAAAAACGTATTCAATATTTATTGACATTCACACTAGCTTTTGTTTAGTGCTGTGTGGCGGCTATAAGAAAGAGTATGGGAGTGGACCTTTGGAAACGGCCGAAGTCGTCATGACAGCAGATCAGTAGCGTTATTATTTATTGGTCCTTTGGGGTCATCCAAAAATAAATATAAAATCAAACTGGAAAAGTTGCATTCCAGGACGACACACACAGAAAGAATATCATTTCATACTATCTTTATAAAACTTGTTAAACGTTTATCAAAGGAGTTTAAGACCCTATCATTGTACAAAGCACCAAATCATTAGTGACTGACCAATCGCACATTCGCACTGTGCATTCCTCTTTGATTGTTCGATGACCGCACAGATTGTGGACCCTATGATGACGTCTACCTAAATCCTCAAAGGACGGTAGCGTTTGATGTTTGTCTTGAATCTTGTCTTTTACCCTTGTTATTTTGTTGTTCTGGCTGCTAGCAAGTCATTGAGTACTTGCTTTGTGGCTTTCGAGGCTTTTTTTAAAAAATATATTGTATTAAATCTTGTCTTGTCGTACCCTTAACGGTTTTTTCTCTTGTTACACTGGATTTTTCCATGTCATTGAGTTCTTGCTTTGTTCATTCTATGATTTTGTTTTATATTCATATATACATGGTCATCTATGTGTTATACCTATACTGACTATTAGTGCTGCCTTGTTTCTTAGAGAATTTAACCTGGGAGATATCTTTATTTACACTGTCCCGTTTTATTGGGATGACACTAGGGTAAGAGTGAGGTTTGGTGCCCGTTAAACCCGGTTTAAAACCCCAGTTGCCTTTTTTGCCACTGACCGTTTCAAGGCGGTAGCCCTATTTTCAAGCCGTTTATGTTTGGGATGTCACATGCCTTGTTTTTAACATTGGAATTGGTGTTTGTTTTAATGCGTGTTTTGGCTGTGAAACTTACATTTTCCGTTCGATTTTTGTTTGTTTTACAGCAGCCACACAACACCAAACGAACGCTTGATAATAAATAATAAAAAGGGGAAGCATTAGAAATAACTTATCTTTATGTGTTTTCGTTTAAATAAGTGCATATTTACAAAGGCATAGGCCTAGGTATATTGTTTTTTAAAAAAGCTTCATTATAAGAATGAGGCATAAATTAATGTTGCTGAAATAACTGAGTTACTTTCTTCAAATACCCCCAAAACATTCGATCATTTGAAATACACAATAACGAATCCATTAATATATTTTTTTCAGAAAAAATGGCAAATTCCGAGGAGAGAATTTTCAACAAAGTCATGGTCAGTGCAGCAATGTCGTTAGTGTCTGAAAAGTTTCCCGACGAGTACCAGAAAGTAATTTCGGACTCGGATAAGGAAAGGGAAATAAAGGAAGAGGCTACCAAACACGTCGTGGAGCTCACTAAAGTCATTCGTAATGTAAGAGACAGGAAAATGAAATCATGGGCTGCCTTTTCCCATCTCTCTGTAGAACGAATGGAACGTATACGCCAGGCTTTGGGTATGAAAACCTTCGAGATGAAGATAAAGAAGTCGTATGATGCAACAGAAGTTGAAGTTACAAGGGGAGACAAACCTTTTCGTCCAACAATGAAGTTATCTACGCCAGCTGAAATGGATGCCGCGTCCGACCTTCAAATAGCTAGCATTGTGGTTGAATGTGTTATTCTTGTTCTTGAAGTTATGGGTGTTGCCATAAGTGATAACGCAGAAGAAGTTCAGAAAGCAATAAATATTGCACTCGACCACATTAAGAAATCAAAGGATTTGATAGATGACGTTGATGAGATACAACAATCGTATGAAAAGAGCGACTATGTCGGAATGGCGACTGCAATAGTTAAACTGGTCATCGACGTTTTCGACGACGGGATTTTCTGGGACATCACCAAGGCACTGCTGTCTGACATGCCGTGGTATGACTGGGTCCTTACAGCGGCAAAAATAGCAGCTGAAATTGCAGCCATGATTGCCACAGGCGGGGCCGCGGAAATCGCAGAATTAGTTTCAATTCTGGTGGATGCAACATTTTTCCTACAGAAGTTACAAAACCTTGCATCTTTCAAGGAAATGAAGAAAGAAACACCAACTGAAACAGAACAACAGTAAATGACGGTTTTCCAGTCATACGTGATTGGTAACTATTTACAACCAGCTGTGAATTTCCTATTATGGACTATAGGATATAACAACATGCTTATGAACATGTAAACCGCGCTTGTGCAGTATATGCTTTTTATTTGTGCAATTATAATAAAACGTATATTATTCTAAATCTTTTTGCACTGGTTAATCGGGAAAACTATTTTGTGAACTATCTAGTAAAGAGTATTTAAATTTAAAAATACATAGCTAATTTCGTAGGCGTTTTTAGAAAGTAAAGTCTTTCATATGATTGTTATATACTTGTCGTACAGGTGTTGTTCTTGTTACTTTAAATAGCTATCCCGCCAACAACAGCCACATTTTACAACATATGTACATCGTTACTAAACCTACTGATGACGAGGTATAGATAATATAACTTACATATTTTGAGAATCCAAACTTTATAAACACAATATCAATGGCTTTAGCCAGCCTGGCCAAAACACAAAACTGGAGCATCGAATTGTTTCCAACTCATAATTCATTTTACGCATATTCAGTCGCGGGTATTTTAAGAACCCGTGAATAAACCTTTTAATTTTAATCAGCACATATACATTATTATATGACACCTGGATAGAGTTTTGTAGTGTAATTTTGACATTATTTGGCGGGTTAGTTTCTTTAAATTGTTTATAATTGTAAATGTTTATTCAATTAAAATTCCATTGTAAAAATGTAATGACTACAGTTATACTTATATGAAACATATTCATACTTATATTAAACATATAAGCTAATGCAATCTCATTAAAATCAGAAACTTTATCAAGTTACGATATTCTACGCTACTATAGCAGAGAGTATCAAGGCGTAATTAGGATATGAGTTTAATGAGATAGCAGCAAATGTAGCAACTTTTATAAATTATACAACTTCTAATTATCACAGTGGCAGTGCTGCACAAAAGCGGTGAGAACGGTAGGTATGGATTGAACAAATCACCAACTGAGCTGCATTTTGTGACTCCCACTGTTTGAGATGCACTCCCACTGTTTGTATTGTTATAGCAATTATAATCACAACGTTTGAAATACTTTTGTAAGATCTTACTTTTATGCCATCTTCTCCGCTATTTGCAAAATAGGAATGCATATGTAATGCATCATTGTGTTTATATTTGAAAAATGTTCATGTAAATACTTTTTCAATGTTTATTGATTTGTCATATGTTCTGTGTTTGTATGCATGTGTAATATATCATGGCCTATGATCCATTGATTTATGTTCTTATTCTATGAAGATGAATAAAAGTGCTTTAGAACAAAACAAAATGTGCTTTTTAATATTTTTAGACAACATATTTTAATATACTTAAAGCAAAAGGACTCTCGATGACACTTTTACCTATGCTAACAATGTATTTTATGCAATATTTAGAACAGCATAACGTTTGAACATTTTATGTAGATAAGCGGTGACATAGAGATTCCTGGTCCCAGGAGGTCTCGAATGCACCACTCGACCACGGACGCCAATATATTTAATGATACATTTGCGTTTTTGTGTGTTGGCGCTTTCTAAACGGAAATCGTTTATCGCAAGTAACACATGTTTGTAGGATATGCTTTGGGTTGTCAGCTCACATGGAAATGTCCATGAATGAGATATAGGGTCCTATAGAGACCACAGCGTCCAAACGCAATGGCATCGTAGGTCCGCACTGTGCTACAAACAAGAAGCAATATGTATAGAGGATCTTACATGAGTACTCATTCATTATTGAATTATTAAACGAGTTGGCAAAATGATATAATGCGAGGCTCTTGCCGAGCATTATATCATTTTTGCTAACGAGTTTAATAAATTCAATAATGAATGAGAACGAATGTTAGATTCTATTTATCACATAACTAACACATAGATGTCAGTCCTTTTAACACACGACAACGCCATAGAACGTGGGAATGTCATTATCGATTTGTTGACAGCGCGTGCATAGTTATACCACTAGTGGAATATCGAAATATAGAATGGTCTTATTACACTCCCACACCGTAAGTTATGTAATAAAATTAACTATACAATGGAAAAGACAAAATACAACAGAAAGGGTGGTGAAGATAGGGTTACCGACTTGGAACGGCCAGTAGGCAATAAGGCCTTGTTAGCTTGTCAGTGTAAACAAAACTACATCCCATCAAACGGAATTCTCTAACAATAAAGTCCAAATCCAGAGTGACTAACAAAAAAAACACTAAGATGTTATTGTAAAGCCATGACTGATCTCAAAAGTACACAGAAAATCTTGAACGGCGCATTCGTATCTTAAATGGTATTTATTAAAGCGATCACAGCAGACTTTTTCTAGAAAAACATAAAATGTTAAAATAGCAAATCAATCCGAATATATGGTCAGCACCATGCAATTCAGGTAGATGTATAATGAACTTGTGATTAAAATGTAGATTTAGAATGAACTTGTGATTAAAATGTAGATTTAGAATGAACTTGTGATTAAAATGCTTAAAAGTAGGTATGACAGTCGAACACAGTCAACCGGAAACACGCATTAAAACAAACAGTAATTGCAACGTTAGTAAGTCATGTGACTTCACAAACAACAATTCGAGGGGTCAGGGCAAAACTATTGTAACCACATATGAATAAAGAAGGAGATACAATAGTTTTGCATTGAACCCTCGACATACGGTTTGACAATAGGGTTACCGCTTAAATTATCCCTGATGCGTACATACTACTATGCAGAACGAATTTCCTCGTAAATAAGTAGTCATTGTTTTAGACACATTCATTATGACATTATGACTGGAATAGAAAATATCATTATTTGTCAAAAGTCGGACCATTAGACCCCCACGAAAAGCCCGACATGCAACATAGTTTTTTTTCTATATGCATCGACTAACGCAAACACAGTTAACTAATAGTTTAACACTGCGTCAAAAAAATCATTTTTAAAAGTCAATATGTGTATCTCTTATAACAAATATGTATAACAGTACGTGGATAACAGTTATGTATATTTAGGTGGGTATTTACTAAAAAAAAGGGTATGAAATGAGAAAATTTAGAGATCGACGAACATGATAAATACAAAACATATTGCAGTCTCGGTTTGACTGAGACTGTGGCTAATCCCTGGTTAAGCAGAAATCAATATTTCAAATGCAAAATTGTACAGTTATTTGAGCCATCACTAAGATGTTATGCATATAACGGAATGATGAACATGGAACATGAAATTTTGTTAATCACATCGCCATAGAAGTCAGGTTGTGATAGTCCTTGTCGCAGAAGTGTTCTTAAAATGCTTTTATATTTTAAAAGTAGATCAGGGTTAAGCTTGTTCGATGTTTATGGTAACGGTAGCCCTGTTGTAGTAGCTTTTTAGTTATACAAAGATTTCGAATATTATAGCCCTCAACACGACTACAAGCTCTAGAGAAACGAATAAGTTGATAAACACAGACCCCATAAGAAGAAGCGCGGAGAACATCCCCATTTAATGGGGATTATTAACAATATCAATATTAAAATCATCTCTCTTGTCATAGATTTTACGAATTATTTCGCCATTTTCAATAGAGAGAATGAGACCTAAATCAAGAAAAAATGCGACAGTATCAGAAATTGTAGCTGTGTTGAGTTGAAGTTCCTAAGGATAGATATTATTAACCATAATAGAACAGAAAGGATTATCAATGTTCAATATGTCATCCAAATACCGAGAAGTGTCATTAAAGGCTTCAATTACATCTGCCTGAGTATCAGATGAAAGACTAAACATGAAATCTGTTTCATAGCAATACAAGAACACATTTGTGACAAGAGATGCACAGTTCGTACCCATTGTCCCTTGTTAGCAGTGTCGAACACCCATTTGATATTCGATTGTATGACACACGTGTAATACAACCTGGAACGATTTTGATTGGTTGAGTTAAACCTGTAACACTGCGCAAATTTATTAACTGAACAAATTTTTTTATTACAAATTCACCCAGATCATTGTCATAAACTTACTATTTGTGACAGCTTATAAAAATAATGCACGTTATACAAAACATTGTTGTTGGTTTGTTAAAAGGTTGGCGTAAACTGCTATTTTGTAAAGAGGTAAAACACGAACTCTTTTATACGCAACGTCATGTGTGAGACGCGACGTTACGACTCACATATTTATGACGTTTTAGCGCTAAAGTGTGTCTGACGTCGTGGCGGTTCTATGTCCATCTGAATTATTTTTTACTAATTTCATTGCAATGTTATGTGATAAAAAGTATATTAAACTCGTTCCCATTCCATATAAGATTTATGAAACTCGTTATGAATTATTTTTAATTTTAACTCGCCAAAAGGCTCGTTAAAATTAAAATAATTCATAACTCGTTTCATAAATCTTATATGAAATGGGAACTCGTTTAAGATCCTCTATGTCTACTAACGGTAGTTGCATACCTGACGAAAATAGTATCTCTAATAGGAAAATGAGTGCTTCACAAACGTCTTGGCAAGTCCACATAGTGTAATTGTCTAAACTGCTGTTAGTAAAAAAAAAACTTTATTATTATTACAGGCCAAAAATTTAGTTTTTTCTCTAGCGAAAGGATTTTGAATAACAGCAATAAGCTTGTCTTTGATAATTTGTATTGATATATGCACTGCCAAATCTATAAATAGCAAACGATGTCGAGATAAATACGAAAAGATATTCTTATACTCGCCCTAATGTTGCGCAATAATATCAAATATGACTATGACGCGAAATCGATATTACGTTTCTCGCTCATTCACGGCTTCCCGACATGGTTAAAAGCAACACTTGTCATCTCCCCACCCAACCCACCACATACACACACGTCCGTTTATTGACAAACGTGTATTGTCTTTTTGTCAAAGACTGGCGTTTCCTCAGGTATAAATGTTACCAAAGTTGGCTGACGTCTCTATGTCGATTAGCCAATGACTGAAGATAAACCAAATGAAGAAATTATGAGCTTAACCAAATGGTATATTAGAAAGCCCAGCCCTTAATCGTGAAACTTCGGATCAAATGTTCCAGTATTCATTTTTAGTCATGTTTGATTTTCGCTTAAATAAGTGTATACAAACAAAGGCCTATGTAGTATTGAAATGTGCTTGCTTATAGGTATCTTGATTATACAGAGTATTTTGTTAAAAGTGTATCTGCTTGCTTACCTGCTATCTGGCAAATACTAATCTATTAGTTAAAATAAAAGATAAGACTCCATTAATATATTTTCAGAAAATGGCGAATTCCCAGGAAAGAATGTTCAACAAAGTCATGGTCAGTGCAGCAATGTCGTTAGTGTCTGAAAAGTTTCCCGACGAGTACCAGGAAGCAATTTCGGACTCGGATAAGGAAAGGGAAATAAAGGAAGTGGCCACCAACTACACCTTACTAAAGTCATTCGTAATGTAAGAGACAAGAAAATGAAATCCTGGACTGCCTTTTCCCATCTCCCTGTAGAACGAATGGAACGTATACGCCAGGCTTTGGGTATGAAAACCTTCGAGATGAAGATAAATGCTGCAGCTGCAGCAGTTAAAGTTACAAGGGGAGACAAACAGTTTTGTCCAACAATGAAGTTATCTACGTCAGCTGAAGTAGCTGCAGCGTCCAACCTTCAAATAGCTAGCATTGTAGTGGAGTGCGTTATCCTAGTTCTTGAAGTCATGGGCGTTGCCATACTAGATGACGAAGAAGAGGTTCAGAAAGCGATAGAGATCGCATTTGACCGTATTAGCAAATCGATTGATTTAGTGCACGACGTTTATGAGCTACAAAAAGCGAGTGATAATAGCGACTATGTCGGAATGGCGAAAGGAATATTTAAACTTGTCATCGACGTTTTCGAAGACGGGATTTTCTGGGACATCACCAAAGCACTTCTATCTGACATTCCGTGGTATGACTGGAACCCTAAAGCGGCAAAAATAACAGCTGAAATTGCAGTCATCGTCACAACAGCCGGGATCGCGAAAATCGCAGAATTAGTTTCAATTCTGGTAGATGCGACTTTTTTCCTAATGAAGTTACAAAACCTTGCATCGTTCAAGGCAATGAAGAAATAAACACCAACTGAGACATAATAACAGTAAATGACGGTTTTCCAGTCATATGTGGTTGGTAAATGCTTAAACCCAGCTATTAATTTCCTATTATATACTATAGAATATGATATGTTTATAGACATGTAAACCGCGCTTTTGTATACAGTTTATGTTTTTTATTTGTGCAATTATAATAAAACGTATAGTATTCTAAATATTTTTGTATTAGTTAATCGGAAAATCTATTTGTGAACTAACTAGTAAAGATTATTTAAATTTCAAAAAACTTAGTCAATATTGTAGGCGTTTGTAGCAAGTATAGAGGGCTGGCGAGGCGCAGTCGGTAGCGCGGCGGATTTGTAACCGGAGGCCCCGGGTTCAATCCTCCGTGGTGCCACTGAGTTCCGCTGGTGTGTTCTTGGGCAAGACACTTTTCCTTAGCCTCGTCCGTCGGATGGGGACGTAAACCGTGCGGTCCCGTGTATCGGTCTATCCCCCGAGCACGTTAAAGAACCAAAGGAATCTATTCGATAATAAGAGTAGGGCAGGTTCCCGGATTCCTATGTATCCTTCCCCCTCTCTCTGGGGCGGCTCTAAATAACCTGTACTGTGTTGATGAGCCGTTAAACAACATTCATGTAGCAAGTATAGTCTTTCATATGAGTGTCATATATATACTTGTCGCACAGTTGTTGCTCAACAGACACATTTTACAACATATGTACATCGTTTCTAAACCTACTGATGACGAGGTATATATAATATAACTTATATATTTTGAGAAACGTTATAAACACAATATAAATGGCTTTACCTAGCATTTTTAGAAACCAAACTTTATGAACTATAAACTTTATATCTATATGTATCTATATCTATAAACACAATATAAACCGGCCTGGCCAAACGTCAAAACTGGAGCGTCAAATTATATTCAATCACGAATATTTATGTTTTAAGAAACCGTGAATAAACCTTTACTTTTAATCAGCGCATATGCATTATTATATCACATGAACACCTGGATAGAGTTTTGATAAACAGTTTTGTAGTGTAATTTTGACATTATTTGGCGGGTTAGTTTCTTTAAATTGTCTATAATGGCACATGTTTATGCAATTAAAATTCCATCGTAAACGTGTAATGACTACAATCATATTAAACATATTCAAAATGGTGTGATTGTTTGGTATAATCTATCTGGAAAAGTGCTTGTTGAGACGGTATAATTAATAAGGTCAGTTATAAAAGGAAAAAGAGACATTTTACCAAGTTTCAGTAATTTAACTACATCTTATCCACACCGGTGGCCTTTTTAACGTTAAATTTATCTATATTTTTGACTGTGATCTGATCAGTTTGCTTAAAGTTAAAACAATTTATGTTAAAGTGTTTGCCTAATATCTTATTTATACTAGTAGGTTGATAATTTTTGTCAAAAGGCAAGTCTTTCCCAATATCGTTTGCAACATTAAAAAGCGGTTACACAGCAGTTTTTTTCCAGAGCAATATAAACAAGAGGCCCAAGAGGGCCTGTAGACGCTCTACTTGTATGATGTGATTCAAAAACATAAACATGATAGAGGCCAACCCAAGAAACATATTTCCTATACAAAACTCTATGTAAACTTTGGGTTATCGTGATGGCCATTTTGAATATTTGACGACAACGAAAAACACAACTTGATAGAGGCCAACAACAGGAACATGCATATGATATTTGACTAGAATGGAATAAGTGGTATATGTCGTTTGATAAATGTCCTTAAATTTGACCTAAGTTTAGCCATGTGTGGCCATCATGGATGACTGGAGGCCCCAAAAACGCAAATCTGAGGGGGACTAACCCAAAGATCATTGTGATTAAGTTTCATCAAAATCCTTCATGCAGTTTCAGAGAAGATGTCATTTTTAACGTTTTTCTATATAACTCTATGTAAACTTCGGGTCGCTGGAGCGGCCATTTTGATTATTTGACGATAACTAAAACCATAAAGTTGATAGAGGCTAACCCAAGGAACATGTATATGATATTTCACAAGAATGGAATAAGTGGTTTCGGAGGAGATGTCGTTTGAAATTTCCTTAAATTTGACCTAGTTTTAGCCATGGCGGCCATCTTGGATGACTGGCGGCCGGCCGTGAAAAACATAAATCTGAGAGGGACTATCCCAAATATCATTGTGATTAAGTTTCGTCAAAATCCTTCAAGCGGTTTCAGAGAAGATGTCATTTTTAAACTTTTCCTATATAACTCTATGTAAATTTTGGGTCGCCGTGGCGGCCATTTTGATCATTCGACGATAACGAAAAACATAAACTTAATAGAGGCCATCCCAAGGAACATGTATATGATATTTCAGTAGAATGGAATCAGTGGTTTCGGAGGAGATGGTGTTTGAAATTTACTTAAATTTGACCTAGATTTAGCCATGGTGGCCATCTTGGATAACTGGCGGCCACGAAAAAACACAAATCTGAGAGGGACTATCCTAAATATCATTGTGCTTAAGTTTCATTACAATCTTTCAGGCGGTTTCAGAGAAGATGTAATTTTAAACCTTTTCCTATATAACTCTATGTAAACTTTGGGTCGCCGTGGCGGCCATTTTGATTATTTGACGATAACGAAAAATACAAACTTGATAGAGGCTAATCCAAAGAACATGTATATGATATTTCACAAGAATGGAATAAGTGGTTTCGGAGAAGATGTCGTTTGAGATTTCCTTAAAATTGACCTAGTTTTAGCCATGGCGGCCATCTTGGATGACTGGCGGCTGCAAAAAACACAATTCTGAGAGGTACTATCCCAAATATCATTGTGATTAAGTTTCATCAAAATCCTTTAAGCGGTTTCAGAGAAGATGTCATTTTTAACCTTTTCCTATATAACACTATGTAAATTTTGGGTCGCCGTGGCGGCCATTTTGATTATTCGACAATAACGAAAAACACAAACTTGATAGAGGCCAACCCGAGGAACATTTATATGATATTGCAGTAGAATGGAATAAGTGGTTTCGGAGGAGATGTCGTTTGAAATTTCCTTAAAATTGACCTAGTTTTAGCCATGGCGGCCATCTTGGATGACTGGTGGCTGCAAAAAACACAAATCTGAGAAGTACTATCCCAAATATCATTGTGATTCAGTTTCATCAAAATCCTTCGAGCGGTTTCAGAGAAGATGTCATTTTTAACCTTTTCCTATATAACACTATGTAAATTTTGGGTCGCCGTGGCGGCCATTTTGATTATTCGACAATAACGAAAAACACAAACTTGATAGAGGCCAACCCGAGGAACATTTATATGATATTGCAGTAGAATGGAATAAGTGGTTTGGGAGAAGATGTCGTTTGAAATTTCCTTAAATTTGACCTAGTTTTAGCCATGGCGGCCATCTTGGATGACTGGCAGCCGCGAAAAACACAAATCTGAGAGGGGCCCTCCCAAGTAACATTGTGATGAAGTTTCATCAAAATCCTTAAAGCGGTTTCAGAGGAGATGTCGATTTTATAAAATTGCTAACAGACAGACAGACGGACAGATGGACGGACGACGGACGAAAAGTGATCGCATAAGCCCTCCTGGCCTTTGGCCAGTAGAGCTAAAAATAAATAAAATGTTCCATTTCATGATAAAAATGGACGAAGACAAAAAAAAAGAAGGAGATAATGGACAAGTATAGTGCTAACTTTAGAGAAATATACACTCAATACTGCCAGTTAAATATAATAGTCCGTAATCTAAAGGAAACATTTCAAGAATCCGGACGGAATTTATTGAAAATCATGATTTACGGAATACGCATGCTTTTGTGACGTTTACCACATTTTGTAAAATTAATAGTATTTATTACACAAAAAAATTATAAAAAGAAAATCGGCGAACACGATAAATACAAAACATATTGCATTCTCGGTTTGATTCAGACTGTTCAGGAACGGTAGTGAAAAGTGCTTGGTACCGTCCACGGCCTCTAGCCCCGGGCTGAGCAGAACTCAGTACTTAAAATGTCAATCGTTAAAAACAGAGTCAGTCGGTTAAAACCGAGTCTGCTGCTTTTATCCCTTGTTTGAGTTTGTTACTTTTTAGTATTTATATGGGCTGTCTTCCTTTGCAAGATGCAGTTATTTCACAAATCATGATAATCATCCATTAAATTGATATAATCTTAATGGACCTCGATTTCTCTCTATCTTCACTCTCCTGGGTCACCAACAGCGTACCCGTGTTTGTATCCATGCACAGCGAATACAGATGGCCGGAGCACGATATCTCTCTCTTCAGTATTCCGTATGTTGACAGAATGAGTATTCTCCCTTTAACATCGGCTATAAATAGTTGGTTCAGATCCACAGCGAGGCTGCGAGGTTCCATTTCCTCTTGACTATATTCCCATCGCGTCTTTCCGAGTTCGTTCATACAGGTTACTTTTCCTCCAACGAAATCTGATAAATATATTTTACTTCCTCCGTCGGACATTGCTAGTTGCGGGAAATGTGAATCAATTTGAATAGTTCTAATCAATGTGCCATCGTCTACTGAAACGATTCGGATCTCACCTCGTCGACAGACTGCAAATCTACTTTTGCAAAAAGCAACGCTGTAGCTTCCACCCCTACCGCTAATAGTAACATCTCGTTTGTGAGCCAGTCGATAATCAGACGCACTGAATAAACTAATGAAGTCTTTTTCAAGAAAGCTGACGACGACGCTGTCATCTGATACTGTGGCTATGTCACATGGTTTGTAAGGAAACACGAGATTGTCGAGAATCTCACTCCGTCTATTAATAAGTTGTAAACACTTATGCTTCGAGTCGCACACTACAATTCTACCGCTTGAGAGCGCTGCTATGCCACTGAGAAAGCAAGGGCTATCATGTTCGGCTCCGCGGATCTCCAAATCTTCTTTAAACTCGCGAGAATAACGCCCCGCTGCTGACGCGCGTTCTACAATTCCGTCCATGTGAATAGAGCGGCGTGACGAAACCGCGCCATTCATTCTAGAGAACGGTCGTGTTGCCCTCAATCCATAGCTGTATGTGTGGTTGGTTCCTTGATGTCTTCGCGGCGATGTTTTTAATAAATCGAAATTGGGATGCGTTGTCGGTGAAACGGATTCTAACTCCATTGATCTAAAGGTGGAATTACCTTGCGATAGCTCGGAAGTGTTTCCATCAAAGGATGTTTGAAAAGACACTTCGCCAATCTCTTGTACATTTTCAATGAATTCGTTGATAGCTGGTGAAAGTTTGAACTGGATTGTCTTTTGTGTTAGGCTTTCTTCTTGTTCTTTTGCATCAGATTTGCGTTGATGGAAATTGTTCTTTTCTTGTACAATAGTTGAAATTACTGAAGCGTCGGTTCCTTTTTTAAGAATATTGGTTACGCTTTCCTTCATATGTTTCAATTCCGTTTCTAGTACTTGAATATTATGCTGGTCTTTGGTAAATGCCCTGTCACTTTTCTCTACAAGTTGTTTAAGCTTGTTTAACAGCCTTTGTTCCATTATGTCTAAATGTCTGTTCATTTTGTCTCGTACTTTCCTTAATGTCATTTTAATCTTTTTATCAGAGGCGTGCAACTGCTGGATATGATTTGTCCGCTCTTGTTTGATATTTCTCGTAGTATTAGACAAAGCTGAAATCTCATCAAGCAGTCTGTTCCCCTGAGATCTCACGAGACCCACGCCTTCCGAGAGAGGTATAAAATCTGTTAGATAGTCGTGTTCTGACATGGCACACTTCAAACACATGCACTTCTCGTGTTTTGTGGAGTAGACGGTGATTGGTTCACCATTGTGACGTCGACAACGAGGTGGCTCTGAATTCGCTTTAGAAGCTTTCCCGGGCATTTCGTGGATGTAATAATATTTTCTTGTTTCTACATAAATGAAAGAAAGATAAAATATAAACGTAAGTTAAGAACTCTTCTGCGATAAGGACTGTCAAAATCTTACTTCTATGTTGATGTTATTTACAATCTTCGTAATAATCACCTTCATACAATCTTTATTAAACTTGTTCAAAAGTTTATCAAAAGAGGTTATGAACCTATCATTTTGCATCGCACTGCATGCTTAGTGGTTGACCCATTTCCAGTTTGCACGATGGTTTCAACTGTGATTGTGCGATGACATGTGTGGACCCCATGTTGACGTCTGCCTAAATCCTTATAGGGCGGTAGCGTTTGGTGTTTGAATTAAATGTTGGCTTATATTACCCTTAACGGGTTGTTCTCGTGTTGCTCTGGCTTCTGCCAAGTCATTGAGTACTTGCTTTGTGGCTTTCTTGGTTTTTTATTATATTAAATGTATATATACATGATCATTATGTGTTTTACTTATATTGTCTTTTACTGCTACCTAGTTTGTTAGAGTATGAGATTTCTTTATTTAAAATTGAGCAGAAGTATGGTGAGAGTGAGGTTTGGGGACCCAAGAACTGAGTTTAAAAATCCAGCAAGCGGCTATTTTGCTACTAACCGTTGCAAGGCGGTACGTCTATTGTCAACTATTTGGTTGATTGTGTTCTGTGAATGCTATATTTCCTGTTCGACGTGTACACCTACTTTGGCATAAGCCAGAGCAACAGTTACTGGCACAACCAGAATGTTTTACGATATTTAATAGCATTCAGTTACTACGGACCTCGGTATTGATATTAAAATCTCGGGATGATATCAAGTGTGATATGGAAAAAGTTGAATGAAGATTTATACTTCACAACTAATCAGAATGGGAAGAAATAATATGTTTCAGTATGAAATATAGCATGATAATCTATATATAGTAAAACCAACAAACTAAAAATAGAACAAACAGATTTACGATTATACACTCCACATTTTAGAAAAATAGAAATAAAATAAAGGTATAACATAATTAAAACTAATTGTGTACATGATTGTCAAACACAGTATATAACTTACCTACGTTTAAATGCAGCTAAATCTAAACATCTTCATGTCATTCAATAATACGGCTGTTAAATACAGGTGATAGTAATTAACCATATATATATATATATATATAATATAACTGATCGACAGTAACTTTCAAAAGAGTTTTGTTACACCAAACCAACGCGTCGGATCAATGCCTCCTTACAGGTAGTTAATAAAGACATAGGTATCAGGATCAATGCCTCCTTACAGGTAGTTAATAAAGACATGGGTATCAGTTCCTAAATCAAGTAAAACCAGTAAGTAATCAGTTTACTTGTGTGTCACATTTCATAATGGCAATATATACAAAACAAAGCACACACAAAAAAACAAAAAAACAATATACGTTTAAGGAACTCGGCCAAATTTGACCTATAAGACAGCTTAATTAAACTATCAATCTAGTGTTATCAGAACAGAACAGAACATATACGTTATTGACTTGTACAGAATAGAACATCATTCAAATAAACATAAATATATAAACATATTAATGATCACGTTATAATACCACGCGCGCGCGCGCGCGTTCGCACACAGACACACTCACACACACACACACTCACGCACGCATGTACACACGCGCATAAGCAGGCGCATACTCAAGCTCCCACACAAAACAAATACTAATTAACAAAATAAATCAATACTATTGTAATCAGAGGATGAACTATTATGTTGTATTGTGATTAACAGATATACGTAACTTTGGTGCAAATTTTATATATTTCGCTAAATCAAAAAAAGTTTGTCTATTCACAGATTGTAATAATTCAATGAACTTAAACATACTTGGCCTTTTGCACAAATATGTTTTAACATACATTTTTCGTAAATCAATATAAAGTGACATGTTAATATAAATGATATTCATCTTCTATATCATTAGTATTACAATATATACTATAACGTTCCTCCCCAGGAACTCTGTTTGTAGCATAATGTCCAGTTTGTATTCTTAATGAATGCGAAGATAAGGCTAAATCGCATCTTACAAATTAATGTTATTAAGTCACCTGGAAGGAGATCTAAATATCGTTCATATCCAAACGATGCTTTACTGAACAGAACAGAACAGAACATCATTTTATTAAACTCAAATCACAGGTGATACAAGAGTATACAATACAAACGTTCTTGTAATAATACACATGACATGGTGTTAGTTTTTACATTGTTAAATATAATAGGAATAACAAATATAATTCAATCACTTATATTTTATGGGAAAATCAAAAAAAGAGAAAAAAAAAGAGTTTATATGTGTGTGATAATATTGTATACATTAAGAACCTTACTATTTTATTTATCTGAGAACCATTTCTGTATACAAGTATCAACTAAGCGTTGTGTAAATGAGACAATAAACGTTTTATCACTTACTAGTACGTTAGGATTTACGTTTTATCACTTACTAGTACGTTAGGATTTTCCCATATATATAGCAAACCATACTCGCCTAACATTTGTTTTACATTCGAAAACCAATTTTTTCGACCAAAAATACAGTCTTCGTATGACATTTTATACATAGTTTTCAATATAACATTATCAGTATTAAGTAATTTACTCCAATACTTAATAATTCTTACATAACATGATATATACAATGGGTATCTAACCAATTCACCATATACTCCAGCTGAACAAGTATTAGTTTTAACGTTAAGAATTCTCTTACAGAATGTTAAGTGTATTCGCTCTATTTCTTTTGATTTACTAAATCCCCAAATTTCTGATGCAAATCCTAATATTGAAGCAACAAATGAGTCATATAGTTGACAATGTATCTTAGGTTTCATTTTAAATTGACGACAATTGATTAATATAACAGTTAAGGCCTTCAGAGCCTTACCAACTAATTGTTCTTGGTTAAGAGCAAAATTACCAGTACCCAAGTAATTAAAATCGTTAACTACATCTAACAACTAGCCATTATAAGTACACATTTCATTCTGTAATAACGACCTCGTTTTCTAAAAACAAAAACTTTAGTTTTTAAAATATTCACCTCTAAGGTCAATTTGTTACAATATAAATAAAGCAAAACAAGACTGGTTTGTATATCTTCAGGAGAGTCCCCTAAAATTATCATGTCATCAGCGAAAAGCAAAGATATTAAAATAATATCATCAATCTTAAGACCTGAATCAATATTGTGTTGTACGTATAATTCTAAGTCTTCAATAAACAAGGCGAACATTATCGGCGAGATTACCTCCCCTTGGCGTAATTTACCTTTCTAAAACCGAATTGCGAGTCAGAGATTATATCATAGGCCAAAATGTATACATATGAGAAGCTCATATGCGTATTAAACATTGTAAATATATATGAATATGTGTATTAAATAGTGTATATATGCATACATATGTATATTAAACACTGTAAATATGTATACATATGTGTATTAAATAGTGTATATATGCATACATATGTATATTAAACATTGTAAATATGTATACATATGTGTATTAAATAGTGTATATATGCATACATATGTATATTAAACACTGTAAATATGTATACATATGTGTATTAAATAGTGTATATATGCATACATATGTATATTAAACATTGTAAATATGTATACATATGTGTATTAAATAGTGTATATATGCATACATATGTATATTAAACACTGTAAATATGTATACATATGTGTATTAAATAGTGTATATATGCATACATATGTATATTAAACATTGTAAATATGTATACATATGTGTATTAAATAGTGTATATATGCATACATATGTATATTAAACACTGTAAATATGTATACATATGTGTATTAAATAGTGTATATATGCATACATATGTATATTAAACATTGTAAATATATATGAATATGTGTATTAAATAGTGTATATATGCATACATATGTATATTAAACACTGTAAATATGTATACATATGTGTATTAAATAGTGTATATATGCATACATATGTATATTAAACACTGTAAATATGTATACATATGTGTATTAAATAGTGTATATATGCATACATATGTATATTAAACACTGTAAATATGTATACATATGTGTATTAAACATTGTACGTATGTATACATATGTGTATTAACATGGTACATATGTATACATATGTGTATTAAACATTGTACATAGGTATACATATGTGTATTAAACAGTGTATATATGCATGCATATGTATATCAAACATTGTTAATATGCATACATATGTGTATTAAACAATGTACGTATGTATACATATGTGTATTAACATGGTACAAATGTATACATATGTGTATTAAACATTGTACATAGGTATACATATGTGTATTAAACAGTGTATATATGCATGCATATGTATATCAAACATTGTTAATATGCATACATATGTGTATTAAACAATGTACATATGTATACATATATGTATTAAACACTGTAAATATGTATACATATGTGTATTAAACATTGTACATATGTATACATATGTGTATTAAACATTGTACATATGTATACATATGTGTATTAAACAGTGTATATATGCATACATATGTATATTAAAAAGTGTACATATGTATAAACATGTGTATTAAACGTTGTACGTATGTATACATATTTGTATTAAACATTGTACATATGTATACATATGTGTATATGTATACATATGTGTATTAAACAGTGTACATGTGTATACATATGTGTATTAAACATTGTACATATGCATACATATGTATATTTAACGTTGTACATATGCATACATATGTATATTAAATGTTGTACTTTATGATGCATACATATTTATATTAAACGATGTACATATGCATACATATGTATATTAAACGTTGTACATATGTATACATATGTGTATTAAACAGTGTATATATGCATACATATGTATATTAAAAATTGAACACATGTATACACATGTGTATTAAACATTGTATATATGCATTCATATGTATATTCAAAATTGTAAATATATGTATACATATGTGTATTAAACAGTGTACATGTGTATACATATGTGTTTTTAACGTTGTACATATGCATACATATGTATATTAAAGATTGTACATATGCATACATATGTATATTAAACGTTGTACATATGTACACATATGTGTATTACACGTTGTATATTGAACAATTACCTAAGGAGTTTGAGAGAATTAAAATGTTCAGTAGTTTAATACTGATTAATTATTTAAAAAAAAATCAGTTACCATTACATTATTAGAACAAAAAAATATCTAAGTATTTGAGATGATTTTTTTTATATACATGTAATAAAAGTAATAAAATAATATTATATGTATAATAGGAATAAAATATTTCCAGCCGGTTTATATTGTGCGAGAACAAAACCAGCTGCTGCTGCAGCTGGTGTTTGGGACTTGAAACACATCGAAACCGCGGGTATGTGGCCCTTTGTATCGATGAACTTCAAGTCCCACCCACCAGGTATTAATCTGGGACTATAAACCCGCTGGGGTTATTTCTTAAACCTATGACCGGAATCTCTTACTCTTAACCGTGTATTGCTATGCACAACGTGATGCCTTTTAAATGTTATCCTCAAGCGATTGATTCGAATGGATGGTTAAAGTAGCAAACCCGCCAACAACAGCCACATTTTACATATACATCGTGTCTAAACCTTCTGACGATGAGTTATATATATAACATATATGTTGACGATGAGTTATATATATAACATATATGTTGACGATGAGTTATATATATAACATATATGTTGACGATGAGTTATATATATAACATATATGTTGACGATGAGTTATATATATAACATATATGTTGACGATGAGTTATATATATAACATATATGTTGACGATGAGTTATATATATAACATATATGTTGACGATGAGTTATATATACAACATATATGTTGACGATGAGTTATATATATATAACATATATGTTGACGATGAGTTATATATATAACTTATATGTTCAGAATCCAAAAGTTTTATATAAACAGTTTTAACCAGACGGTCGAAACACCAAAACTAGAGCGTCGAATTAAGAGTTACCAACTCATAATTCATTTTACGCATATAAATCACGGATATTTTAAGAACCCGTTAATAAACCGTTACTTTTAATCGGCACATATGCATTAGTATATGGCCTGTACCAGTCTCGTAAAAGTCCTTAAATGTTATGCGCATAGCACTCCTGGCCTCGTGTGTGAAGTATTCAAGACTCTTCCAGTCGAGGTCTTTCAAAACAGAATAGGTACAATCTGAATCAACCTCTGTACGTCTATATTTTCTCCCAAATACAATATATTTAGAATTGACTTTAAACATATTTTGAAATTCGATATGCTACATGAAATATATATATCAAAGAAAAATAGGTATACTTCTGTAATACTAGTCTCAAAATATATTCGTGGAAAATTTAGTTCGTCCCTTAAACTGAAAATGTAAATAAATGAAAACCAGTCCGTATATTTTTGTTTTCTTGTTTAAAGTTGAAATTAGTGAAATTCTCGCCAAAAGTCTTTATTTTATCACGCTACAGCTAACAAATATTGTCTTTGTTTCATTAAACCTCTGTCCAATGCTTTAAAACGGTCGTAAACGGAAATCACCCGTACCACGTGATTTCTGACGTCATTTCCAAAACAAACTGGGGCAATTTGTCAACAAAACATCATGGAGGAGTTATAAAATCAGGGATTGTTCAATTGCGACTGAAAAAAGAAAGCTGTGAAAATGGAAAAAACGAAGGAAGATGACGCGGAAGAAAAGATTTTACGTATAGAGCAGCAATTGAAGAAGGTTCTAAGCCCCATGGAGCCCTCGATCATGCGCCTGCAGAGTTTGCTGGTTTGGGAATATCCGCTGAGGAGTGCGGTGATGATGGTGTGTGTACATGGATTGTTTTGGTAAGCTAGGTTTATTGGTATCATTGTCAAAATAGTAAACTGCCATATTATTACTGGTGCATTTGACAATTTGGAAAATTATCTCATGCTATTGTTACGTTTTGCTTTTATCTGACTTTTAGTATACATCAAGACCATGCATGATGAAAAATTATTATAGAGGTCAGTGGGTCACACAGTCTGACTGACATGTCAATCAGAATGTCATGACTGTACACTGTAGGGTATGTAAATAGATAGGTTTATAAGCGCGTTTCTACTGTCTCGCCGTTACTACTGTCTCGAAGCAGAGCTAGCTTTTATGGCGATACTGGTAGAGCGTCTGCTTCACATGCAATGGGTCCCCGAGTTCAAACCCTCTGAGTGTCTAAATATTTATGTGTAATTTTTTTAGTCCAATTAGATTGGTGGAAAATCCGGGTAGGCATTGTATGAGGTTATGCCCAGATCATTGTATATGTTGTTGTCTATATGTGTTGTGTGATATATCAAATATCAAAAAAAAAGAAAAAAAGTTGCAGGTATATAATAGGACTCAGTTGCGGGATATGTAAATAGGTTTATAAGCATGTTACTACTAAGATAAGATAAGCTTTATTTTGAGTCGGCAAGACATATAAACAATACAGCATAAGCTCTTCAGGGCTCCAAGAAAATTAAAATTGGGGAATAGCCCAGGGCAAGTAGATGTTAACATTGGCTCCACCCAAGTGAAAGAACAAGCTTACAAGTCCCTAGTCAGGCCAACGTTGGAGTATGCGAGCTCAGTATGGGATCCTTAGTTACGAAAAGACGGACATAAACAAGATCGAGATGGTGCAAAGACGGGCTGCTCGCTTTGTATCCAACATATAAAGGAACCGCTCCAGTGTCGGGGAAATGCTAAAAGACCTCGAATGGAAGAGTCTTGATATTCGCAGGAAGGAAGCCAGGCTTACCATGATGTACAAGATTGAAAATGATCTAGTAGCCATTGACAAGCACACAAAACTGATTCCTCCCCATAGATTCTCTAGAAATATGCATCCAAAATCCTACCAAATACCAACGTCTTGTTCCGATTACCGTAAGTGGTCTTTCTTCCCTCATACTTTTCGAGACTGGAACAGCCTGCCACCAGATATAGTGAATGCTGGATCTATTGAGTCCTTCAAGACTCAATTGTCCACACTCTTTATCTAAACCTCCTTAAGTGCATTATTCTTTTTTAACTTATCACTGTACATATTTCCACCTTTTTATTTCAAACTCTTCTCTTTGTCTTACGATGTAAAGCGTTCCTCCACTGGCAATAACTTCAACTTGTTGAAGGTGGCCAGTTATGTGGTAGAAGTAGAAGTAGATTTCAAAAGTCCACTTGCCCTGAATGCAGTCTGCGAAATTAACTTTTGGACTTGGTTGTCCTTCGGGCAACCATTTCATCAAAATTTGGTTGCCCGAAATATTTCTTTTAAAAACGGAAGGCTTTATAAATTATTACTCTGAAGGTATATGTAAACAAAGCAAAACTTGATGTCTCTGTAATATTTATTCAGAATTTATTCTTTCGTATATTTTATAAGAAGATTTTCTATGTCATTCTCCGAAAAGTCACAGTCTGAGTCATCATCAGAGTCACCATCAACGCCATCATCTGTTACATAGAGCAACATTGACATTTTGTCACAACCGGAAACACGTTTTTACCGACGCATGCGCTAATTAGCATATTGTTGTTGTTTATTTTATTTTCATTGGGTGGAATAATTCACGAACCGTTCATGAATAATTGTAGTTTTCCGTTGCTCTATCGATCGGAACTATTCGCCAATCACGTACTCTATAAAATATGGATTCCCGAATGACGGAATCCGACGAGTCCGCTCCGATTGGTTGCTCTATACAAAATAAAGAATTCGGCAAAATCCGATCAAAAACGAGGTTGTGACCTTCCCTAGAGGGATACAATTAATTGATCAATTCCTCGTAGCATTTATACCGGTGTCACAGTATTTTTCTCAACGTCAATATGAAAAAGCAGAAATCGTGTTTCCTATTCGACTTTTATACTTCTTTTGATCATTGCACTTCCAGAAAGTTTGGTTGTCCGATCGGACAACCAAACTGGGAACTCGTGGTTGTCCTGTTCGGAAATTAGTTGTCCCGGACTACCGCTAATTTCGCAGACTGTGAATGAAAAGTCACTTGCCCTGATTTTTTTAACTTGCCCCGAAATTATTATTACCAATGAATAGTTGCCGTTACATTATTTTGTCGATATCAAATGTTTTTCTTTTTTACTTTGTTTTATTTAATTAATTAATAATACACATGTGATTAGAATCAAACTAGAAGGTTCTATTTTCCTTTTATATCCATTGCATCAAATAACTATAAAACAATTATTTTCTTTTTACAGTTTAAGGATCGCGCCGCAAATTACGTCAAAAACCGTTCTGGGTCCTGCGCATTAAACCATCTAAAACAGGTGCGCGTTCACGGTGTTATTTAGCAGCTTGCATTTGTGAATAAGCGTTCATGGTTAAGCGTTTTTAAGATACGGACTTTCGTCGGGCTATCCTATTCTTGGAGCCCTGCTCTTGACAAGCTTTTGTACCGACTATACAATGTATATATACAACTGTCTCGTCGCAGAGCTAGCTTTTATGATGATATCGGGATGGAAGAGCATCCGTTTCACATGCAAGGGGTCCCGAGTTTAAACCCGCTGAGTGCCTAAATATTTTTGTTTCATTTATCCGGTCCGATTACACAACAGTGCATTGGGGGTGTATAGAATCATCGGTAGTAAAGCTTCAATTTTCTAGGCTCGTGTATTTTAGATTATTTTAAAATGTTCCTGGCTTGAAGATATATCATTACCTATAAGCATACATTTATGCAGCGGTGAAATGATTTGGTCCATTTTTCCATTCAAAATGTATCATTAGGTGCAACACCTCTAATGTGGAAAGATGATGCTTTACTACCCGAATAAAGTGTGTGTTTTTATACGAAGAATTCATACTGTCACAATTAATTGAAAGCCCAAAAAAAACGGGGGTCAGTAGGTCGCTTTTTTTTTTGGTAAGACCTCAATACCAGTGTCTCAGGTTATATATAACACCAGAATTAAAGACTTCAAGTTGACTGTTGCATAAAACAAGTCTATTGTTTGTGTTGTGCTTCTTTGGTACACATAGAGAGCTGCATATACAGGTACTCTGTCGTCATAAAATATTAAGGATTCCGGGAGAACTCCCAAATTCCTACCCAAATCGTCTTGGTGTAACTGTCGAGTGCATTGCAGTCTACAGTAGCTTATGTACACAACACCGATATTTGCAATAGGTCGATCTGCTTCTCGCAAGTGCGCTCAATTTTGATTGGAAGTTTAAAAATAGAGGTATCACATGATATGAATTCCGGAGAAACCCCTTCCAAAAATAGTATATTTTCATCCATTGAAATCCGAATCGTAGAACATCCATCATCTATCTTAGTTTTAAAATAATATTTAACCTTCGAAATTTCATATGAACCTGATGAACATAATATTTGTAAGAATCAAGCTTATGGCTAGGCGAAATATGCTTTGAAAAAAACCAACATGATGATAATATTGAATGAAAATGGCCGACATATTGTGTAATCTGCGAATGTGGGTCGCAGATAAAACGTGTGTATAACACAATATTCAATCGATTTTGAATTGATTTCTTTGCAACAAGTAAATTAAAACATTTATCTTGAGATTTATGTACGTTTTTGACTTCGTATGCTTGATTCTGATGAGAAAAGCGAACCTCAAATGGACAACATTCAATGCCAAAGAGACGTATGCGTTGAAAGCGAAAACAGTCGAACCTTTTAGAGACATGTGACTAAAGGGAAGAGAAAAAGGGGTCTATAAACACAGATGGTCTTTAAATATAGGTGCATATTTAATAAGAAAACACACAATACACTAGTCACTGAAATGGTGGTCTCTTAAATCAAGTGGTCTCTTGAGCAGGGTTGACTGTTATCACTTAAAACAGTCTATTAAATGTTAGAATTCTTTTATTAGGCCATAATAAATTAATTGCTGGATTCTCATCCCCACCCGCCCCCTTTTTTTATGCCGCCCCAGTAATTTTTATTTCTTCAAAAAGACTAATTAAACAAAAAAAAAAGAATTAAAAAAAATGCTGAAAGTATTTAACACTATTAAAAATATGTTTTCAATCTTGCTCAGTAGTATGTTTTACTATTTTTGCCTTGTGCCAAGACCATTTGCCATTTGTCGTATAAAATAAAAAATAAAAAATTCACCCTCCCTCCGCCCCTATTTTGAAATAAATTTGGATGAGAAACTAGCAATTAATTTATTATGGCCTTATTATAAGTTTATGTTTCTGGATTACAAAAACCTCAATACTCAATGTCAAGTAACAACTGAATGAGTTCTGAGAATGGAATGAGTTATAAATTGACTGGTTTCATTGGTCCAAATTCTATCACTGAACCAATCAGAATGCTTCATTCATATTCAGGGTTTGAAATTAACAAGTTAATTGTCCCAGGTGGCCTATCCGATGGACAACTAAATTTTATGTCGAGAAATTAATTTTACATCTTTAAAAATGAAAACTCGTGACTGAAAAAATGTCAAAACATCAGCGAGCACCTTATAAATGACGAATAAAAACTCTCTTGTTTTCATTGGTTGAGAGAATGTAACATCACTTACGTGTAATACGAGAAGTACCGACTGAATTAAGAGTTTTGTTTGGCAAATGAAATTCGTTAAGACAGTTTTACGGTAACTGCCGATCTCATGGTGGACATGTGCGTAGATGGTAGGTGGCTTATTTTAAACCATATTTTCTCACAACATTATAGTACAGACACATCAATGACCTAACTTGACCTTGAAAATAAACAAAATGTGACAATATCTGTCAGATGTTGAAAAAAAAACAAAAAAAAACAATGATTTTTTTTTGTGTGTTTTTTGTTATTGTTGCTATCTTCAGTATATTTTTTTAATTTCTTAAAGTGTTGACTGTCCTCGGCAAAACAAAAAAATCACCTACCTACCCATTTATAAAATCCTGGGTGAGGAAACAGCAAACAAATAATTTTTAAGGATGGCCTTGGGTTAAATGTCTAAATTCAAAATGAAAGGAAAATGTCTATTTAGTTTCTGATTTAGATTTACCCTTTTAGTTGTACGATAGAAAAAATGTCTGAAATTATTGTCCTATAACTGTGATATTTTTAAAAGTTGTTTTTGCACCAATATGTACGTAATTTCATTGTATCCCTAGAAGTGACAAACTTTAACAAGTTAACTTATTTGATGATTACATTTTGACTTTTTGTCCCTACCATTTATTATAACAGCAAATATTTATATCTGGCCTATAAAAAAAAAGGTTTGTTTCCTGTTACCCGACCGACCGTGATTTTTACCCCCGACCGTATTTTTTTTATAACGGTAATTTCTTATAATTATGACGGTTTTTTTTATAGCGGTAAAAAAATCATGACGATGACGACGCAAATGAATTATTATACCAGTCCCGACGCTTAATATTAGTAATGACTGTTTCTGACTGGTTTTTTTACTCTAAATCTTTAAAATGTTCTTAAATGTTTTGGAAAAAAATGCAATTTATTTCATTGTCTTCCTTTCCAAATCTCTTAAAATCTCACTCATTAATGATTTGAAAATTTCACTCAACTAAATTATTCTCTTGTTTCAGGTTTTTGACCTACAGCAGTTTTGGTTTTGTTTCTATAGGAAGCATGTCTATAATGATAACGTACTTTCTGCATACTTGGAAAAAGAAGATTTGGCCAGAAATAAGAGGTAAGCTCAAACTGAACTTTTGTAAACTAGGGTATGTGTCCACTCCATGTCATAATGTCAATGGTAACAACAGATTGTCAGCATGTTATAACAAGACTGAAACAGTTCTCTTTGGAGTTTGCTAATACTTGCATCAGAATACTTTGCCGTTCTGGGCTAGTATTAACACACTTCTTGAGCATTCATTTAACTTTTTTTTTACTTCTCGGTGCTTTAGAGTGTAAAGATGCTGAGTTTGAAATTTCTCGCCTCTCAATTGAACCTACTCGCCTCTCGATCGAACCTTTTTGCCTCTCAATTGAACCTTCTCGCCTCTCAATCAAATCTTCTCGCCTCTCGATCGATTTTTCTCGCCTCTCAATTGAATCTTCTCGCCTCTCAATCGAACCTTCTTGCCTTTCAATCAACTTTCTCGCCTTTCAATCGAATCCCAATGGTAGCGCAACTTTTAAGTGAGAACGCGTTGATTCTTAATATAGATTGCGGGAGGTATACAATAATGGTTTAACCCAGGAATAAGTGAGTGGTCTGCCTTCACCACAAACAAAATTGACCGTCATACATAGCCTAAAATGTGCTGGAAAATGATGTTAAACACCAAACAAACTTTTACTTCTTAGAATTTCATAAATGGGAAGGCAGGTAGGTGAAAAAAAAAAATTAACAAGAAAAATATACTGAAGATAGCAAAAAAAAAATGTTTTGGGTGGGGCCCTTTTTGGTATGTAGATAGGGAAACAGCAAACCAACAGTTTGTTATGGTCAGCCTTATTAATGAATTACAACTGATAAGTGATAATGTATACTGTACAGTAGTAGAGGGCTTTATAAATAAAATTAGAGGCCCAGTAAAAAGAAAGCAGTTGGGTTTTTATTTTAAACCATTTTTCCTGTTATACATGTATGTACGTCTCTTGACTTGAAATCACTTACCCCTCACCGCTGTAGGTTCGATCCCTCAGGGGCCTAGGAATCTTTATGTGAGGAAGCTATCCAGCTGGCTTGCGGAACGTCGGTGGTTCTACCCAGGTGCCCGCCCGTGCACGAAAATTGCCCGGAGGGGCACCTGGGGTCTTCCTCCACCAGTGGAGTTGGAAAGTCGCCATATGACCTTAGTTGTTGGTGCGACTATAAAATCCAATTCAATCAATATACATGTATGTAGCTGGATAGAGTACATAAAGGTTCTTGCACATTTGTTCGCTTTGTATGGAGATTAATGTATATATAATATACATACAAAGCTGTTGGGAATTATCGATGCGTAATTATAGATAAACACCTATTTAATAAATGCTGTTATGTAGAAATGTAGATATAGTCATATGCTGTACAACACATTTATTGTTCAGGGCTCGATCTAGGCCAGAAATTTAGGGAGAAGTCACTTCTCCCTCAAGTGATTTTACAACGTGTGCTATATTTTAACAAACAACATTCCTCTCTAAGTCAATCAAAAAAACAATGCATTTTCTTAAATCTGAGTGAAATAAACAGACAATTATCACCTTTAGGCTAATTAATGCATGTCTGCACAGCGATTAACAAATCAATATGTAAACGTTGCACTCATTGGCTATTATGATTGTTTCTTTGCGTGGCTGAGCCATTTCGAGTGATTCGATTGGCCAATAAGGCACATTGTGGGAGTGGGATTTGTTTTGACATCGTGTGTATTCCAGTAGTATTAAGTGACACTGATTGTGCCGGGAGCTATACTGATAGTTTGTAATTAGTCCCCTGGGGATTAGGTGGACTTGACCACGTATAACACTGATTATGACCACGTGCCAGATACTTATTGTTATTATTATTATTGACAACTGACGTCCCGGAAAATTACGACGACTTGAACTTCGCTTTGATGTGCTGCCAAGGCGAAGTCGAGAGCTCGCTGGTGCGTTCTTAGCCCAAATCGCCCAGTAGATTGAGCCCTGATTGTTTTAAAGGAAGTTACAAACATTTTTTTTAATTTTCTTCAGCTCTGAGTTAACAATTTTGATATGTATCTTTTAGTTGAACATTATTATTTTATAATTCATTCTGTCTATTTCAGTTCCACCAACCAGTCCTGATACAGATGAGTAAGTACTCAGTAGGGTAACTGATGCCGTGTTAGTATATGATTGGTTAGTATGATCACATGGTCATCATTCGCTAAGTTCAGTTGTATCTCCAGGGAAGAGAGTTCCTGAGATAAGAAAAACTCCATTGTAAGGTGCATCGGCAGTCTCATTAAAATCCGACCCTTTATCACGCTATGATACTCTACACTACTAAGGATCTGACCACACTGCATTGGAGGTCACGTCAAATTGACCTTATGATTAGCCAATCAGATTTCAACCTACAAAATCGCTCGGTATAGACTGCTTCACTGCGCATGCCGCGTTTCATTCAAATGCTGTGGAGCAGTCTATGCTCAGTATTGAAAGAGACACCTTTTAGCTTATAAAACACAACAAAAATGCGTTGACAAACATAACACATCAACCATTATTGAATATTTGCTGAATATAACCAAGATTGTTTGACAGTATTCTATAGCGGTACAAAAAAATGACCACTTCGTAGGGTTGACTCGTAAAATTAGTAGAGTAATATTGAGTTGATACCCATCTGCGTTGAAGAGCCCATATCTGGGTTCGGACACCAGGCATTTTAAACTCTAGTCAGAACCCGAGTTCCTCATGAAATCCGACATTCTGACACGGGGCTTTCCCTGAAGGGACATATGGCAATCTTGATTTGTTTAAAACTCGCGGTGTCCCGTTAGCTTTTAGGTCTGTTGTCCGTCGTCTGTTCCTCCGTCGTCCATTAAGTTTCTGATGTTGGCATTCTAGCACCAATATTTTGTATGTGAATTTTACCAAACTTGGCCGGAGTCTTATTATCAATCAGAGCTTGAGCGAGTTTGATAACAAACAGTGTCAGAGTTACGGCCTAAAAAAAAAATATGTGTGTTTTCGGTTTCCCGACCGACCCTACGTTTTCACAGCCAACCATAAATATTTTTAGCGAGATGAAAAAAAAAAAAGAAAGAAAATAATAAATAAATTAATAAAAAATTACAATCAAACAACAAATATTTTTATTCAAATGATAATTTTATTAGCCAGAGTTGTTAAGCATCTAATCTGGATCCGAACTGTTTGCAAAGGTTATCAAGAAGTTGCCTTAGTACAGAAATGGCATAATATATGCGAACAACATATATAAAAAAATATATAAAACAAAAACTTTTTCCTACCTACCTACCCTAATTTTTTGACAGGGTGAAACCAGAAACACACATATTTTATTTTTTTTTAGGCCTTATGGCCTTTGATTCAGTGAAAAATGTTATATTTTGTCTTGTCAGCACCCTAGCACCTTCATTTTTGATTTTTTTAATCTTTACCAAACTTGGCCAGAATCTTAATATTGACTAAAGCCAGTTCACAAAACATCAGTATTGGATAATAAACACCAGAGTAATGGCCCTTGATTTTTTTTTTTTTTTTTTTATATCAGATTTAATCCATGCCCACCCCAGTCCCCAGTTAAAAGAGACTCAATATTGTTAAGGGCTATTGGTCAGCCATCTTTGAAAAGAAAATCCAAAATGGATGGGGTATGGTTAATTGAAATGTTCATGCAAATGCATATAATAGGCATGAACAATGTCAATGATATAATAGATGACACTATTGATGTGAGAATAATATCAGAACCAATTTGGCAGAAATAGTGCCCTTTATATTCGAAAAGTTTAGTACAATTTTACTCGAAGATGTTTTGTTTTTTATGTTGAATAAATTTGTCCATAGCATTGTCCATTTATCTAATAATGGCATGTACTTTCAAAATAATCTCAGTGCTATAGTATCCTGACGGGTTTTAATTGTCAAACTATTATAAATGGCAAATATGGCTGACCAACAGTCCTTAAGTCGGTATATAAATAACTGTCAACCATTATATATGTATATATAACCATTTTGTTTTTCTTATTCAAGATGGACACCTGTACACCCTAGGCTCCTCAGTGTTCCGGAGTTATGCAAACATTTAGCAAGTTTCTGGTGCTACCTCTCACGTTGTGCACAGTGGTGGACGAATCTACGAAAGAGTCGTCCCTTTAAGGTGGGCAAAACATTCTTGGCATTTAAAAACATGTCTTGTTTCCTTTAAATTATTTCCCATTTGTCTTCTGTATGTCCTCAAACTTAATTGTATGGTTTTCCTTCATATGCATTTTTAGCTTATGGGATGCCGAGTTGTCTGTCGTCCGTCCGTCGTTAACTTTTGTCTCGTTAAGACAATAGGGCCTTCATTTTTCATCCGATCTTTACTAAACTTTAACAGGTTGTTAATATCAATGAAAGCTCGGACACGTTTGATACCCAGCCAGAATGCACCAGTAACAGCGGAGTTGTGACCCTTGATTTAGTTAAAAATGCTATATTTTGCCTCGTTAAGACGATGGGGCCTTCATTTTTCATCCGATCTTTACCAAACGTTATCAGATTGTTAATAACAATGAAATCTCGGACAAGTTCGAAAACCAATCATATTGGACCAGTAACAGCGGAGTTATGGCCCTTGATTTAGTTAAAAATGCTATATTTATGGCTCCCCCACACAAAGTGTGGCAGGGGAGCCATATTGATTTTGTGCTTTCTGTCTGTTTCTCTGTCTGTAGGTCTGTGTCACAAACGATGTCCGATCAATAACTAGAAAATGGTTGGACCTAGGGTCCTCAAACTTGGAAGGATGGTTGGTCATGACAAGTAGATGACCCCTATTGATTTTGGGGTCACTAGGTCAAAGGTCAATGTTGCAGTGACATTGACTATCAAAACGATGTCCGATCAATAACTAGAGAATGGTTGGACCTAGGGTCCTCAAACTTGGAAGGATGGTTGGTCATGACAAGTAGATGACCCCTATTGATTTTGGGGTCACTAGGTCAAAGGTCAATGTTGCAGTGACATTGACTATCAAAACGATGTCCGATCAATAACTAGAGAATGGTTGGACCTAGGGTCCTCAAACTTGGAAGGATGGTTGGTCATGACAAGTAGATGACCCCTATTGATTTTGGGGTCACTAGGTCAAAGGTCAATGTTGCAGTGACATTGACTATCAAAACAATGTCCGATCAATAACTAGAGAATGGTTGGACCTAGGGTCCTCAAACTTGGAAGGATGGTTGGTCATGACAAGTAGATGACCCCTATTGATTTTGGGGTCACTAGGTCAAAGGTCAATGTTGCAGTGACATTGACTATCAAAACAATGTCCGATCAATAACTAGAGAATGGTTGGACCTAGGGTCCTCAAACTTGGAAGGATGGTTGGTCATGACAAGTAGATGACCCCTATTGATTTTGGGGTCACTAGGTCAAAGGTCAATCTTGCAGTGACATTGACTATCAAAACGATGTCCGATCAATAACTAGAGAATGGTTGGACCTAGGGTCCTCAAACTTGGAAGGATGGTTGGTCATGACAAGTAGACAAACGATGTCCGATCAATAACTAGAAAATGGTTGAACCTAGGGTCCTCAAACTTGGAAGGATAGTTGGTCATGACAAGTAGATGACCCCTATTGATTTTGGGGTCACTAGGTCAAAGGTCAATGTTGCAGTGACATTGACTATCAAAACAATGTCCGATCAATAACTAGAGAATGGTTGGACCTAGGGTCCTCAAACTTGGAAGGGTGGTTGGTCATGACAAGTAGATGACCCCTATTGATTTTTGGGGTCACTAGGTCAAAGGTCAATGTTGCAGTGACATTGACTATCAAAACGATGTCCGATCAATAACTAGAGAATGGTTGGACCTAGGGTCCTCAAACTTGGAAGGATGGTTGGTCATGACAAGTAGATGACCCCTATTGATTTTGGGGTCACTAGGTCAAAGGTCAATGTTGCAGTGACATTGACTATCAAAACGATGTCCGATCAATAACTAGAGAATGGTTGGACCTAGGGTCCTCAAACTTGGAAGGATGGTTGGTCATGACAAGTAGATGACCCCTATTGATTTTGGGGTCACTAGGTCAAAGGTCAATGTTGCAGTGACATTGACTATCAAAACGATGTCCGATCAATAACTAGAGAATGGTTGGACCTAGGGTCCTCAAACTTGGAAGGATGGTTGGTCATGACAAGTAGACAAACGATGTCCGATCAATACCTAGAAAATGGTTGGACCTAGGGTCCTCAAACTTGGAAGGATGGTTGGTCATGACAAGTAGATGACCCCTATTGATTTTAGGGTCACTAGGTCAAAGGTCAATGTTGCAGTGACATTGACTATCAAAACGATGTCCGATCAATAACTAGAGAATGGTTGGACCTAGGGTCCTCAAACTTGGAAGGATGGTTGGTCATGACAAGTAGATGACCCCTATTGATTTTGGGGTCACTAGGTCAAAGGTCACTGTTGCAGTGACATTGACTATCAAAACGATGTCCGATCAATAGCTAGAGAATGGTTGGACCTAGGGTCCTCAAACTTGGAAGGATGGTTGGTCATGACAAGTAGATGACCCCTATTGATTTTGGGGTCACTAGGTCAAAGGTCAATGTTGCAGTGACATTGACTATCAAAACGATGTCCGATCAATAACTAGAGAATGGTTGGACCTAGGGTCCTCAAATTTGGAAGGATGGTTGGTCATGACAAGTAGATGACCCCTATTGATTTTGGGGTCACTAGGTCAAAGGTCAATGTTGCAGTGACATTGACTATCAAAACGATGTCCGATCAATAACTAGAGAATGGTTGGACCTAGGGTCCTCAAACTTGGAAGGATGGTTGGTCATGACAAGTAGATGACCCCTATTGATTTTGGGGTCACTAGGTCAAAGGTCAATGTTGCAGTGACATTGACTATCAAAACGATGTCCGATCAATAACTAGAGAATGGTTATACCTAGGGTCCTCAAACTTGGAAGGATGGTTGGTCATGACAAGTAGATGACCCCTATTGATTTTGGGGTCACTAGGTCAAAGGTCAAGGTTGCAGTGACATTGACTATCAAAACGATGTCCGATCAATAACTAGAGAATGGTTAGACCTAGGGTCCTCAAACTTGGAAGGATTGTTGGTCATGACAAGTAGATGACCCCTATTGATTTTGGGGTCACTAAGTCAAAGGTCAAGGTTGCGGTGACATTGACTATCAAAACGATGTCCGATCAATAACTAGAGAATGGTTGGACCTAGGGTCCTCAAACTTGGAAGGATGGTTGGTCATGACAAGTAGATGACCCCTATTGATTTTGGGTCACTAGGTCAAAGGTCACGGTTGCGGTGACATTGACTATCAAAACGATGTCCGATCAATAACTAGAGAATGGTTGGACCTAGGGTCCTCAAACTTGGAAGGATGGTTTGTCATGACAAGTAGATGACCGCTATTGATTTTGGGGTCACTAGGTCAAAGGTCAATGTTGCGGTGACATAGACTATCAAAACGATGTCCGATCAATAACTAGAGAATGGTTGGACCTAGGGTCCTCAAACTTGGAAGGATGGTTGGTCATGACAAGAAGATGACCCCTATTGATTTTGGAGTCACTAGGTCAATGGTCAAGGTTGCGGTGACATTGACTATCAAAACGATGTCCGATCAATAACTAGAGAATGGTTGGAATTAGGGTCCTCAAACTTGGAAGGATGGTTGATCATGACCAGTAGATGACCCCTATTAAAAAAAAAAAAAAAAAAATTTTATTTAATTTTTTTTTTTTTTTTTTTTTAATTTTTTTTTTTTAATTTTCGCATAAAAAGTTTTAGGGTCAGCCCCTTAAAAAAATAGGGTCGGTCGGGTTACCTGAACCACACATATTTTTATGTGGCCTTACTGATACAGATAGTAGATACAGTCACAGGCATATTGAATATCAAAATGATCTCAGATCAATAGCGGACGGTTGGGCCTAGAGTCATCAATTATGCCTGTTCGGGCTAGTGGGGGAGCCGTACGTTTTTGTCCAATGGACAATAACAATTTCTAGTTTGCCTCGTTAAGACGATAGGGCCTTCATTTTTCATCCTATCTTTACCAAACTTTACCACATTGTTAATATCAATGAAAGCTCGGACAAGTTTGAAAACCAGCCAGATCGGACCAGTAACAGCGGAGTTATGGCCCTTGATTTAGTTAAAAATGCTATATTTTGGCCTCAAGACATTAGAGCCTTCATTTTTCATCAGATCTTCAACAGATTATTAATATTAATGAAAGCTCGAAAACCTGCCAGATTGGACCATTTACCCCGGAGTTATGGCCCTTCATTTTCTGAATATGCTATAAAGATGAAAGTCCTTCATTTGGCCGGATTTCAGTGAAACTTTGCAGGGATGATCAGTACCAAGCCTAGTTGTCCATATAGTCACCGTGTTCCGGTTGAATGATTTTGGCCGAGTTATGGCCCTTTTAAGGTTTTATACACAAACTTTGGACTACCCTCGCCGGATTTCAACGAAACTTTTCAGGGATCATCACTGAGCCTAGTTGTGCATATCATTGTCGTGTTACATACGTTTGGCGGAGTTGTGGCCCTTTAAAGTTTTTTGATACACAAACTTTTTCCGGGCTAGTTCTCCTGAACCCCTGGCTAAACTTGGCAGGGATGGTATCAAGCCTAGTTGCATATATCTTTGCCATGTGCCGGTTGAATGACTTTTGAAAGATTTAATAGCCCCTTATACATAAACTTTATCTTTAGCCAGTAGAGCATCCACAGGCCCTCTTGGGCCTCTTGTTCTTCATGTCAAACACACTCATCATATGTAAGTATTCATCCATGTATCGGCATCCATGTATCTGCACCAATGAGTTTGGTGAATAACTGCTGGAAGGCATTATCCACACACGTTCCCTCAAGGGCATCTCCCATTGCTCTTTGTAATTCTCTTAAGTTCCCATTTGTGACTATTTGATGTTTGCATATGTCGGCTGTCCCGCCCCCTAGGTCAGCAAGGATGTATTTGTGACCTTCAGACATCTTAGCAGTTGCACCTGTTTGGTCTGGGTTGGTAGTCCTCATGAATAGTTCCTCTTTACAGAACAGGGAAGCAGCCTCTGGTTCCAGAACCAACTGAAGCTGGTTCTCAGCTATACCAGCTTGCAGGGCAGCCTCTCTCATGAACGGTTTTGCTGAGTCTGGCCATATTGCAGGAACTGTCAGCACCCAGTGAATATCACTATCATGAATGTTGGCTATGGTGTCACCTATTGCTTCTCTGGCACAGTCCTTTAAGTTCTGAATAACCATCATGATTTGGCCCTTGACTGTCATGTATGTTTACATCTCATGTCAGATTCTCTTTCATGCCATCTTAAACCTCTGGAAGTATGCCTGTACTAAAGCGCATAATAGGAGAAAAATAATCGCAGAGCCTCGTCCATGGTTACAATTCCGACCCTCTGGTGAAATTTCTCTATCTCACATGGATACTCATGACGGATTCTTATATTCTTTGGGTTCTTGTAATGAGTAAAAACGAACAACTTCAAGAACACTCATTTGTCAATACGTTGGTAAAGGAGAAAACTTTCGTACGAAATATTGATAGGTAATAGTTATGAAATAGACAAGTTTACAGTCATGCTTTCAATGATATGGCAAAAATATTGATATAAAATTCTACATCAGAAGGCACTACGGTTGATATGTTCACCAATTAAGTTTCAAAAAGGTATCATGAATGATTTAAGAGTTGCAATCTTCAGAAACAATAAACATGTCGCCAGTTGTCAATCATTTATCCATTTTAACCAATCAAACCAATACTGTACCTCCGACAAACGATAACACGTGCATTAGTATAATAAAGCACGTGCAATTGTATTATATATTTAACTTAACCCTGAGAAATATCTTTGTATTGAATTTCCTACCATTTTGATAGTTTTCACTATCGCGTGTATATACATGACCTCCAGTTTCTATTTGAATTATAAAATTTTCTTTTTTTAAAAAATGCCCTGTAGTACCATTGATGATGAAATTGAATATTAAAAAGTGTTTGAAAAAGAAACAAAGAAGAAGAGTTATCAGTGTTGACTTACAGAAGTTCAAAAAAAGTAAAAGTTCACTACTTAGACAACAAAATTGGCTGGTGAAGACCATCTGAACTGTATCTAATAGAGGATTTAAGGCTGTGAATAATAAATCAGCTGCGTTGATATACTAGTCTAGTAGCCTATTGATTCAAGATAGGTTTTTAGGGACATCCGTCTTGATTTCAGCTGGAACCAGGATATACTTTCAAAGGTTCAACAGACAGTAGTTTATCATACAAAATATAATGCTACGTAAATGTAACATACAGTTGTTATTATCATGATTGTAATCCAAGAGAAGAAGTAACAACAAAGAGAATTTTTATGGTAAAGGGAATTCATGCTTAACGTTTAATACCTATAACTTTTGTGTCGGGGGCGTCCGTGGCCAAGTGGTTAGAGTGTCTGACTTGAAATCACTTGCCCCTCACTGCTGCGGGTTCGATCCCTCAGGGGCCTAGGAATCTTTTTGTGAGGAAGTTATCCAGCTAGCTTGCGAAACATCGGTGGTTCTACCCAGGTGCCCGCCCTTGCACGAAAATTGTTCCTCCACCAATGGAAGCTGGAAAAATCGCCTTACGACCTTAGCTATTGGTGCGACTATAAAATCCAACTTTTGTGTCATTTCAGTTTTGTTTAGAAACCAGCTTTATATTCACGTGTGGAGCCATAGTGGGCCACTATATATCAGGAGTGATGTTGTCTTATATAATTAGTAAGTTACATTTAATTATGTTTTTATCTCTTACAATAAATATGGTCCTTAACAGAAACAGAGAAACACTACTTCATCTGTATAGATTGAAGTATCAACAAATGTATTTTACGGACAAAATGAAAATGTTATCCTAAACGGAGGTCCACATATATATTTATGACCAAATGTATCATAAAGCATGCACATACAATAGTGACGAGCCGCGGGGTGAACATGAAACTCGGTATCTTGTTCCTTGTTTATATATACTGTAGAACTCGGTATCTTGTTTCTTGTTTATATATACAGTAGAAACTCGTGGCGAGCATCGAACCCACTACCTCTCAATCTGGAGTTTGGCGCTCTACCACTGGACCACGCACTCCACTCCACTTACACGAGTACCAAGCTTCATATCAATTTTATTCAATAAGTTTGATAATATGTTCAGTACTAAACAGGCACCAGTGTGAGATTCTGATTATCACATAACTCAACATATGTCACACGGGTTACATTAGTGTAGCTGCCTATATATATATATGTTGCGTCGGTCCTTTGCATATCTCTGCATACCATATGCACCAAGCAGTCAGAACTGCATTATCAATTTCCATAACCTGTAATTACCAATGTTGGTAATTGACAAGACAATTCCAATTGCAAACCGAACTGAACGGATAGGATCTAACGTTAATTTGGCCTTCATTTTGCATATTTATTACACTAGCGCATTATAATATTTATGTCATGTGATAACCTATATTTTCAGTTATGAGTGTTATACTTTGGCCGTGTCTGCAGTACCACAGCCTTCTTAAGAAAATATACATGAAGTTTGAGCCAATCTTCATGAAACTTGACTATTCTATTAAAGTGAAAAATAAATGGAGATTTGAAGGGGGTGAGTATTTTTTAAATTTTGGTAACAATGTTTAAAGAAAAAAAGCTTGATTAAAAGAGTTTCTTATGTCTTGGACGGTCATCATTCAAGAAAAGGCGTGTGTACATGTATTTGGTGAACATTTGAACTAGATATTTTCATGAAATGAATACGGAGATGAGGAAGACATGCATCATGTTTTAAGTGTGAGTTCGTCCGTTAAGATATCAAATGAATCATGCACAGTGTCTAGTATGGTGCATCTAATTCCCTGAATGCCATATAAGCAGCTCTCGTTTGATACGGTAACTTTTTTCTTGCGTAATCTACTGGGTTTTTTATCTATCCTTACTATTTCCATAAAATATTCTCTAAAATAAATGTTTACATTATGTCATAAGAATACATGCTTTGATATGTCATGTTGTATACTAAAGGAAAAGAGAAACGCAACTCAGGAATTTCCGCTATATAATTTATATACTTCACACTTAATTCGAAGTAATATTCCAAAGAAATCCCAAGCTGTTTTGTAAAACAAGGGTTGCAGCTAGTAAGAGAAAGGACAAAACTGTGATGACTAAACTGTGATGACTGAACTGTGATGTTGCAGACTTCTTAATCACGGTACAAGTGTCCCTGTGGCCGAATGGTTAACGACGTTGCGTTGTAAACCTTCGCCTCTCACCGCTGCGGGTTCACATCCCACTGGGAGCTCGCCTTGTAAGTGTCGATTCTTACGGATGTCGGGAGGTGTACTGGTTCTACCCAGGAAAAGAGGGTGGTCTGCCTCCACTATAAAAAATCGACCGTCATATATAACCTTACATTTGTTGAAAATGACGTAAAACACCATACAAACAAACAATAATCATAGTACACTTTGTAACAAGAAATGCATATTATGTAGAAGTACGTTTTTGAAAATTTGAGCCATTTCAATACTGAATGTAATATAGTTTGCAAAATTTTACATCCTAAGTTTGCTCACTAGCATGAGCTAAACGCGTACTCTGTCAATTATGAAACTGAAGGGATACTATTTGGTGTGTTATGTGTTGTTTTAGTATTTTTTCCAAAAAGAATGGTCGTATGTAGCCATTCGATTGACATCAGTATATTTTACATACAATATATAGTGAAAATTCCCAAGTTGCATTACTTTTTTCCTCCAGTATATTGTAATTGTTTGCATTTTGTGGATAACAGTATGCTGTAAAAAAAGTCCATTTAAATCATATTTCAGACAGGTCTTCTGTAACCACCAATGAGAACACAGAAGATGACGGCAAGCTGACCTCTTCTGTTTGTGCCGATAACGAGAGTGACCTTGAAGACTTCTACCCTACAGACCCACTGATCTCTGCAGCGCTGGCGCGTGCAATAACAGACAGCGAGGATGAAGGTGGAACTCCTTCAGCGTCGGTGTCACTCACGCCACACCTGTCAAAAGAACCATCTGTAGCTAACAGCGATGATGGTAATTAGGAATTTTTCTTCAGTAATAAACTGTATATTGTACAGTGTTAAAAATGACAATTGTTTTATTACGTCTTTAACCCTTTACCCTCTAAGCACGACTGTAATAGCCTTTGCATCCATTGTAAACCCAGATCAGCCTGCGAGTAACTTACAATGTACAGCTGCTGATCAGTCATTTCCCCCCAAAACACCCTTTGTCACATAAATGGAATGGTCCTAATTCAAAGAAAGAACAGTCCAGTGTATATTTAGCGGGTTAAAGGTTAACATTCTATTGTAGTATGGTGGGTGAAATTGCCTTTGATGAATGCATAGCATTAAATTGTTTAATTTAACAAAGGGCAGCACTTTACCATACTCACTTCCGATAAATAAAATTTAGAGTACGGACAGGGTCACTTAGTGCACAATATTACAAAACAGATAGAGCCTGTCTCAGCATGTTGGTTATTTAAAAAGCTTGATGGGCTACACCGATCTCGGTAAATCCAAATTGCTGAGACCAGACTATCTAGTACTAGGAGCTTATACTTAGTTCTGATCATACGTGGTAGGACTTTAGCAAGTTAATGCTTGCTTTGTCTGTCACCCATCAGCACATTCTTGTTTACGCCATAACTTTAGAAAACAGTTTGGAATTTACCAAATTTGAGAGGGCCTCCATGGTCAAGGGGTTTAACAACATTGCATGGTAAACCACCTCGTCTCTCACTGCTGTGGGTTCAAACCCCACTAGGAGCCCAACTTTTAAGTGAGAAAGTTTCGATCTTACGGATGGTGGGAGGTACACAGTACTGGTTCTACCTAGGAAAAATGGAGTGGTCAGCTTCTACCACAGGAAAATAAACCCTCCTATAAGACCTAAAATGTTTTAAAATTATGAAATACACCATTCAAACAAAACCAAAACAAATTTGAGTTCTTTTTTTTCCTACATTTTGGGAACATCACCCATACCCTCACACTTGGGATTTTTTGCGCAATTTTTCATAAAATTGGAAAATCATACGGTTAAAGATCCATTTCATAATTGCAATTAATGTATTTTTAATACTGTTTACAGTTTGTTTACTGTTCACTGTACTAAAGCATGACATTTCAAAGATATAATTCTCTTTGTCTCATGTTTTTAAACTTTCGTTTCAATTGTCTTCATTTGGGAACTTTTTATTTAAAATTGGGAAAGAAATATATATGTTTTGGTGTTGGGAATATGACACAATAATGGCTATGAAAAAAGCCAAAAAAAAACACTGGAGTTTAATGTTTGTTTCAATAAGATCCTAGACACTTTTGAAAAGCAAAATCGATGCAGACATTAAGAGTGGTTTCCCTTGATTATGTTATGTTTCCTGTTTTATTATTTTTTAATAAATGTCAACTTGTACAAATCAACGACTTGAAACATGTCTGTTTTTTTTCTTTCTAGAAGCTCATGATGAGGACATGGAAGAAGATTTTGCTCTAAGCATCGACGCCATGCCGTCCTTCGAGGATACACTCGATAACACTGATGACGAACTTCTTTCCTCCGACTTGCACATGGAGACGCGTGTTTCTAGAGAAGGCTCAAGGGGTCGAGAAAGTTCCGAGGAAGGAATACGATTTATTCCTTCACACTTCGAGGACTCTGATGAGGAAGAAACACTTGCCCATGATTTAAAATTGTCAGCTCAGGTAAAACGAGATGAAATCGCGACAAAAGCAATGGCGGAAAACTTGGTTGCCAAGGCGATAACTTCTGTCATGGGAGCGGCTCTTCAGGGCAGCGTCATGGGTGCACTGCAGAGTATGGCTGGAAAATCTAATCCATCTTTGGTGCAATCTTCTGGTGATAGAGTTGCAAGCACTTTAAGTGACTCGGATGAAGATGATGATGTTGGCATGGATACTGGTGATCATGGTTACATGGATGCTCATAAGGAAAGGAAAGTGTCAGAAGACTCGGCCAGTTTAAATATAGAAGAGGATTTCGAATTTTTGGATGAATATGACCTTGAAAGTAGTATAGAAAAGGAATAGCTGTATAGATACCTGGTTTAACTTTTTATGCATATATAATTATTTTTTTTCCATTTTAAAATTAAATTTAAAACTTCAAACCTTTCTATTGTAAACAAATATTTTTTTCTATTCTTGTATTTTCAATTTTCAATATCAAAATGGATATTTCCAGATATTTTAATTAATTATCCTGAACCTGTATATCTTGATTTTTTTTGATTTTTTTTTGATTTTATTCAAAATGTTGGCACTTGCTATGGTGATAGTTACAATGCCAGGTTTTGTTTTCCCTGAAAGCCATAACTTTTCCAGTGATAATCATTATAATGCTATTTGCACTTTTTACCAAACATATAAATGTACTTTGAGGGTTATTTTAGTAGAAGTTTGCCCGTTTTCCTTTACCTATTGCAACCTGCACGTTTTGCACGAGTATTTATTTGGTTGGGTAGACCGTTGTATGTTACCTGGCTACATGTTCGGTTAAGTCCGGTCCAGTCCCCGTTGTAGTGTGCCCATATTTGTGGAGGGTCTAGCTGCCTTATACTATCACAGTTCATTCTTAATGCCAGTATTGGTTTTCCTGGTCTATTTAACTATTATATCCTGTTCTGTTAGTTTTACTTGAGCATTCTGTATATTGAATGAACCCAAATATAAAATGCAGGTTAGTTGATGGGTGTTTTCTGCTATCTACAACTTAAGTACAACTAATGAACCACCCAAACCAAACCAAACTTAATGGACTGAGCCTTGCCATGTTCGTCTTGCCATGTCACTGCGAAATTCTTAATGATAGTTTATAATATCCTGTTTTTAATAATCTCATCACCAAAAAACAAATCTTCAGCTATAATGTTTACAGGGAAAAATTACTTCCTTTTTACAAATTTTGTTTCATAAATTGCATTTGTCACACATTAAGTATTCATTACTCCCTATTAACTGTTAGAATGCTTGTGTGCAACCGTGTAATATGATTGATATACATCTATTACTATGACAAGATTCATGCAGCCTTAAAAGTCCTTAAATTTCAGAAGTAGCCTTTAAAAGTCCTTAAATTCACTCCAGCCTTAAAAAGTCCTTTAAAAGTCCTAAATTCTGACAAAATATCATAAAAGGTCCTTGAATTTCATACTCACTCGATTATACAAGAAGAAGAATAATAAATCTGACTAAGTTTAAAAAAATCGGCAAAATATTGCCGATAATGTTATGAGTTAAACCGGGCCTTAAAATGGGTTATTGGGTCCTTAAAAGCCCTTACAAAGTCCTTAAATTTCATAATGATAATTCTGTTTGAACCATGTATGATGCAGGACTTATTTAAAGTGGATACATCAAGCTTTTTGTGGGGGTCTAGGTGTCCAATTTAAAATTGACATATATAGATCTTTTCTTTGCTAAAAGGCATAAACAAAATGGAAATTTATTTGTCACAGTAATATGCCTTCCAGGGTTGATTTAAACATTTGACACCTGATCAGGCTGATTTCGTCCAACATCTGCGGTGAATTCAAATTTAAAACCTGCACAAAATGGTCCTTACACCATATTCTGTTTCCCATCACATTTTTATCACGAGTTTGAACATTTTCAAAATGTTAAGTTCTTCTAGAACAAGCCTGGTGAACCCCTTTAATGCAACAAGCCTGGTGAACCCCTTTAATGCAAGATATAGTCCTTGTTTGTTCTGACAGTTTATTCCACATGAATCTCGTTAAACATAATCAACTTTCACCTCATGATTAATACTAGTCTTTCCTTATCCCCTCTGTAGTTGTTTGTCCATTGTCCATCCTTAACATTGACCCATGTCCATCCTTAACATTGACCAATGTCCATCCTTAACATTGACCCATGTCCATCCCTAACATTGACCATTGTCCTACCTTCACATTGACCATTGTTCATCCTTAACATTGACCCATGTCCATCCTGTCCATCCTTAACATTGACCATTGTCCATCCTTCACATTGACCCATGTCAATCTTCACGTTGACCAGTGTCCATCCTTCAGCTGTTGTTGTTCATAGAATTTGCTGTTAAAAAATAGGTGTCTAGCGCTATAACTCTATAAGCATTGTATCCGTTTTTCCTATTGAATTTGTGCTTATATAATTGACATAAAAACACCACTTGTGTACTTTTGCGATGTCCGAAATTTATTCAGTTATTTCCAAAGTTTTCTTCCTGTCTACAAAACTCTAGAAAACCACCGGAAATGAGGGTAAAACAGGTAAAACACATGTTTTTTATACAACAAAATCTTAACAGCAAAAATACTGTTGCCAACGAGGTATCTAGCGCTTTAATTCCATAAGCATCGTAATGTTGGATCGAGTTTATGGCTTCCCTGCCTTACTTGTTGTCAATTATCTACGTTATCGTATCCAGTGTTTTGTCATCTTTATTGCATTCAATATATTTGAAATTGTGGTGCGTTAAATGAGTATGTTTTTCCTATCACAAACAGTGTAATATTATGTGTATATATATATATAAACATGTAAATAGTGCTTGAAACACTTGTGTTGTGGGCTTACACGCATATCTGACAGAGCAGGAGCACTTTGTCATTTATCTCTTAACGGAGATGATATAGATTTGGCTTCGTGTATATGTGCAGATATTTTTTAGCACATTTCGTGATGAAGTATTGAAAGAAATAAGTGTGTGTTATTTAACACATAAGATTTCCAAAAACTTTATTTAATGACTGTTATTAAAGAGAAACATGGCAATCTTGATTCTTTAAAAACTCACCTTGTCCCGTTAGTTTTTCTACATAACTTGCATTTGTTCAATCATTAATATTAATTATAAGAATAGTATAAAGCAATATTTTTTTGCATATCATTTACTGTTCATTATATTGCACCAATAATATATTTAAACCTACAGTAGAATAAGATGAACAAATGAAACTCAGAATTTTTATTTAATTGTATGCAAGCAGATTTGAATACAATATGGTACTGGATATTTAACTTGAGAAGCTAATTTCAGTGCTTGATAAACACTTCAAAATTGCCATGTGTCCCTTTAACATTTCATAATGCATGTTTTGCCTCTAACGTACTGAAGCGATCTGAAAGAATTATGGATGTTAGTCCAAACATAAACAAGACTGTCACAATGTGATTCATGTTCCAATAAATGTGAAAATTCACCGTCCAGATAAATTACGTTTACAAAAATATTGAATCCGAAAAATTGGCAAGCTTGGCTAGTTGTTTATTTTATATTTCATAAATGTAGACTAAGGCAATTTAATGCTTTGAAAATACCTTGTTTTTTATCGAATTGTACATATGAATGACAGCAAAAATGATTAATGTTCAAGAACGTGCTTTTGCTCAAAATAATAATCTTCCTTATTGCATCGAAAATTCTAGGTTGACGTCATTAAATAACGAGGCTGGGTCAAAACAGACATCCTCGTCACCTCCAGTCCCTTTAAAGGGACACATGGCAATGTTGAGTTTTATATCAGGCATTAAAATTAGTACAGCGATTTATTAATCCTGCAATATTTTGACTTTAAAACTGCTTGCATATAATTAAATAAAATAAAATGGGAATTTTATTTCCTTTATTTTTCTATCCATATTTTAATATATTATTGGTGCAATATTATCAAAAGTCAGTAATATGTAAAAACAATTTGCTTTGAACTATTCTAACAATTAATATTAATGATTGAACAAATTCCAGTCAAGAGAAAAACTAACGGGACGCCGTGAGTTTTTAAACAAATCAAGATTGCCATGTGTCCCTTTAATGAAACAACTTGGGTAAACTTCTTTCATAATAAGCTAATACAGTGTTTTATAAGGGCAACATTAAATTAGAGGTTATCTCCGACTGTAATGTTTACATATAAGGTATGTTGTATTGGGGAATATGTAATGTGGTAGGATCATTATTGTAAGGGACGCTGGTTTCAACTAAAGGTTGCTCTGAAGTAGCTTGAGCAATTTAAATAATGCGTACATTAATTATATATCATTAGAACTGGTATTTTCAGTGTTAGATAAAAATACCTTATTTTCGAAAATCGTTTGAGGAATAAATATTTTCCAGCTAAAACACTTTTTTGGTGGATCTCTATCCATGTAAATTCCTTGTTGCTGGGATTGCAGAAAATTAAGAAATGTCAAATAACTTCAGTTATCCCTAATATATTTCTATAAAATGTTAAGGATGTCAATTTACAGTTATCCAACACATTAAAATCATTTTTAGATAAAAAATATAAAAAAAAAACAAGATACTCTTAGAAATGATGCAGCAGAATTTGCCATATCAAAAACAACTTCTGTATGTTCAATTTCTATTTCTCAACCGATTTGGAAAAGTAAGGTATTTTTTATTTACCAATCTAACATGGTTTATGAAAATACTCAAAGCAGATTGGCTATTGATGAGTTTTTAAAAAGACTATATAAAATATAAACCTCCGACGTCGCATCCTTCAACCATTAGAACGTCATCCAAAACAACGATTACCGTACATTAGTTTAAAGGCAATGTTAAGTTCAAACAACAAATTGAACTTGTTCGAAACATGATAAAGCTGTATTTTCTTTCTTTGGTGATAAGAGATGGACGTACAATGTCAGTTGTGAGAATGTGTTTGTATTACGTTCAGTCTCTCGAAAATGTGTGTATAAAATACATAAAAATCCACGTCAGATAAAAAATAAAATATTTCCAGCAGGTTTATATTGTGCGTTCCTGTTAGGCACCATATAACCTTTCATGTGTTGGTGAGCCTTAAAACCCCAATTCAGTTCAATTATGTTGTGCGAACCTGGTGGTTGGGACTTGAAACACATTGAAACTGAGAACCTACGGCCCTTGGTATTGATGGTCTTCAAGTCCCACCCACCAGGTTTTGATCTGGGACAATATACACCCGCTGGAAATATTTTATTTCTTAACTAGAATTGTCTTTCACTGATATACATTTTGTTTAGGTGATAGTTAAATTTTGTCTTAAAAAGCCAAAACAAGTGGGCTAAAACAAGTGCTCAAACAATAAGTTAACACACATTTTTCTTACATAATTATAAGGTAATGTATTCAGCATATTTTTAGCTCTACTGGCTGAAGGCCAGAAGAGCTTATGGGATGGCGAGTTGTCCGTCGTCCGTCCGTCGTCCGTCGTCCGTCGTCCGTCGTTAACTTTTGGCTTGTGAACACTCTAGGGCCTTCATTATTAATCAAATCTTTACGAAACTTTTCCAGTGTCTTTATATCAATGAAAGCTCGGACAAGTTCGAAAACCAGCCGGATCGGATAAATTTCACCAGAGTTATGGCCCTTGTTTTGCTGAAAAATGCCATATTAAGCCTTGTGAACACTCTAGCACCTTCATTTATTATTTGATCTTTACTAAACTTGCACAGATTGTTAATATCAATGAAAGCTCGGACAAGTTCGAAAACCAGCCAAAACGGTTTGGTAACACCGGAGT
>JAWPHD010003539.1:0-214115 GCA_037043455.1 Cyrtodaria siliqua | reverse complement strand
TGTTTAATATGCTACTGCTGATCGAATGGTACAGAGCGACATTAGGTCTGTCCTTTCGGCAAGACGGTTAAAACAGCTCCGAACACACCAATGGTTATCCCTTTAAAGTTTCATTATCGACAGAATGCACATTTGGCTCAAGCAGGTGAACAAACGTATAGGCTTTAAACGTTGCAATCTCAACATTAAACACAATACTGAAATGGCTTGACGCTTCAACATTTATGAATTTCGTATAACAAAGTATACTTTAATTAAAAGGTCTACTACATGACAGAGTTGTCCTTTCTGTAATTAGTTGTAGCCCAGTTTTGTACAAAACAGGTTGAGATATATCTGGAATATTACGTGGAATTATGTATATATAATAGTGTAGTATAGGCAATTTTTTGATTATGCGTTTTTTTTTCCTTTCAGTATATTATAACTGCATCGTGCAATGGTAGTGAAAAGATTAACAAGGATGCTCCTTTCATCATTTTTTTCCTTTCTTTGTTTGCTTATAGCTTCATTTTCCGCTAGACTTACTAATACAAATAGTAATATAAATGTCTTTCACAACTTCTTGAAAACTATAAGTGATATTGATATAGGACTTTTTCTAAAATAATCAGCATGACAAGATGTTGGTCCTTGTTGAAAATCATTTTGATTCGACATTAAACATGGCTGCCAGCGGCCATCTTTGTTTGCATATAGTGATATAGGAAATACTTGTAGAGAATACCTCTCTGAAACTACTTCAAATATTTTCATGAAATTTTACAGAAATGTTGCCCTTGATGTCTAGTTGATTCTAGAAAAATTTCAGGTCATTCAAAATTCAAGATGGCCACCATGGCTATAAATAGATTTTTAAAAAACAAATTTGTAGCGAATACTTCTTGAAAACTGTAAGTCATATTGATATTGGACTTTTCTAAAAATGATCAGCATGACATGATGTTGGTCCTTGTTGAAAATTATTTTGATTCAACATTAAACATGGCTGCCAGCGGCTATCTTTGTTTACATAGATAGAGTTATATAGTAAAAAACTTGACAGATGTTCATGAAACTTCACAGGAATGCTGATCTAGCTATCAAACCTATCAATAGAGCTTCAAGGTCAGTGACCTCTTGTTATTATCGTTTCTTGTTTGGGTGTGTTTTTTGTAATTTTTCTGAAGTTTGTATATACAGATTTTGCATGTTTTACATAGATTAAATAGGAAAAACTTAAAAAGTCTTCTTCTCTGAAATTACAAGAGCCATAGGTTTAATGTTTTGCGTTTGCTATAGGCTTATGGCTACTACAAAAACCAGAGGTTTAAGATTTTGCATTTACTATAAGCTTATGGTCCTCTATCAAGCGTTTTCAAATGGTGATCCTGGGGTCACATTTGGGGTCACATATTTTACAAAAACTTATATAGGGATAATCTTCCAAAAATCGACTTCTTAGAAGCAGCTTGGTGAATTTTGACCAAACTTCACATGGATGATCCTTAAATGAATGTTGTAGTGGAGCGCTGTGGTCTAGTGGTAGAGCGTTGGACCCATGATCCAAAAGTCGTGGGTTCGATTCCCGTCATTGCCATATGCGTTGTGTCCCTGAGCAAGACACTTTATCTGCATTGCTTAGTACTGGTTCTACCCAGGAAGACATCGAGAGTGATTCAAATAAGTTCATAGAGCTTTCGTTACAATCGATGTAAAATAAATAAGTTTAAACTAATGAATGTTTTTCAAATTTGTTAATTTGAAAATAAGTTAAACGTGACATCCAATTGCAAGATGGCCACCAAAGAAACAGCTTTGAATTACTTCTTATACACTGGGAAGCTAGGGCAGTGGGTTCAAATCCCACTGGAGGTAAAAAATTTTTTAAATCTTCATTTTTATTATTGTTTCCTGTTTGTATGCGTTTTTTTCCTTTTTTTAATTTTTCTAAAGTTTGTATATAAATATTGTGCATGTTTTACATAGACTTATATAGGGAAAACTTAAATTGTTAGCAAGGAGTTGTGGGTTTAAATTTCGGTTGAGTGTGTTGTTGTGTTTTGCACTTGTAAAACGGTATTGAAAATAATTTAATGATGAAACCCCTTGATATAAGAGTCATGTCAGCTTGTAGAGCATCCACAGGCCCCCTTGTTCTCTTGTTGTTTATTATTATTAATGATCGCTTATTAAACCTCTGGTCTATCAAGATTGCGCATTGGAAGTCCCTGGGGGTAAAAGATGGCTGCAACCCCTGGGTCCAAATGTAGAGATTTTGCATGTTTTTACATAGACTTACATAAGTAAAGACTTAAAAACATCTTTAATCAGCATTTTGCGAGAGGACACTTTTTTCATTATTGCAAAGATCGTCAGGTGATCGATATAGGGCCATTTTGGCCCTCTTGTTTATGTATTGTACAGTATTTGAAGTAGCCATCCCGCCAACAATAGCCACATTTTACAACATGTTTAAGTACACCGTTTCTAAATCGACGCCGACGAGGAATATACATCACTTACATATTTTGAGAATCCAAGCTCTATATAGCAGCATAAACCGCTTTAACCGGCCAGGCCAGGCCAAACCTTAAAACTGGAGCGTCGAATTAAGAGTTACCAACTTATAATTCATTTTACGCATATTCGATCACGGCCTTGATTAAACCTATACTTTTATTCGGAACATATACATTATTATATAACCTGAACATCTGGACAGAGTTTTGATAAAACGGTTTTGTTGTGCAGTTCTGCCATCATTTGGCGGGTTAGTTTCTTTTAAAAAACTCATAAAAAATAAACATCTATTCGTAACACTAAATGTCGCCAATAAATCAATATCTTGTGTGTTTTTATTTAACGAATGAAACAATCTTAATTAAATAGACATTTCATTTGCAATTTATTATTGTAAATCCATTTTCTTTTTTGCATGTTATTATAGACGGTTACTCCGTACGGTTAATGCTGCTTATGTATATTCACCAATTTCATCTACTACGTTTGTGGCGGCGTTTTTTGTCAACACGGCCCATTTTGTCCTCACAAATTGGTGCATTTTTTCTGTTTACATGTGCGAACGAAAGGAGTCAATTCTTGTAGTCAAATGTGTCCTGACGACAAAAAGCGCCGTTGGGTCCAAAAGTATCAATTTAAGAAAACAAATGCGGACAAAAAGCGCCGTGAGAACAGTCCAATCAACGTTGTTAGATTGGTTAATGCTGTTTATTATATATATAACATATATATAAATAAATTTACTCGAATTGGATTGTCTCACTTATGGGAACATTAAACAACTTTTTCGCCAATTATTTTGGTAAATACTACAGCCAATCAATTGTCTGAAAGTCGTAACATTTTTTGGTACCCTTGTCTATCAAATGATGAAAGTAAAGCAAAATGGCAATTTTTTTTTTTTGAGATGATGATGATGTGAGCATACATATCTGGATTTAATTACTTGAATCAAAGTAAAGCATAGAATAATCGGCAATCAGGGTGTTGTGATGTGTTGTGTTGAATACATTTAAGAAGGTTTCCTTCATTAACATAACAATAGCATAACTTCCTTTCTAGCAAACAAAGATCTTGTGCTGAAAAATGTTAAATTGTTGCCATTACATAAAGAAATCCTTGTCAATCAGAATACTGAACTGTCGCCATTACGGCATAAAGAAATCTTATAAATCAGAATACTGAGAAATCCTTATCAGTCAGAATACTGAGAAATCCTTATAAACTAGAATACTGAGAAATCTTTATAAACTAGAATACTGAGAAATCCTTATAAGTTAGAATATTGCGAAATTCGTATCCATCGGAATACTGAGAAATCCTTATGAATTAGAATACTGAACTGCTGAGAAATCCTTATAAACTAGAATACTGAGAAATACTTACCAATCACAATACTGAAAAATCTTAAACTAGAATACTGAGAAATCCTTATCAATCAGAATACTGAGAAATCCGGATAAACTGGAATACTGAGAATATTGAGAAATCAATCGGAATAGTGAGAAATCCTTATCACTCGAAATACTGAGAAATCCTTATGAACTAAAAAACTGAGAAATCCTTATAAATTAGAATATTGAGAAATCCTTATAAATCAGAATACTGAGAAATCCTTATCAATCAAAATACTGAGAAATCTTTATAAATTAGAATATTGAGAAATCCTTATAAATTAGAATACTGAGAAATCCTTATCAATCAAAATACTGAGAAATCTTTATAAACAAGAATACTGAGAAATCCTTATAAATTAGAATACTGAGAAATCCTTATCTATCAGAATACTGAGAAATCTTTATAAACTAGAATACTGAGAAATCCTTATAAACTAGAATACTGAGAAATCCTTATAAACTAGAATACTGAGAAATCCTTATAAATTAGAATACTGAGAAATCCTTACCAATCAGAATACTGAGAAATCTTTATAAACTAAAATACTAAGAAATCCTTATAAACTAGAATACTGAGAAATCCTTATAAACTAGAATACTGAGAAATCCTTATAAATTAGAATACTGAGAAATCCTTATCAATCAAAATACTAAGAAATCTTTATAAACTAGAATACTGAGAAATCCTTATAAACTAGAATTCTGAGAAATCCTTAAAAACTAGAATACTGAGAAATCCTGATAAATTAGAAAACTGAGAAATCCTTATCAATCAGAATACTGAGAAATCCTTATAAACTAGAATACTGAGAAATCCTTATAAACTAGAATACTGAGAAATCCTTATAAATTAGAATACTGAGAAATCCTTAAAAATTTGAATACTGAGAAATCCTTATAAACTAAAATACTGAGAAATCCTTATAAACTAGAATACTGAGAAATCCTTATAAATTAGAATACTGAGAAATCCTTATAAATTAGAATTTTGAGAAATCCTTATAAATTAGAATACTGAGAAATCCTTATCAATCAAAATACTGAGAAATCTTTATAAACTAGAATACTGAGAAATCCTTATAAATTAGAATACTGAGAAATCCTTATCTATCAGAATACTGAGAAATCTTTATAAACTAGAATACTGAGAAATCCTTATAAACTAGAATACTGAGAAATCCTTATAAACTAGAATACTGAGAAATCCTTATAAACTAGAATACTGAGAAATCCTTATAAATTAGAATACTGAGAAATCCTTACCAATCAGAATACTGAGAAATCTTTATAAACTAGAATACTGAGGAATCCTTATAAACTAGAATACTGAGAAATCCTTATAAACTAGAATACTGAGAAATCCTTATAAATTAGAATACTGAGAAATCCTTATCAATCAAAATACTAAGAAATCTTTATAAACTAGAATACTGAGAAATCCTTATAAACTGGAATACTGAGAAATCCTTATAAACTAGAATACTTAGAAATCCTTATCAATTAGAATACTGAGAAATCCTTATCAATCAAAATACTAAGAAATCTTTATAAACTAGAATACTGAGAAATCCTTATAAACTAGAATACTGAGAAATCCTTATAAACTAGAATACTGAGAAATCCTGATAAATTAGAAAACTGAGAAATCCTTATCAATCAGAATACTGAGAAATCCTTATAAACTAGAATACTGAGAACTCCTTATAAACTAGAATACTGAGAAATCCTTATAAATTAGAATACTGAGAAATCCTTAAAAATTTGAATACTGAGAAATCCTTATAAACTAAAATACTGAGAAATCCTTATAAACTAGAATACTGAGAAATCCTAATAAATTAGAATACTGAGAAATCCTTATAAATTAGAATTTTGAGAAATCCTTATAAATTAGAATACTGAGAAATCCTTATCAATCAAAATACTGAGAAATCTTTATAAACTAGAATACTGAGAAATCCTTATAAATTAGAATACTGAGAAATCCTTATCTATCAGAATACTGAGAAATCTTTATAAACTAGAATACTGAGAAATCCTTATAAACTAGAATACTGAGAAATCCTTATAAACTAGAATACTGAGAAATCCTTATAAACTAGAATACTGAGAAATCCTTATAAATTAGAATACTGAGAAATCCTTATAAATTAGAATTTTGAGAAATCCTTATAAATTAGAATACTGAGAAATCCTTATCAATCAAAATACTGAGAAATCTTTATAAACTAGAATACTGAGAAATCCTTATAAATTAGAATACTGAGAAATCCTTATCTATCAGAATACTGAGAAATCTTTATAAACTAGAATACTGAGAAATCCTTATAAACTAGAATACTGAGAAATCCTTATAAACTAGAATACTGAGAAATCCTTATAAACTAGAATACTGAGAAATCCTTATAAATTAGAATACTGAGAAATCCTTACCAATCAGAATACTGAGAAATCTTTATAAACTAGAATACTGAGGAATCCTTATAAACTAGAATACTGAGAAATCCTTATAAACTAGAATACTGAAAAATCCTTATAAACTAGAATACTGAGAAATCCTTATAAATTAGAATTTTGAGAAATCCTTATAAATTAGAATACTGAGAAATCCTTATCAATCAAAATACTGAGAAATCTTTATAAACTAGAATACTGAGAAATCCTTATAAACTAGAATACTGAGAAATCCTTATAAACTAGAATACTGAGAAATCCTTATAAATTAGAATACTGAGAAATCCTTATAAATTAGAATTTTGAGAAATCCTTATAAATTAGAATACTGAGAAATCCTTATCAATCAAAATACTGAGAAATCTTTATAAACTAGAATACTGAGAAATCCTTATAAATTAGAATACTGAGAAATCCTTATCTATCAGAATACTGAGAAATCTTTATAAACTAGAATACTGAGAAATCCTTATAAACTAGAATACTGAGAAATCCTTATAAACTAGAATACTGAGAAATCCTTATAAACTAGAATACTGAGAAATCCTTATAAATTAGAATACTGAGAAATCCTTACCAATCAGAATACTGAGAAGTCTTTATAAACTAGAATACTGAGGAATCCTTATAAACTAGAATACTGAGAAATCCTTATAAACTAGAATACTGAGAAATCCTTATAAATTAGAATACTGAGAAATCCTTATCAATCAAAAAACTAAGAAATCTTTATAAACTAGAATACTGAGAAATCCTTATAACCTAGAATACTGAGAAATCCTTATAAACTAGAATACTGAGAAATCCTTATAAATTAGAAAACTGAGAAATCCTTATCAATCAGAATACTGAGAAATCCTTATAAACTAGAATACTGAGAAATCCTTATAAACTAGAATACTGAGAAATCCTTATAAATTAGAATACTGAGAAATCCTTATAAATTTGAATACTGAGAAATCCTTATAAACTAAAATACTGAGAAATCCTAATAAACTAAATGCTGAGAATCCTTATCAATCAGAATACTGCGAAATCCCTATAAACTAAATGCTATAAATTAGAATACTGAGAAATCCTTATAAAATAGAATACTGAGAAATCCTTGTAAAATATAATACTGAGAAATACTTTTCAGTCGGAATACTGAGAATCCTTATAAACTAGAATACTGAGAAATCCTTACCAATCAGAATACTGAGAAATCCTTATAAACTAGAATACTGGGAAATCCTTATAAATTAGAATACTGAGAAATCTTTATAAACTAGAATAATGGGAAATCCTCATAAACTAAATGCTGAGCAATCCTTATAAATTAGAATACTGAGAAATCCTTATAAATCAGAATACTGAGAAATCCTTACCAATCAGAATACTGAGAAATCCTTATAAACTAGAATACTGAGAAATCCTTATAAACTAGAATACTGAGAAATCCTTATAAACTAGAATACTGAGAAATCCTTATAAACTAAAATACTGAGAAATCCTTATAAACTAGAAAACTGAGCAATCCTTATCAATCAGAATACTGAGAAATCCTTATAAACTAAATGCTATAAATTAGAATACTGAGAAATCCTTATAAAATAGAATACTGAGAAATCCTTATAAAATATAATACTGAGAAATACTTTTCAGTCGGAATACTGAGAATCCTTATAAACTAGAATACTGAGAAATCCTTATCATTCGGAATATTGAGAAATCCTTATAAATAAGAATACTGAGAAATCCTTATCAATCGGAATAATGAGAAATCCTTATCAGTCGGAATACTGAGAAATACTTATGAATTAGAATACCGAACTGTCTGCATTACTTAAAGAAATCCTTATGAATCAGAATACTGAACGTTCGCCATCACACAACGAATCTTTATAAATCTGAATATTGAACTTTCGCCAATACACAAAGAAATCTTTGTTAATCCGAATACTGAACTGCCTCCATTAAGCAATTCTTATAAATCTGAATACTGAACTGTCGCCATCACACAAAGAAATCATTATAAATGAGAATACTGAACGTTCGCCATCACACAAAGAAATCTTTATAAATCTCAATATTGAACTGTCGCCAATACAAAAAGAAATCTTTGTAAATCCGAATACTGAACTGCCTCGATTACTTTAAGAAATTCTTATAAATCAGAATACTGAACTGTCGCAATAACACAAAGAAATCTTTATAAATCAAAATAGTGAACTGTCGCCATTAAACAAAGAAATCCTTATAAATCAGAATAATGAACTATCGCCATTACACAAAGAAATCTTTTTTAATCAGAATACTGAACTGTCACCAGTACACAAAGAAATCCTTATCAACGAGAATACTGAAATGTCACCATTAAACAAAGAAATTCGTATACATCAGAATACTGTCGCAGTCACCGTCGATGTGCATACTTTACGGAGACCACGCTCATTATTGATGTTTGTAAATTAGCAATCAGAATACATCAGAATACTGTCGCAGTCACCTTTGAGATGCACATTTCATGGAGACCACGCTCATTATGGATGTTTGAACTGTTTGTCGTTCAATTGTAAACAATAATTTCACCTGTTATTTATTATAAATAACATATATTGTACTGTACAATTTCTTTTAATTTTCAAATGTATAATTCACAAAAAACAAACACGCTATGTATTGTGTACGGAGTATAACTACTAAGAAACAGACAGCTATGTATTTACAATTTAAATATCTCGTGGGGAGTGTTAGAGAAAGATGCAGAATATGTCGCTATATTTCAACTACATATTTAAAAAATAGAGGGGGCGGTATACGATTCCGTAGTAGTGAATATCGGATTTATTTTCATCGAGAAGTGAGACAATATATGAATTTTCTTACTTCAAGACGAAAATAAATCCTATATTTACGACACTATTATATTTATTATATAGGTCTACTCACAACCTTGAAACGTATGCAGAAAAAACATAATGTGCCAAAATAATGATGAATATAAGCTGTCAGTGAAGTTGCATATATTTTATATTTAATAGGTTGTTTTTATCTTCTGTATAATTTATATTCTTAAGTTACGAGGTAGGTTTGGGTCGTCAACTTGCTTTAAATTTCGTAAGACATTAATGTCAAAATGTCTCAGTTTTTGCTTTGCTAACAACAAACAATTTTGTAATTTATGACCAGCTCAGACGTACACAATCAGCAATTAAATTAATATGCCCTGACACATGACACATCTGTCACCTGACTTGTGCATACTAAAGGAGGATATAACGAACTAAGGTAACATTCCAAAACCGCAAAACGTCAAAAATATGTTTTTCAAAAATAAACAACATGTTATTTATGGTGAAATAGTTTTAAAGGTGGAAATATTGCAATTTTTATCTATAGTTTTTTTGTTTAAAAAACATTATCGGGGTCTATATGCAATTTTCATCCGAGATATTAGCATAGGCAATGCCACGGCAGATACGTGCATTCACGTAACAGAAAACGTATAATTAATTGTTAATTAAACTGTAATTCAGTTTTAAGGACCTGTTGAATAACTGTTCACTACAGAACAGAAAATACAGCAAAATCCGCTGACCTCGTCACCACTCCGTCGTCTGGTATATTCGCCGTTGGAAACATATGTTACATTTCTGTTCTGTATTTTAAGACACACGTTGGTATTGGCGTGATTTGATTGATCAGCGGATTTGGACCTCACTTTTAAGTAGATTATGGCGCGATTGTCTATACATACTGAGTAGGCGCGCATTTCAAATAACTCTCGGCTCCCGCAACACACACAACATCTGTAGTGTGCTAGATCTAAGTCAAATCCGTCAGATCCGTCAGAATTTCGAAAGACGACATGTCCCTAGTACTGAGTATTGTATCCAGGTATCGTTATATACATTTCCGTTATATATCTAGTTATATTAAAATGGATAAATCCGTCAACTATAAAGCCGATAAACTGATTCGTCGATGTTTACACTGTCATCGATCTAACCGGCAATACATATTAATAAGCCGATACTCGTCACCACTCACTCTTTCCTTGTCCAGTGGCAGAGCGCCGAACTCCAGATCGAGAGGTCGTGGGTTCGATCCTCGTCGCGGCCAAGTTATTTATGCTTTAGCAAGATAATTAATCGACATTGTTTAATACTGGTTCTACCCAGGAAGCCATTGAGAGTGATTAATCTAAGTTGTTTTGCAATCGATGTAAAATAAATATGTTACTAAAACCCACTCCGTCGTGTCCGGCGTGCTCCATATATCGTACATATCAATTATGGTTAGATAAATGATGATGAAACAAGCAGTGTGTTGTTTTATTTAACCCTTCCAGATGATTTATCGTTTTATTTAACCCTTCCAGAGATTATATCGCATTCCTCCTACTGTCCTATTACAATATATTCGGTAAAAAAAGAAACGAATCAGAAGTTATAATTAAGAAATAGAACATCGTTTAGTGTGAATTATCGTTTAATATTTCACGGTTTGGAGTTCAATTGTAAACAATAATTTCACGAGCCCGAAGCGCGAGTTCAATTGTAAACAATAATTTCAAGAGCCCGAAGGGCTCGTGAAATTATTGTTTACAATTGAACGACAAACCGTGATATATTATAGATAATTCACCGTAAAATTCATATATGGCTGAATTGAAACACATTAATACATCAAAATCCATAAGCTTTTTTTAATTCGAGCCGAAAATGAAAAAGATATGATATCACAAACACGAAGGGGTCATTACTGAAAGCGTACAGAATGCCGAATGCAATGCATACTTTCTATACGGACCCTTGTGTAGTTTGCGATATTATCTCTTTATCCTTTGTTCGTTCAAATTAAAAACGGTTTTCTGGTTTAATTTGTTAAAACTTCCTCTATGTTTAATGATGTAAGCATTTCAAATGATAGATTCGATTAATATTTTTGATAGATTAATCGAATCTATAGCTTTTATTCACAATGAAACCAATAGCCGTTGCAACATACTGTTAGCAGACGATTTTAACCTGAAGTCGGACTTCTGATAGACCAGATTATGTTACCTTTGACACAAATGACTCTTTCGAAATTTTACCAGATGACTATGAAATAGATAGGTTTCATCCAAGATTTTCCCAAGATATTGGTCATGTTAATAAAAATGGAATGGAGTTTTTAGATTTGTGTAAGCAAACTGGTCTACGAATTTCAAATGGACGGATAGGTAACGATGCAGGAATAGGAAAGTACACATTTGTAGGTCATAGAGGATGTAGTCTTGTTGATTATATTGCTGAGTCTTTATATCCATATTTTACGGATTTTGATTACACGATCCTAACCCTTTGTGCGATCATTGTTTAATTGAGTGTGTTTTTGAAAATAAAATCAGCTCCGAAAACCAATCCACGAATGAAAATGATGATTATGTAATTTTGGATAAAAAGTATGTTTGGAAAAGCGACCGAAAACACGATTATGTAAATGCTCTAAATAGTGATGTTTTATAGCAGAACTAAATATTTTAACTCAAAATACTGATTTATGTTCCAACATAGATGATATTGAAAATAATTTACACTTATTTTCAGACATTATGAACAACATAAAGAAAATACCAAATGTAAAAGTTAAAGGGATTAGACAGTCGGTTAAAAATGAGTGGTTTGGTGAATCTTGTCTTGAAAAACGATATAGATTTCATTATTGTTTAAATAAATTTAGAAATGCTAAAACTGATGAAAATAGAGCTATGTTAGTTAAATCCCGTTCTGAATACAAATCACTGATGCAAAAATGTCGTAGAAAACATATCAATGAACAAATTAAAAAGTTAGACTCATACAGAAATAAAAATGCAAAATTATACTGGAACATGTTAAAGGAAGCTTCTCATGTAAAGAGCCCAAATATAACACTGTCTTCATTTGAACAATATTTTAAATCTGTTAACAATCCGGATGATCACTTCTTCAATCCGGAAGATGATGTACTTTATTTTAAATAACGTTTTGTTAATGGTGAATTTCAAACTATGTTCAATGAATTAGATGAGAATATCAGAAATGATGAAATAGTAAAGGCGGTTAACCAACTCAGAACTGGCAAGAGCCCCGGACCTGACTATTTGTTAAATGAGTATTTTATTAATGGCATGGACATTTTATTACCATATGTGTCAGCTTTATTCAATAATATTTTAAAAACAGGTATTTTCCCCGAGTCTTGGTCGGAAGGTTGTGTAATCCCACTACATAAAAAGGGTTCTATTAATAGTACTGATAACTATAGGGGGATAACCTTATTGAGTATTTTAGGCAAGTTATTTACTCGCGTTTTAAATAATAGATTAAATAATTGGGCAGAATGTTACAACGTATATATTGAGGCACAAGCAGGATTTAGAAGTGGCATGAGCACAACTGATAATATTTTTGTTTTACATGGTTTAATTACACACATGATTAATGTAGGAAAGAAAATGTACTGCAGTTTTATAGATTTTAGCAAAGCTTTTAATTATGTAGAAAGAAATAGCTTATGGTCAAAACTAATAAAACTAGGTATAAGAGGTAAAATGTTAACTGTTATCAGAAGCATTTACGAAAGCTTAAAGTCACGACGAGTCAAATATAATAACATGTTAAGAAACGAATTTTCATGTTTGCTCGGTGTGCGTCAAGGAGAATGTTTGTCCCCGTTTCATTTTGCTATGTTTTTAAATGATATAGACGAACATTTTATGTTAAATGGATTTGATGGCATTGATATGTATATGACGAAAATTTTCATTTTGCTTTACACTGATGATATAGTTATTTTTTCTGAAACACCCGAAGGTCTTCAAAAGGGTCTTGATATATTATATGATTATTGTCAGGGATGGAAACTAAAAGTTAATGTTAATAAAACCAAAGTAATTATTTTGAGAAAAGCGGGAATGTTACCCAGAAACTTAAATTTTGTTTTTAATGGTGTGAATCTAGAAATAGTCAAAACGTGTTCATACCTTGGCATAGTTTTTTCACAAGGTGGATCTTTTAGCGAAACACAAATTACCTTAGCTGGTAAAGCACAGAAGGCTATTTTTAAACTAAGCAAACTTCTGATGAAATTTTCAGATATCTCGATTAAACATAGATTGGAGCTTTTTGACAAACTTATTTTACCTATATTAACTTATTCTTGTGAAGTTTGGGGCTTTCATAATTCTCAGAATATTGAACGTATTCATACATTATATTGTAAACGTATTTTACGAACTAAACGTTCTACCTAAAATAATTTTGTGTACGGTGTCCTGGGTAGATTTAGTATGACAAGCATTAGATATTATAGAATAATCAAGTATTGGTTTACAATTGTACAAAGGAATGATACTAAGTATTGTAAATGTGTATAAAACATGTTAATGCGTGAGAGTGAACAATACCCAAATAAAGTGTCATGGGTTACTCTCGTCCATAAGCTGTTGTCCTCCATGGGTTTTCATTATGTATGGCTCGTTCAGGGTGTAGGAAATGTTGAAACTTTCCTTTATACTTTTAAGCAACGCCTTTATGATAATGATTTTCAGCTTTGGCATGAACGTGTAGAAAATTCATCCAGAGCGTTATTTTTCAGAGAAATAGTATCTTTTAACTACCAGTTCTTTCTTCAATGTGTAAATATTCCAAAATTTAGAATTGCAATGACTAGGTTAATTGTTTCATCGCATAGTCTAAAAATTGAATCAGGTAGATGGCACAGACCACATAGTATTCTTTATTTAAAATACGCATAAAAAGGTATTTCTGGACAAGACCAAGTATGTTTAAGCTAAAACAGCTATTTAGTAGCAAAAATGAAAATGTCATCAGAAATTTAAGTATGTATATCTTCAAATGTTTTGAAGTAAAGAAACAGATTATTTGACCATATAATGAAAATCTTCTTAATCCATATTTGACATCCAATTAATGTAACTTTGTTTTATTGATCATATATGCATGTTATTTAAGTCGTATATAATTGTAAATATGTAGGTAATTACATTTCCAACTTTAAAGTGTTATAACTACAGGTGTTTTTATATTAAACTTATTTTGAATGGTGTCATTAGTTTGCAAATATAGCTAAAACAAATACTATTTACAGCCGTTAATTACCCAAGTGGCGGTGCCGTACGGATGCAGTGAGCGCGTTAGGTATGGACAGACCAACTCACCAATCATGCTGCATTTATGGGGCACTACCACCTTGGGATTGTTATATTAATTCTGTTCGAAATGTTTTGCAATACGTTGTAACATCACAACAGTATCACCTTCTCCCTTATTTCTATTAATTAGGAATACAAATAATATAATATGTATATATGCATTTGTAGTATCTCACGGGCCTATGGCCTATTGATCTATGAATAAAATCTTCTTCTTCTTCTTTCAAAATTATGATACGCATTGTGTCTCATGTAGCATTTGAACGATTTAAACACTGACCCCTAGGTCATTTACGATACCATTTCTCTGTAGATTTATTTAAAAACGTTTTCGTCTTTAATGGGTACCGAAATGTATCTTTCCAGTGGTATATGCACTATAACGAAACCTGTGCATTTGCTGAACATCAATTGTCCACTCTGGTCCATTTCTGTTTTTTTACCGAGTATATATTTATATATGAACACGTCTGATAGGGCTCGGAGGCAACGGAGCTAGAGTCTTAACAAAGCAAATTTTTTAGCATTTTTAAATAATTCAAAAGAACGTAACTGTGGTTTTGAACTTGTCCACGGTTTCTCTCCGAGATAACTTCATAAAATATAAGATTTATATTACAAACACCCGCTCATCCAAATAAAAGAAAGAAAAAAATCTGGGGGTTGGTGGGTGGGTGCGGTGAGGAGTGTTGAGGAGGTGGTTCGGTATGGGTGGCATTGATAGGGATGTGTGTGAGCCAGGTATGGCTGTTTTTAAAATGTGTCCAAGCTTTATCGATATTAAATTAAACACAAATTTGGTAAAGATCGGATAAATAAACAATTTTAACAAAGCAAAACATATCACTTTCCATCCAATTAAGGGCCACAGCGCTGCTGTTTCTGCTCAAATTTGGCTGGTTTTCAACTGTCATTAATATATATACTCAGAAAATTATCAGATGAAAAGTGAAATATCTAGAGAATTAACAAAGCAGAATATAGCATTTTACAATAAAATATCAAGGGCCATAATTGTTCTGTAACTAAAGAGATCTAGCTGTTTTTCGATCTTGTCCAAGCACACATTTGTATCACTGAACAATTTGACCGAGTTTGGTAAAAATCGGAGAGGTAATAAAGATGATAAGGCGCTAATGAAACAAAATATAACATTTTTAATTTAAATACAATAACTATTGTTACCATTGCGATCTCACTGCTTGTCAAACTTGTCCGAGCTTCTATTAATATCAACAATCGTGCCTAGTCTTGATAAAAAATGAAAGCTCAATCGTCTTAACGAGACAACATTTATAGCATATTTAACTCCGGTGTTACTAATCCGTTCTGGCTGATTTTCGAACTTTTCCGAGCTTTTAATAACTCCAATCAATTTAAAAGTAGTTTCGAAGATATAAATACACAATCAGTCCCGAATTCTTGAATCCGAAAGGTCAATCATTGGTAAACATTTAAAAGGATCAAAATGCCCTTATCGATGGCAAACATATACTTGTACTTATGAGCAGATTCTTAAAATGGGGTCACAACATTACACAAATAATACTAAAACTAATAATTAAATTTATTTGTACAACACAAATGAAAGTATTCTACCAAGATAAATAACATGTTTAGTTGAGCGTCCTGAATGTGTTGTTACCTTTAGTGCGGGCCAAAATCGTGTCACCTTTAGTGCAGCAGTTGTTACCTTTAGTGCCGACTTTTTTGTTACCTTTAGTGTAACTTGTTACCTTTAGTCCCACACTTGTTACCTTTAGTCCCACACTTGTTACCTTTAGTCCCACACTTGTTACCTTTAGTCCCACACTTGTTACCTTTAGGGCAGATTGTTACCTTTAGGACAGATTGTTACATTTAGGACAGATAGATTGTTACCTTTAGGACAGATTGTTACCTTTAGGACAGATTGTTACCTTTAGAGTTGCAACACATGCCTTTTCAAGATCATTTTTGGTTGGGAAATATGCCCTTAAGCGTCCATCGTGCTATCCACTGAGCGAAGGGAGGGGAACATAGATATTATGAGAACATTAGAATAAAATGGCATTCATCTGCATGGAATTCACCAACCGTTCTTCAACATATTCTTAGCCGAGCTCAAGTACTCCAATTTACTTCACAAATATTCCAGTGAGCATTAAAGATAAACAATCGTATGAAGTTGCTATTTTTTAGTATCTATCATATTTATACATAGCAGCTTGTTATGAACGTTTATACAAATACACTTATAGAAATGTGTGTGATTGAAATTTGCATACTTGGGCTTAAGTCAAAGAATATTCTCAAAATGTTATTTCAAATAAATAGTCTTGCTCATCTTCGACGCTTGTTTGTAAATAAAAACGCCATGACACGTTTACAAGTTTATTTAAATCTCAAGGCCCATAAGTGCATATGAGTTAAACAAACTATACTCAGCAAAAATAAAAAGTTTCCACTTCGTTTTCCTGCAAAATCGGAGACAGTAAGAAAGAACTAACAATTGTAGCATGATTTTCTTATAATAACATCTTTGTTTGATGTTCACACAAAATTTCATCGAAATATACCGAATAATAAAAAAACATAGGTGAGAAAACGAAATTCTCAAAACTTAACAAATGTAAAGGTAAGACAATAGCACAGATTCAGCAGTCTAAGTCGATTCAAATACACAGAAACTCGCTAATATTTCATGTGTCCAGCGTTACACCGAATACACGCAAGAATGAGACGTCGCATGCTTCTGACGTAACGACTGACGAATACTGGAGGTAATGTGTTCCATTCGCGGACAAGTGCTGCTGCGAGGTCCTGAACACTTTGGATAGGGTCATCCTGACGTATACTACGTCCCAAATTTGCTCGATGCTTCGTCAGTCGTTACGTCAGAAGCATGCGACGTCGCATTTTTGAGTGTATTCGGTGTAACGGTGGACACATGAGATATTAGCGAGGTTTTGAACATTTGTCTGTGTATTTGAATTGACTGCTAAATCTATTGTCGCTTATCTTTACATTTGTTAAGTTTTGTTAATTTCGTTTTCACACCTGTTTTTAAAGTTTGATTTATTTTTTAAGCATTCGGTATATTTCGATGAAATTGTGTGTGAACATCAAACAAAGATGTTATTAAAAGAAAATCATGCTACAATTGTTAGTTCTTTCTCATAGTCTCAGATTTTGCAGGAAAACAAAGTGGATACTTTTTATTTTTGCTGAGTATAGAAATGAACATACAACAGAGCATGGTAAAAAACAGAAATAAAATAACACCACATAAAACTACAAATTGGGTTGAAAAACACAATAACTACATAATAGCTATTCTAATTAGTAATAATGGGAGGAATGTATTAAGGAAGATGGGTCATTTAAATTGCAGCATAATTGATTTAATAAAACGTGATAATTTTATCAAAGTAGTTCTATCAATATTACACATCATAAGCTTCTGAAATTTTAGAACATTTTGGTTACTATAATAAATGTGATCTATGTTTTTTTTCTCTTTGATGAAAAAAGTACAGATTGAAAGATAATGAAATTCGTCACCTATCTCATTTTTATCACACAGTACACAATGTTATTATTATGTCTATCAATATTATAAAAACGTCCTTTTTCAATAGGAAGACCGTTTGTGCAGAAACAAATTTGAAACCGGAAGCACGCGACCGCAATTTTTTTTTTATTAAAGTATTTCTGACCATCACCATTTAGTTCGTCGATATAATGATGAAGTTTCCCTTTTTGTTTTCTTATAAATTCATTGTCTTTCTGCCTTTGTGTATGTCTTGGATAGCAGGTGTTTCTGTCTCAGCCATTCAGAAACGATACCAGAATATCGGAAAAACTCAAACTGTGTTTAGGAAAACTGTTCTAGACATTTGTCTAGAAAACAAACAAGCGTCGCAGATGATCTAGACTAAATTTCAAAACGCATGTGTACTTTTTTAAACAGTATAATGTTGTTGTTTTTAATATTCCTGTATACCTTGTAAAACGAAACCCAGTTGCATAGAAAACATGTGTTCCTATAATTAATGATCAGTAGTGATACTAGTGAAGATGCAGTGAGGCAAAGACTAATAACGAAACTTAGGAAGACTATCGTAAAGGACAAGAATAAAACATACATAGCTGTAACAAAAGAAAGTAAACGTTTCATCTATAGCGAAGTTACTGAAGGATATAATGATAGCAATGATGAATTGAACTGAATGTTGTTAAACGGCTCATCAACACAGTACATGTTATTTAGAGCCGCCCCAGAGAGAGGGGAAGGATACATAGGAATCCGGGAACCTGCCATACTCTTATTATCGAACAGATTCCTGGTTCTTTAACGTGCTCGGAGGATAGACCGATACACGGGCCCGCCCGGTTTACGTCCCCATCCGAGGCTAAGGAAAAGTGTCTTGCCCAAGAACACACCGACGAAACTCAGTTGCACCACGGAGGATTGAATCCGGAGCCTCCGGTTACGAATCCACCGCGCTACCGACTGCGCCACGCCAGCCCTCAATATAGCGATGATGAGTCGGTGACATTTGATGTTTGTCTGCAATCTTGTCTTGTCGTGCCATCAATGGTTTATTCTCTTGTTGCTCTGGCGTCTGTCAAGTCATTGAGTACCTTCTTTCTGGCTTTCTAGGCTGTTGTTTTTTTGTATTTATATAAACACGAGCATCTTTGTGTTTTACTTATATTGCCTATTCATCCTTGTGCCTTGTAGGTTGGAGAATAGTTCATTGCGGGGATTTATTTATTTACACTGTCCCGTTTTATTGGGATGACAGTAGGGTAAGTGTGAGGTTTGGTGCACCCTAGAACCTGGTTTAAACCCCAGCGGCCTTTTTTGCCACTGACCGTTCCAAGAAGGTAGCCCTATTCTCAACGTTTTTTTGTGTTTGTGACGTCATATGCCTTTACATTGGCATTCATGTTTGTCGTTTTGCGTGTTATTGGGTTTACTGTGTTCTGTGAAATCTGCATTTCCTGTTCGACTTTTATACTTATTTTCAGTAGATGGGCATGTAGGATGTATATACTTTGACGCTGATGTCATGAATCCTGAGATTCGGTTAATGTAGTAAAGAAACAAATGAAGAAGAAAATATCAAAAGAAACAATCAACGTAAAATAGATAATCACCCACACGAGGGAAAAGAAAACCGTCCGATGAGTCACAGAGAAGTTGACATAGAGGAAGTCGAAGATGTTATAGATGCATGACAAGATAACACGAAAGAACACATTCAGAAAATGGAGACTGTTTTCCAGTGTAGGTCATTATAGCAAAATTTAATCAGACAATTATTGTGTGAAGCAAAAATCTATCAATGAAATGCCTTTCACGTGACCTCCAAATTTCCTCGACAAGTAATTCTGACAGCTCCCTTGATAAAGAGCATCCCATCAAATATACATTTGCTATGTGGCCTGCTCAGATTGCAAAAGAAATTGCGATGTGGGGTTTCTGCGCATGTTAATCACCACAGCATCCGCCTAACTTGGACTCCCATGCGCGAGACCGCCCGGTTAAGCTCCTCCAGGCGGACGAGGTAAATGAAAAGTGTCTTGCCTAAAATACAGCAACGAAACTCAGTGGCCCCGGTGAGGCTTGAACCCGGGTCCTCCGGACATCAAGTCCACCGTGCTATCCACGCCTCCACCCGCCTTTAATCTATTAATCGGATATATATTGTCATTACTATAACATATAATTCTGCTAATCGAAAAATAAAGCAGTCGGTGGTGTTTAACGGAGATGTGATTACAATTATATATAGTATGTATAAACTTTAAATAGAGGGCAACACTAAAACGGCTAATGCGAACTAAGTCAAAAGGATATATACAGTCTAACCTGTATTAATAGATCACTAAAAGAAAGCGCAAAATTAGTTTCTTAACACAGTTAGCCTTTTAATACAGGTGAAAATTAATTTAAAAGCAAATAATTTGGCAGCTAAAATGGCAATCTCTTAAAGCATGTGGTCTCTTAATACAGGTGGTTTCCTGTGTAGCATTGACTGTAAGTATATGTGTAACTATATATATTTCAGTATCCACCACAGTCACCGCCACCGACGAGACAGGTGTTCTTAGACGAGTCTGGGTTCTTGCAGTAGAAGTTGTTGAAATCTACACACCGTGTAATATCGCCGCCACACGTCCACCATCCCTTGTATTTACACTTACATGCGGTGTTGCGTGGGGGTACTTTGCTGATGGTACAGCCGCCTCTATGGTAGTTACAGTCACATGTGGCGCTTTTGTATCCCTCACAATCACCGTTACCTTGGAAACAGGACTGCACTGATTGGTCTGGCGTTTTACAGTATTGAGAGTTAAAATCGAGGCACCTGACAACTTCCCCGCTACAAGTCCAAGCTCCTTTGTAATTGCATTTGCATGCTGTGTTTTTTGGAGGAGTTTGGCTGATAGAACAGCCTCCTGGATGATAGTTGCAGTCACATGTTGCCGTTTTGTAACCCTCGCAGTCACCGCCACCAAGGACACAAGTAGTTATTGAAGTGTCCGGTGTCTTGCAGTAGATTGAACTTTCATCTTTGCAACGAGTTATATCTCCAGAACAAGACCAAGCACCAATATATTTGCATTTGCATGCCGTGTTGGCTGGCGGTGCTTGACTTATGGAACAGCCTCCTGGGTGATAGTTGCAGTCGCATGTTGCCGTCTTGTATCCTTCACAGTCGCCTCCGCCTTGTAAACATGAATGAACAGTTTTGTCAGGAGTACGGCAATACTGATTGGCACTATCGCTACACTGCAAGACACTTCCATCACATGTCCAAAGGCCTTTGTATCGACACTTACACGCCAATCCTGATGGTGAGGCACTACTTATGGAACAGCCGCCAGGATGATAGTCACAATCACAAATAAACTGAGATGTACTGGTGGTGACCACAGAGTTTGTTGATGCTGGTATGGAGCTAGATTGGGTGGCCATCTTGATTCCTGCCGCCACAAGTATGTCATACAACTTACCAGGGTAGTTTGTAAGCATACCTTGTACGTATTGTAAATCAGACTTCATGCTCGACTCTTTGTCTGTTGTCCAGACGTATGATAAACCGACAACACCTTTTGCTTTATTTAGCAAAGCAAGCTGAAGAGTTGTTTCGTATTTTGAAAATTTTGGCGCGCATGCCGAAATACCTGTTCCATATACTATGTTCTTAGTTGGTAGGGTGAGAAGTTTATTTAAAGTTTCCACGATGTTACTTTTCTCTAGATCGATAGTAAAATATATTCGGCTCTTAAACGATGAATTGTTCGCCTTTTCTACTGCAGCCTGAAGGTATGGTAGTGTGTTAAGTTTGGGAGAACCAATGATAACCTTTCCCCCGTAGTTAGCTCCAAACAGCTGACTGTCTAATGCCACGACTACGGCTTCTCCAGCGTTCCTCATACTACTAGAGCTCATGTCGGTCGAGTCCACCTTACTGTCAATAACGATTAATGCTAACCCCGTCTTTGTAAAAAGGTGATTTAACATCCCACTAACAGTAGACTCGGCTTTACACGGTGATCCGGAACTGACGTCATCTAGGAGTTTAGCACAGACACTGTTTGGGTATAGGGTTCCACATAAACTCCAAGTGGGAGCTGGACAAAGGCATGTACAGTCACACGCTTCTCCGGGAGCACTGTGGCGGAATCGCTGCAAACGCCCAGAGGAAGCATCAAAAGCGAGATCAATTTCAATACCATTAGCCCCGACGCCGAGAGCCCAGTCGACCGATGATTGGGTATTTACCATGTGTGCTATGTTGTAGAAACCCTCTTCACCTGGAAAGAAAGTAAAACATTTAACCACTTAATTAGCAGAAACTTAGTTATCTCTATCACCCTCTTCCGACTTATTTTTAGTTCACCTAAGCCGAAGGCTCACAGGTGAGCTATTGGGATCACGCTTCGTCCGTCGTCCGTCCGTCCGTCCGTCCACCGTCCGTCGTCGTTAACTTTTACCTCGTTAAGACGATAGGGCCTTCATTTTTCATCCGATCTTTACCAAACTTTAATAAATTGGTAATATTAATGAAAGCGCGGTCAAGTTTAAAAACCAGCTAGATCGAACCAGTAACAGCGGAGTTATGGCCCTTGATTTAGTTGTAAATGCTATAGTTTGCCTCGTTAAGACGATAGGGCCTTCAATTTTCATCTGATCTTTACCAAACTTTAAGAGATTGTTAAAATTAATAAAAGATCGAAAAAAATTGAAAACCAGCCAGATCGGACCAGTAACAACGGAGTTATGGCCCTTGACTGAGTTGAAAATACTATATGTTGCCTCGTTAGGGCGATAGGGCCTTCATTTTTCATCCGATCTTTACCAAGCTTTTCCAGATTGTTAATGTCAATAAAAGCTCGGATAATTTCAAAAACCAGTCATATCGGACCAGTAACAGCGGAGTTAAGGCCCTTGATTTCTTTAAAAATGCTATAGTTTTCCTCGTTAATACGATAGGGCCTTCACTTTGCATCTGATCTTTATCATACTTTACCAGATTGTTAATATCAATGAAAGCTCGGAAAATGTCGAAAACCAGCCAGTTCGGACCAGCAACAGCGGAGTTATGGCCCTTGATTTAGTTAAAAATGCTATATTTTGCCTCGTTAAAGACATTTTCTATAGTTTTTTCTGCATAAGAGATTGTCTTTAAACTTTTTGTACAGTAAGTCTGTTATATATATAGATAGAAAATGCAAAAATAATGGTAGGTCACCATAACTGTTAAAATTTTAAAAAATAATGTGTAATGCCACCATCATGTCAATCTGTCCAAAAAGCTGAACAAGTCTATGAAATAGCCAAATAAGACACTTTTGAAGTCTAATCATTTATTCATTGGTCACAGTTCTGCTAAAAATTGTATTAAAGTAAAGAACAAGTAATTATAACATTTAAAGCTCATCTTTATGTAAAACCTATATTTGTTTACAAAATCTGTGAGACCATTACCACAATTTATGCACAAATTAGCCCATAATGATACAATTTCCTTTTTTTTTAGTATGTTCCCAATAAGAGAATTTGTTTAAACTTTTTAAGCACATAGTTTAACATATATAAAAACAAAATGTGCAATAAAAATATTAGGTCCCCATGCTTGTTTAGATTTCTTTTTAAAACCCTACCCCTATGCTAAAAGGCCAAGTTTTGTATGAAATTATATAGAAATGGTATATTGTCCTTTTTTGTTGTTAATAACAGAATTTGTTCAAACTTCCTAGGCACTTATTTGAACATATAGTTAGACAACATTTGCAATTAAAATTATATGTCATCATGCATATTGAGATTTAATACTGATTTTTGGAACCCTACCATTATGCTTAAATTTTTTAATTTTGTTTGAATTTTTACAAAATGCTATATTTTTCCTATTTTATGTATGTTTCTAATAATAGGCATTTATATAAATAAAGACAATAAAAAAATTAGAAAAAAAAAAGAAAAAGAAAAAAAAGAGACAATAAATCTAGACATCAAGAGCAACATTCCTGTAAATGTTTAGGAAAATCCATCTAATAGTTTTAGAAGAGAAGTAGCCCAAATTAAAAAAATATTTTTTTTTTTTTAAATATTTGTTTTTGTTTCATTATTTATTTATTTTCTATTTATTTTTTTCCTCTTTTTTTTGTTCAGTGTATTTTGTTCAATGTTTTTTTTTGTTTGTTTGCAATTACTTCCTTTTTTTTTTTAACAAAATTTGACGAAACTTTGGTATGATTTCTAGTTGTGCCTATCGCGTTTGTTTTTCCAGTTTGTTGATATTTGATGGAGTTACGGTCACTTGACATTTTTACTTTAGATTTCTTGTTGGCGCTACTCCTCCTAAACGCATTGTTGGATTTCGACGAAATTTGGCAGGAAGCATCGGTAAGATGTCCAGTTGTGCATATCACGCTTTTGTTCCAGTTCGCTGAGTTTTGACGGAGTTATGGCCTTTTGACATTTTTACTTTAAATTTCTTTTCGGCGCTACTTCTCCTAAATGGCTTGTTGGATTTCTATGAAATTTGGCAGGAAGCCTCAGCATGATGTCTAGTTGTGCAAATCGCGGTATATCAATGAACTCTTTGACATGTTCGAAACCCAGCTAGTTCTTGTTAGTAACGACAGAGTTATGGCCCTTGATTTGTTGAAAAATGCTAAATGGTATTTTCCTTTGTTAAATCTGTAGCTACTTCATTTTTTATCTGATCTTTACCAAATTTGTTTAGAATATTAATATAAACCCCCCACCCATTTTGATAGAACGATCTAGGACCATCCTGGCCCTCTTGTTTAAATTGAGTCGGTTTAATTAGACAATCATTGAATGTGGGGTATGCTTACTTAGATCTAGTAGCAGTTAAATTTGTTTGCGCATATTACTTGGTCACTGCCAAACATCCAGAAATCTGTGCAATTCAAACATGTAATTAATAGTACCCATGTTGTTTTTTCTAAATCAAGCCTGCTCTCCAATGTACACATGTTTTTTTTCGGCCCATCCAATTAGTCTATTGTATAAAATCCTAGAATGTTTTTTCTTCAAACTATGGACATTTATAAACAAAAACAAAAAGAAGAGAAAATTGGTCGACTCCGAATTTTTGCTGGATATTTCGAGCAACTGACGTTAATTTTCGCATAGAAAACACTTTTTAAAAAAAAATTCAATACACAACAATATATATTTACAATGCACACATTGCAATATCTGTGAAAAGCGAGAATAAGATTTTATTTGATGACGTAGAAAACGTTGAACAGGTAAATTAATCCACAGGTAAATGTATTTATAAACTATCTGGCAATAGTTGTGGAGCTATACAATTCAGATATACCTCATTTTCCTGTGCTGTTACGCAGTTGTAAAAGTAGTATCTACGTCATGCGAATAATACTTATTTTTACATACAACTGAGTAGCAGTTTTCAATATATGTATCTCTCCGAGACTATCAAGAAATGTTCATATGATGTTTAAGAGTTAAATTTGTTAATTGATAATACTACAAAATGGGTGGCCATTAATCTTTAAACAAATAAATAGAATTATACTGATTTGCAATGTGGACGTTTTTATTAACTAATCAGATATTAAAAGACAATCAAGTTGTTTTACGCATTGTAAACACGTTTTTATTATTATTATTAAAAAAAAATATTTAAATTTGTTATTGATATTTTTCAAAATGCACTACCGGTATTTTATATGTTTTAAGTTTGTCTTGAAAACGGTTTATTATTCCCCTTTTTAGTATTTATTCATTACACACAACAAAATGTAAAATATGATTGTCTCCGATCATGTAAGTTCTTAATAATTATTAATAATACTTAATACTTAGTACTTAATAATTATTAATCAAGACAAATATATATAATAAATATTATTTTATATTCTTACCTGCTGCAGTGCAGACAAGGATAACTCCAATACCTAGTTTTAACAGAAACTGGTCCATCTTCATGCTTTCAGTGACGATTTTTGTATGAAGGTGTTTTTTAACGATCGGTTCGAGTTGAGTTAACATCGATTGTCTTATGAACAGCGCTGGCAATACCTGTGTTAACTTTAAACCATTTACATTCACTTGATTATCTCTGTTGAAAAAAAAAAAGCGTTTAATCTCACAAAGAAATAGCGTTTAATTTCGAATAAACTGAATTGTTTAAGGAGGCGCACGCACTGCACGCAATGTACATACACAAAGTTGAGGACTTACAAATCATTCAAGGGCCATTTTTCATGTGAAGATTATCTTGCCATGGATTTAAAAAGAAATGAACGCGCTATATATGCTCAATTCAGATGCGGTATCTTACCTTTAAGAATTGAAACTGGACGCTATGTTGGTGAAGCACCAAATCAAAGACTGTGTACTTTATGTCAGTCCGGATTAATTGAAGACGAGACTCATTTTCTAGTGAAGTGTCCTTTATACAACAACATACGAACTGTGATATTCGGTGAAATTATTTCAAATGGAATATATGAAAACATGACAGACTCTAATAGACTGATTTTCCTGATTCATAACCACACAAGAAAAGTTGTAAAATTTCTTGTTAAAGCTTATCTTTTTAGAAGAAGTGTGTTATATAACTCGTAACTGTAAACATGTGGTGCAATTATTGAACTAAACTGACACTATTTATCGCAATATATATAATATTTATGAATGAACCCTTTGTAACTTTAATTGTATTGTAAATTGTACATTGTGAGCTCATAACAGTATTTTCTATTATGTTTAACCATGTTGACTACTTGTAAACTATAATTATAAGGTGACTTATAGGTCCGTTGGGCCGGGTGTTTCTCTATGCATTTGTATTAAATGTTTGTTATTTGCGTATACACATGTCACTATAATAAAATATTTACTTACTTACTTTACACACGCACTATGACTCAATAGAAAATGGTTATTCCACTTTCTGAAATACACTGACGGTAGGGGTTATTTTGTTTTATCATTCTCCCGAGGCACATTATTGCTGATACTATATCGACGGGAAAATGATTGAATATAAGAATTTATTCACTTAAATTCACCATAAATCGCTCTATGGAATTTGCCATTTACTACCGGCGTTTAAAACCACATACACGCCGTAAAAATGATAAAACCACATACACGCCGTAAAAATGATAAAACCACATACACCCGTAAAAATGATAAAACCACATACACGCCGTAAAAATGATAAAACCACATACACGCCGTAAAAATGATAAAACCACATACACACCGTAAAAATGATAAAACCACATACACACCGTAAAATGATAAAACCACATACACGCCGTAAAAATGATAAAACCACATATAAAACCACATACACGCCGTAAAAATGATAAAACCACATATAAAACCACATACACGCCGTAAAAATGATAAAACCACATATAAAACCACATACACACCGTAAAAATGATAAAACCACATACACACCGTAAAAATGATAAAACCACATACACGCCGTAAAAATGATAAAACCACATATAAAACCACATACACGCCGTAAAAATGATAAAACCACATATAAAACCACATACACGCCGTAAAAATGATAAAACCACATACACGCCGTAAAAATGATAAAACCACATACACGCCGTAAAAATGATAAAACCACATACACCCGTAAAAATGATAAAACCACATACACGCCGTAAAAATGATAAAACCACATACACGCCGTAAAAATGATAAAACCACATACACACCGTAAAAATGATAAAACCACATACACACCGTAAAATGATAAAACCACATACACGCCGTAAAAATGATAAAACCACATATAAAACCACATACACGCCGTAAAAATGATAAAACCACATATAAAACCACATACACGCCGTAAAAATGATAAAACCACATATAAAACCACATACACACCGTAAAAATGATAAAACCACATACACACCGTAAAAATGATAAAACCACATACACGCCGTAAAAATGATAAAACCACATATAAAACCACATACACGCCGTAAAAATGATAAAACCACATATAAAACCACATACACGCCGTAAAAATGATAAAACCACATACACACCGTAAAAATGATAAAACCACATACACGCCGTAAAAATGATAAAACCACATACACACCGTAAAAATGATAAAACCACATACACACCGTAAAATGATAAAACCACATACACGCCGTAAAAATGATAAAACCACATATAAAACCACATACACGCCGTAAAAATGATAAAACCACATATAAAACCACATACACGCCGTAAAAATGATAAAACCACATATAAAACCACATACACACCGTAAAAATGATAAAACCACATACACACCGTAAAAATGATAAAACCACATACACGCCGTAAAAATGATAAAACCACATATAAAACCACATACACGCCGTAAAAATGATAAAACCACATATAAAACCACATACACGCCGTAAAAATGATAAAACCACATACACGCCGTAAAAATGATAAAACCACATACACGCCGTAAAAATGATAAAACCACATATAAAACCACATACACACCGTAAACATGATAAAACCACATACACGACGTAAAAATGATAAAACCACATACACACCGTAAAAATGATAAAACCACATACACGCCGTAAAAATGATAAAACCACATACACACCGTAAAAATGATAAAACCACATACACGCCGTAAAAATGATAAAACCACATATAAAACCACATACACGCCGTAAAAATGATAAAACCACATATAAAACCACATACACGCCGTAAAAATGATAAAACCACATATAAAACCACATACACACCGTAAAAATGATAAAACCACATACACACCGTAAAAATGATAAAACCACATACACGCCGTAAAAATGATAAAACCACATATAAAACCACATACACGCCGTAAAAATGATAAAACCACATATAAAACCACATACACGCCGTAAAAATGATAAAACCACATACACGCCGTAAAAATGATAAAACCACATACACGCCGTAAAAATGATAAAACCACATATAAAACCACATACACACCGTAAACATGATAAAACCACATACACGACGTAAAAATGATAAAACCACATACACACCGTAAAAATGATAAAACCACATACACGCCGTAAAAATGATAAAACCACATACACACCGTAAAAATGATAAAACCACATACACGCCGTAAAAATGATAAAACCACATATAAAACCACATACACGCCGTAAAAATGATAAAACCACCCGTAAAAATGATAAAACCACATACACGCCGTAAAAATGATAAAACCACATACACACCGTAAAAATGATAAAACCACATATAAAACCACATACACGCCGTAAAAATGATAAAACCACATATAAAACCACATACACGCCGTAAAAATGATAAAACCACATACACGCCGTAAAAATGATAAAACCACATACACGCCGTAAAAATGATAAAACCACATATAAAACCACATACACACCGTAAAATGATAACACCACATACACACCGTAAAAATGATAAAACCACATACACACCGTAAAAATGATAAAACCACATACACGCCGTAAAAATGATAAAACCACATATAAAACCACATACACGCCGTAAAAATGATAAAACCACATATAAAACCACATACACGCCGTAAAAATGATAAAACCACATACACGCCGTAAAAATGATAAAACCACATATAAAACCACATACACGCCGTAAAAATGATAAAACCACATACACCCGTAAAAATGATAAAACCACATACACGCCGTAAAAATGCGAATAAATTCTTAAATGAAAGTGTGATGGCGCTTTTTGTCCGCATTCTGCTTTTTGTCCGCATGTTTGTGTCGTTTTTACCCGCATTTGTTTCTTCTTAAATTTGTGCTTTTTGTCCGCAAGGCGCTTTTTGTCCGAAAAAAATGACGCCTTTTGTTTGCACAAATTGAAATTTTTTGTGTGGAGGTGACTTTCCTCATCGTTCGTAACAACGGTTGTTCTGCAAGGAACAAAACATGCAAATTCTGTCAGAAGCTTAACCACTTTAAAAAATGTTGTTTGTCAAAGCGTAGCGACAGGAAATCTGTAAACAAAGTTGATGTACAAACATGTCATCAGCCGAGATATCACGATTGTAATGTATGTTCTGATGATAACGATGATGGTGGTTATGTGTTTGGATTACGTTCAAATGAAACTGTAAATTATGTGAGAACTAAACAACCAAAATGAACGGTGCAAATAAATGGACTACCGGTTAATGTTTTGATTGATACGGGTAGCAGCATCAATGTGATTGATGAGAAAACATTCACAAGCCTGAAATACAAAACTTTGGTAAATTTGATGCAACACTAAACATAAGTATGAGGCGCCATACGTGGCTATATGTTGTAATATAGGTTATTGAATTTGTATGGCTAAATATTACTTGCGAGTCGTCCTGCGCCAAAACAACGAGTTCCAAGTAATATTTAGCCAAACAAATTGAATAACCTTTTTATTGTATACTTTCATATTGTTTTCGATCAATTTTAATTGTATGACTATTACTTTTTATTGTATTTGTGTTATTTTTTATAGCTTTTGATGGAATTCCTATTTTGTCATTCAGCTTCATTTTGTGTGGATGATTATTTTGCGCGAAAACGACGTCGACGTCGGATGACGTCATTAAAAACATCAAGCGATTTCTAAAGTTTGTTTACCATTCGATAACGTTAAAAACAGTGGGTGAGTGACCATTTCAATTATTTTATCAATTTCTGCCATAAAAGGTTGAAAAAAAACACTTATTTTTTTGATGACACTATAGGAAGGATTCCGTTATTTTATTTGAAAGTAGTTCCTTATTTCTATTTTGCGGCTCTCAGCAAGCACGAGAAAAAGTTCCGGTGCAATATCAATGTGTGCAATATCGTAGAATAGTGCACACTTATCTCAATGCAAACTAAACGGGACAATATGAAAGTATACAATAATATAGGTTATTGCATTTGTATGGCTAAATATTACTTGGAACGAGTTGTTTTGGCAAAGGACGACGAGCTTGCGAGTCGTCCTGCGCCAAAACAACGAGTTCCAAGTAATATTTAGCCAAGCTCGTCGTCCTGCGCCAAAACAACGAGTTCCAAGTAATATTTAGCCATACAAATTCAATAACCTTTTTATTGTATACTTTCATATTGTTTTTGATCAATGTTAATTGTATGACTATTACTTTTCATTGTATTTGTGTTATTTTTATAGCTTTTGATGGAATTCCTATCTTGCCATTCAGTTTCATTTTGTGTGGATGATTATTTTGCGCGAAAACGACGTCGACGTTGGATGACGTCATTAAAAACATCAAGCGATTTTCGGAAGTTTGTTAACCATTCGATAACGTTAAAAACAGTGGGTGAGTGACCATTTGAATTATTTTATCAACTTTTGCCTTTAAAGGTTGTAAAAAAACACGTATTTTGTTGTTGACACTATAGGAAGGATTCCGTTATTTTTTTTGAAAGTAGTTCCTTATTTCTATTTCGCGGCTCTTAGCAAGCACGAGCAAAAGTTCCCGTGCAATATCAATGCGTGCAATATCGTAGAATATTGCACGCTTAGCTCAATGCAAACTAAACGGGACAATATGAAAGTATACAATAATATAGGTTATTGAATTTGTATGGCTCAATATTACTTGGAACTCGTTGTTTTGGCAAAGGACGACGAGCTTGCGAGTCGTCCTGCGCCAAAACAACGAGTTCCAAGTAATATTGAGCCATACAAATTCAATAACCTTTTTATTGTATACTTTATATTGTTTTCGATCAATGTTAATTGTATGACTTACTTTTCATTGTATTTGTGTTATTTTATAGCTTTTGATGGAATTCCTATCTTGTCATTCAGTTTCATTGTGTGGATGATTATTTTGCGCGAAGACGACGTCGACGTCGGATGACGTCATTAAAAACATCAAGCGATTTTCTAAAGTTTGTTTACCAGTCGATAACGTTAAAAACAGTGGGTAAGTGACCATTACAATTATTTTATCAATTTCTGCCATAAAAGGTTAAAAAAAAAAGCACGTATTTTTGGTTGACACTATAGGAAGGATTCCGTTATTTTTATTTGAAAGTAGTTCCTTATTTCTATTTCGAGGCTCTTAGCAAGCACGAGAAAAAGTTCCGGTGCAATATCAATGTGTGCAATATCGTAGAATATTGCACACTTAGCTCAATGCAAACTAAACGGGACAATATGAAAGTATAGAATAAGATAAATATATACGTTGTGTGTAAAAAATATATATATTGAATACATAGAGGATATTTGTTGTTTTGGAGTGAATAACATATTTTATTTCATTGAGAAGTGAGAATTTTCTCACTTCGAGATGAAATAAAATATGTTATTCACGACAAAACAACACATTTTATTTTTATTTTATGATTTCACAAACAATTATTTAAGTAATTAAACCGTTTTATACACCTGGCTACGCGCCGTGTTTATTTCCTAGTCACGATGACGTAACGAAACGTTACACGTTTGAAACCATTAACATCACAGAAAGAAAGTAATTTAATAAACAGTGGATTTAACAGTATAACAGGTGAGCCGTGTTAATGCCCAATGCATTTGTGTTGGTTGCACATTAAAAAAGTAGTCCCGGCAGCTACTGTGGAAATAAAACTCTATATTCCACAGTGTGGAATAACACTTTTATTTCACAGATAAAACACAGTATTTCATTGCTTATCATAAAATAAAAAAATATATATGATACAGACAGATATATACGTTACTCCGAAATATATATATTGAAAACAAAAATAGATATCATACAACTACACTCAAGTGATATGAAAACGCTACACGGGAATTTCCGCTATATATTGCATATACTGCACACTTAATTGCACATAATATTCCAAAGAAATCCCAAGATGTTTTTTTAAAAAAAAGTTGCAGTTAACTAGAGAAAGGACACAACTGTGATGTTGTAGACGTTTTAATCACACTACACTTTGTAACAAGAACTGCATCAATGTTGAAGTTGCTCTTCGAAAAATTGAGCTAGTTCAGTACTGTATTTAACGTAAATAGTTTGCAAAATTTTGCATCCTAAGTTTGCTCACATGATTGAGCCAAACGCGTACTCTGTGAATAATGAAACATTGCAGGAATACTATTTGCTGTATTATTTGTTGTTTTAGTATTTTTTCCAAAAGGAAAGGTCTTACGTAGCCATGTACCATTCGATTAAAAGCAGCATATTGTACATACAATATATAGCGGAAATTCCCGTGTTGCGTTTTCATATCACTTGAGTGTATATATATATATGTTACTCCTAGAAATATATATTGAAACATATATTCTATTTGTAAACGCAAATATATATGTTACTCTGAAAACATGTTTTCCCTAATTTATATATTGTAGACGCAGACATATATATGTTATACCGAAAAATATATTCGCTTTATAAAAAATATATTGTCTGTCTTAATATATTGAAGATAAAAATATTTGAGATGAAAATATAGTTTCTCTAAAAAATATGTATTGCAGACACAAATATATCAATGAAATATCGATAAATAAATGGTGCGAACTTCTGGGTGACCGAAAGCATATGTCTATGCCGAAACTAATTAACTATGTGTTTTCCAGATATATACGTTATCATAGACTGTGCTAAAAATATATACGTTATCCTAGACTGCTACACTGTTTGTTTTTTCAAATTGCACAAGCCAATTATGCTGGGTGTAAAAAAAACTCTAAAAATACGGACATGCGCAGCAGTAAAGCGATTGCGAGCGTCTACTCCGCGTAAACAACCATGGCGGTCTCTTGGTTCATGTGTTTTGTTTTGTTGGTTCGACATTAGACATGTATGTTTCCGGTAAATGATGATACAAGTATGATTTGGAGAGCTTCATTATATCTCTCCCTCGTCTTGCTGACGAATTGAATGTTGTTTAACTGCTCATCAACACAGTATAGGTTATTTAGAACCGCCCCAGAGAGAGGGGAGGGATACATAGGAGTCCGGGAACCGTGCCCTACTCTTATTATCGAATATATTCCTATGGTTCTTTAACGTGCTCGGAGGATAGACCGATACACGGGACCGCCCGGTTTACGTCCCCATCCGACGGACGGAGCTAAGGGAAAGTGTCTTGCCCAAGAACACACCGACGGAACTCAGTGGCACCACGGAGGATTGAACCCGGGGCCTTCGGTTACAAATCCGCCGCGCTACCGACTGCGCCACGCCAGCCGAGGCCACGCGCCTGATGTGATTCGGACAATAAAAACATCATTGAGCAGGTGGGATACGGTTTACGTGATTAATACGTTGGTAAGAAGATGGTGAATCTGACATGTCACGACATTTTCTTGTATTACAAGACAACTTTTGGACGATGTATGATCATTATCGCAGTCGCGTATTTCAATATCAGCATACTCAAAATACTAGCTATTGTAGTCCAACAATAACGAGCTCTGAACCAAGGCCTGAAATTGCGGGTTGCTTAACAACAGATCAATAGTTCTTTGTACGTTAGCCTTTTGGTCGTCCATTTTTAGCGGATTTGTTATGTTTTCGCGGTAAAGAAACTACAACATGCGGAACACAGGCTGGGAAATGCGCTCTTTAAATTTGGCTTGTCTCGAGTTTGAAAAACGGGACAGTGTAGCAGTCTACGTCAACGCATATATTTGCAGCACAGTCTATGCCAACGTATATTTGCAGAAGGCATATTTGGAAAAAAATGTATTTATTTTAAGTTTCGGTCACCCAGAAGTTCGCACCATTTATTTATCGATATTTCATTTATATATTTGTGTCTGCAATATATTTATTTTAGAGAAACTATTTATAGACAGTCAATATATTTTTAAAAAGCGAATATATTTTTCGGTATAACATATAAATGTTTGCGTCTACAATATATACATTCGGTAAAAACATATATTCAGAGTAACGTATATATTTGCTACGGAAACGTATACTGAACCCCCTTATTTGTTTCATAAGTGAACGCTGTAACGTGTGTTATATATCGAAATGATATATTTTTACTAATATAGGTGATTATATATTTTTTTAATGTATATCACACAAATAATTTCCAGAAATTTATTTAATTATCATATTTAAATATATAGATATATTCTGTTGGATACTAAATCAATGAACAGTATATTTAACTATACATTTCTTCATACTTATAGATTGTTTTATTGATATAACAGATGTTAAATGAAAAGATATATTCATAATCTAAAACTAAACATTTTGAAAACAACATATATTGAAAACTCAAATAACTGACAATTAACGAATTATCTTTACATGGAAAATATATATAAGTATAGTTAGTTAAACACACTATATTGACAGGAAATATAAAACGCTTACACATTACGGTGCGAGGTTAAATCATCACTGCTTTACGCACACGCACGCACACACACACACGCACGCACGCACGCGCGCGCGCGCGCGCGAGGCGAGATTAAAAATCAGTTATTTTCACGGGTTCAGCACCAGACAGTAAGACACTAGGCTTAGCCCTATTAGGCGGTAGCCCTATTGTCAACCCTTTTGTGTTTGTGATGTCGTTTGCATTTTTTTTACTTTTGCCTTTTCGTTTGTCTGTTTGCGTGTTTGTTTTTGTGTTTTGTGGTTGACTGTCGTCCTTGAATGCTGCTTTCCCTGTCCGATATTTTTAGCCTTCTTTGTTGCGAGTCCGTCATTCTTAATTTGCATAATTGCAAAGTAGTCGAAGTAGATCACAGTAGGTCGAGCTGGATTACTGAAAAATATCTAAATGATAAAAGTATTTTTTACAGAGTCTGATAACAAAAACGAGGATTGTTCGTTCTTCTTTCCAACGATTTCCGTTGGGCATACTTTTGCCGCTGTAGTAAAACTTTCTGCCAAGAAAAGAATGCGTTTGTTTGTTTTATTTGTGTTTTTTTGAATGGTGTTTTACGTAAGTTTAGTACATGTTAGGCCATATATGACGGTCAATCTTTTGTGTAGAAGCACACACCCCATGTGTCCTGGGTAGAACCCGTACTGTACAACTCCCACCATCCGTAATAATCGACACTTTCTAACTTCACAAATCGAGCTCCCAGTGGGATTCGAACCCTCAATGGTGAGAGTCGAGAACGTTCTCGACGCAATGTATTTATTATACCGGTTACGGAGACAAAATCCTCTTTAAGTTTCACCTGAACCGTGTGACCTTGATCTCTTTGTTACTGACATGGGTTTGTCATACGACATAGTATGCATTGAAAATGTAGAAGCCCTATTCGGCTAAAATTAATGGGTTCATGACATCTTATTATGGTTAGGGACGCAGGCAGAGCCTTGGAAATGTGGAAGCCCAATTCTGCTAAAATTAGTGACGAAACAGAGCCTTTGTGGCGTTATCGAAAGGTGTATGAATGTTGAACCCCGAACTGGGTATACCACATTCGGACCCAGTTCGAAGTTAAATCTTCAAATGCTGTTCGGTATTCAACATTCGGACCTAGTTCGTTGTTCAACATTCGGACCCAGTATGGTTATCAACAATTAAACCCGGTTCGGTTTTCAACATTCGGACCCAGTTCGGAGTTCAACATTCAAGTCCAGTTCGGTATTTAAAATGTGGGTCCAGTTCAAACTGGGTTCGAATGTTGAATACCGCACTGGGTCCGAATTTGAACCCCGAACTGAAATCAAATGTTGAACGCCGAAATGGTTTTGAATGTTTAATACTGAACTGCATGTTTAATACCGAAATGGGTTTGAAAGTTAAACACCGGACTGGGTACGAATGTTGAACCCCGAACTGAGTACAAATGTTGAATTCCGAACTGGGTTCGAATGTTGAACCCCGAACTGAGTCTGAATGGTGAACTCCGAACTGGGTCTGAATGTTGAAACCTGAACTGGGTCCCAATGTTTAATACCGAACTGGGTTTAAATGTAAAGTCCGAACTTGGTCTAAATGTTGAACCCCGGACTTGGTCCAAATGTTAAATACCGAATTAACTGGGTCCGAATGTTGAACTCCAAAATTGGCTCAGATGTTGAATACCGAGCTGGGTGTGAATGATAAACGCCAAACCGGGTCCAAATGTTGAATATCAAACTGGATCCGAATGTTAAATATTTGATGTTGAACCCCAAACTGGACCCGAATGCCGAACTGATTTTAATTTGTTGAATACCGAACTGGGTTTGAATGTCGAACCCCGAACACCGAGCCAACTTCAAAGACATGATTAATAAGTAATAGGCCAACTTGAAATAAACATTCGGCAACTATATAAACATGTTAATACGTGTTACTTTATTTAAACAATTAATTTAACCATGTAATTGCTTTACTTTTTAAAATAGTTCATATATATATGGTAAAATATCTTGTAACTTATTTATAAAATAAATAAATATCTCTAACATTGTTTATTCATATCTTTTGACCTGTAATATATAAAGCAATCAACAAATCAAATAGTTATGAAACAAATAATAGGGGTCAGTATACGTTTCCGTAATTTGCGTCTACAATATATGTTTAAAAACAGAATATATATTTTTCAGAATATATATTTCTAGGAGTAACATATAATTGTATGATACTGTATGGACAGAATATATATATTTCGGAGTAACGTATATATTTTGTATTCAATATATATATATATATATATATATTTCGGAGTAAAGTATATATTTGTCTGTATCATATATATTTTTGTATTCAGTATATATATTTTACACGCAACGTATATATTTATCTAACAACATCTAGTCACGTATGGCGCCTCATACATAAGAGACAAACTAATAACAGCGCCAGTGTATATGACCAAGAAATCATTTGGAAGTTTGTTCCGTTTTCAACTTCTGTGGACTTACACGTAGTTCTTGTCATATCAATGATGAATACAGAAAGAACTAGTGAACTGGTATGCAATATTCCAAGGAAAAGGGAAACTAAAAGACACACATAAACTTACACATAGACTCTGGCGTTATACCGGTAACTTCATCGTCTCATACCATATGATGTTAGAAAAAAAGGCAGAGGAAGAACAGGAAAAAGTTATTGGATATCATTGACAAAGTAAATGGTCCGACGCCATGGGTTTCTCCGATTGTAGTGGTCCCTAAACCGAAAAAAAAGAAGAGTGGTAGTGGATATGAGATTACCAAATACGGCATTAAAAAGAGTACGTCACGTCATTCCGACAGCTGATGGTATGATTGTTGATCTAAATGGCACGGTTCCAAAATATACTCAAAACCAGATGTCATTGCCGGATATCACCAGCTGGAGCTTTCCGAGAAATAGAGAAAATTATGTCAGTGCCTTTTACTATCAAGTTTATTAGGCGAGGCTTAGAAAACGAATAAGGCGATGCTATGCCGAGCCATTCTTCGTTTTCGTGCCGAGCCTAATAAACTTGATAGTAAAAGGCACTGACATAATATTCTATAGATTTATCATGTAGATTATCCACATTTTTTGTATGAATTACTATTATTACCTATTTCTCAGAATGTTACGCTTATCGAGGGCGCCGCCATGTTGTTGTTTTTTGTTTGTTTTATGACGTCAGGCAATGTTACGTGCATGACGTCAGATAACGTTACGTACAATAAACGCCGACGGATTCCGCATTGATTTGCTCTATTGGTAAACTTGCCTAATAAAGCAAAATTTATTAGGTCACCCCTTGATTAGGCAGAAAAGTGCATATCTGACAAGATTTATCGCCACATTTACCACACATGTCGGAATAAGAAGGTACACACGCTTAGGTTTCGGAATTTCAGCAGCAGCGGAGATATTTCGGATGGTGAAGGAGTCAGAAACATGGTAAAGGAGTCAGAAACATATCGGATGGTGAAGGAGTCAGAAACATATCGGATGGTGAAGGAGCCAGAAACACATCGGTTGGTATAATTGAGTTCACACGGACGAGAAGAACATCACCTTTTGTGTTTGTGATGTCGTTTGCATTTTTTATTACTTTTGACTTCTCGTTTGTCTGTTTGCATGTTTGTTTTTTTGTTTTGTGGTTGACTGTCGTCCTTGAATGCTGATTTCCCAGTCCGATATTTTTATCTTCTTAAAGAGAAAGATTTAACACTAAACCGCAAGAAATGTGGGTTCTACAAGGACAAAACAGAGTTATATGGACGTGTATTTAGTGAAAAGGGAATATCAGCTGACCCGAAGAACGTTGAGGCAGTAAGAACTACGGAGACACTGACATATGTATCAGAAGTGAGGCGTTTTCATGCGATGACAAACTATGTAGGTCGATTTATTCCAAACTATACTCAACAAAAAAAGAAACTTCCGCAACTTTACCCATACATGTAGACACAATGAAAATATATTTTGTTTGGTCTTATATGTTAATACATTTGTTAAAAGGCCAGCACTGTCATGAACACAGTTTTCCTTAAATCAAACTTTTATACGCACAGTTATTTTCCTTGGTTTGGCTTTAAACAGCATTTCCGGGTCTTGTGGTTTAAACTTCGATTCAGTTTCGTTCTATTGAAATAAACAGAAGACAACCCCATCACCAAAAAGACGGAGAAAGTAAGCTGACCTGTTCACTCACTTTTGTGCCATACAGCTTTCAAGAATCAATATTTTCAGATTACCTCCCTTTATAATACAAATATAGTGATTTCGCAATTTGTATAAAACATGTTTTAGCAGCAACACACTAACTCTGGTTCTTGATGATTATTAATATTGATCAGAACGATCGAGTGTTAAGTATAAAATGATGAAATTGTGTCTAGATCAGTGTACAAAGTGTAACAAAGTCAACTCTATGCAAATCACAGCTTAAAATGCGGAAGTTTCTTTTTTTTTGTTCACTATACTATACTTACCAAACCGCTCAGAAACTTGACTAAGAAGGATGACAGGTGGAGATGGGAGTCGTAGCAGTTCAATTAAAATGTAACTTGACTGTCGATACTGTCACGGCAATCTTTGACATAAAGAAAAAGTTGAAACAGATAGTAAATATAATCTCGTGGCGCTTGGAAGTTTGCTGATGTAAAATGAGAAAGTTGTGGTTTACGTGAACAAAGCGTTAACTGGTGTAGAAATCAAGATATTCTCGAACAACAAGAGATTGTAATTTCCATAGTCACGGGTACTAAACATTGATTCTAGCACATTTTGGAGATATATGAAAACGAGAGTCAATGACACTACCGAGGTAGAGACAGCTCTCTTTTTTTCATAATATCATTAATCCAACGATTTATTTCAAAAATCGGGGAATGCTATTCCAATTGTATGTGTTCAAAGTATGTCTAAGTTAAAAAAATAATACAAATTATTGTTTAATTTCACGCCTAGGTCTTTTTATAAGATTGGAAGATGTGTGTGTTTTCTTCGACAGATCGTACTTTTTCGGTGCATATTCTTATTTATTCATGAACGTCTGGTGTTTTAATAGTGGAGATGAAAAGGCCATAATGTAATTATTAAACAGTAATGACATTTTAAATCAGAAAACAGAGTATAATGGATTTATCGTAATTTTTCGGCAAGAGGTAGAGTCAATAAGCCGGAGGTAGGGTCGATGACACAGAGATAGCGTCAATGGTTATGATGTACGGTAATATAATGTGTTGGCATAGTTGGTATTTTGTAGTAAATTAACTATTAAATCAACCTGCAATCGATACTATGCGATAGTTATACAGTTATATTTACATGTTCGGATACACTATTAGTTCATGTTGGAGACATAATCGGAAAACGTGTGCAGTTTTAGCATCATATATCCTACAGCAAAATAAAGGTGAGTAGGATATGTGATGCTAAAACTGCCCACATTTTTAATGTTTTCCGATTATGTCTCCAACATGAACTAATAGTGTATCCGAATATGTAAATATAACTGTATAACTATCGCATAGAATCGACTGCCTACCTTCGGATCATTGACTCTACCTCTTGCCGAAAATTTACGATAAATCCATTATACTCTGTTTTCTGATTATGGCCTTTTCATCTCCACTATTAAAACACCAGACTTTCATGAATAAATAAGAATATTATATAACCTATAAATAGACGCGTTTTCATTGGCTAAAAGTAATTTTTTAGAAAAAATATCTAGCGATATTGACTTGTTTTTTTCTGATATTGACCAGTTTTATAAATAGTAACAGTTTCTTTTCTTTTCTTTTAAGGGTGCCCTCTGGTGAATATCAGAACAGATAGAATTTTTTATTTCCCTGTTTTTTATGAAGACTAACATATTACTAGTTAGTTTCTGGAAAAATAATGATGGGTCGGTGATTTAACTTTTTCGCAAAATTAATCTTTAGTAATACACTCTCACAGTGCGGTTTTAAATTCTGAATCAGCTGCAAATTGTGTATGGCAACTTACATGTGTGTAGTGTGGTTTGCAGAACAGGTATCGATTTTCCGTCTTTTTTAATGTAATAGATCATACTTTAGGACGAAAAATTAAGGGTTGGGGTATTTTTATCACCATCTGAAAAATTAGTACATCCCTTGTCATTACCCCACCCAGTTTACTATAAATTGCATTTTTAAATTTGTGATCCATACATTTTTCATGATAAAGGAACAGATAACTTTTTGAGATATTTTGTCTACAATATATACAAGACCTGAGTATCAGAATGAAAAAATAAAAATTGGGGGTCGGTGTGCATATAAGAAAGATATTCAATAAAAACTGAGAAAAAAATGTGCTTTTTTAGATTTCGACGAGCTCTGACATATAACGGCATAGGTCTGTAACAAATAATAGGAAAATACTTTTTATTCCTGTCTATGTATATGCTAACACATGTCTTTGTAATAAAGTTTAAATTAAGTGAATATCTTAAATGGTTTTTGAGAAATACCATCTTTTGTACCCCTACCCCCCATTTTGGCTTATGTTAAAAATTGTCAATTTTGGGCACAACATGTGAGGTCAAAAAAAAAATCTAATTTATTTTTATTTTTTTTGCACTAAAATATCCCTATTGGGCATAAGTTTGTTACTGTATAATTATATTTTCCAGTTTTATTATAATTTTTGAAATATAACAAATGTAAATTTCCGGAAGTGCAAAAATCCAAAACCTCAGCAGAGGGCACCCTTAAGTTGGTCAATATCAAAACAATATGATAAATTGAGGGTTATATAATAAAACAGTTATGGACTTTTCAGCTGTTATACATGATGTTGATATGTACCAAAAAATCATTATTGACCTCGGCTATCGCCTCGGTCAATAATGATTTTTTTGGTGCATATCACATCATGTATAACAGCTGAAAAGTCCATAATTGTATAATATGCACCGAAAAAGTACGATCTGTCGAAGAAAACACACACACCTTCCAATCTTATAAAAGACCTGGGCGTGAAATTAAACAATAATTTGTAATATTTTTGCAACTTAGACATACTTTGAACATATATAATTGGAATAGCATTCCCCCATTTTTGAAATAAATCGTTGGATTAATGATATTAACAAAAACAACGAGCTGAACTCACCTTTATTTTGTTATTTTCATCTTTGTCTCTACCTCGGAAGTGTCATTGACTCTCGTTTTCATACATCTCCAAAATGTGCTAGAGTCAATGTTTAGTACCCGTGATAGTATAGGCCTGTGAACACTTCCACATATTTGCATTTACACTGATATGTGATCATCAACCATTGGAAATGAGTTTCAAAACCCCGAAAGAAACGCCACCAGCTACAGCAGCTAGGCTAGAACGATGACGAGTTTGTTTACAAGCGTACACTTTTCGTGTAATATACAAATCTGCAGCAGACTGCATCTCCAGACACACAGACAGACAGAAATATCAAACACGTAGATATTCTGATATAGTCGACGGTTATGTGAATTTCATAGCGGAAAATCTGTTCCAAAAGGAATGACATTAAGGAGCATGAGAAATATTGGAAAGGACCGTAACTGATGTTGTGATAACTCGTAGTCCAATCCATTTGTAAATGTTATTTACTATTGTAATTTTTATATCACATGGATTTATGTAAATAACATCAAGCAATAAAATATTATTAAATTAAAAAGGAGTATAAGAGTGGACCTTTGGAAACGGCCGAACACGATAAATACGAAATATTGCAGACTCGGTTTGATTGAGACATGAACGGTAGTGAAATATACTTGCTACCGTTTACGCCCTAGCCCCGGGTTGAGCAGAACTCAATATTCATAAAAAATCAATAGTACAGACTTTTAACCATCCCAAGATGGCATGCATATAGCGGTAGACATGCTACTTGAAATTGGCGGAGCATTTGGATTTCAAACATATGAAGATAACAACGCTATGGCACATGTTGGGAGAATTCGTACAAGGATAACCAAACAATGGACATATTTTCGAAGACTGAACAAAAAAAAAGAACTATCACTTTGTTTCAGTAAAAGAGGTTAAGTGCTGCTAGTGAACAGCGGGATGGTTATACCAAAATCTCTGCAAAACGCAAATTATTGAAATAGCGCACGTAAAACACATAGCACGCACGACACGTACGCACACAATTTGTGAATATATCCTAGGAGAAACAGTCATCCCCCACTCTAATAGGGAGTGCTGCGTAATAGCGAAACACACGCACGCACGCACATACAGTTAGCAAACTTTGTCCTATTAGCACAGTCGGGAGAACCTCGCACATTCAGCAATGTGACACGTGCAAGACGCGGAAGGATCAAGACGTCGTCCGACCGTTAAGTTTTTTCTTGTGGGCACTCTAGACACTCCATTTTGCATCCGCACTTAACCAAAACGACACTGTAGTTATATATCTATTAGACCTCAGATGAAATTTTAAATAGCCCAGATTTGATTACTACTAGCCAAGTTAACTGCCCTTGAATTGTCAACAAATACTAAGTGTGCCTTGTGGGCACTCTAACCCTCTCCATTGTTTATCCAATCTTAACCACATTTACACAGTAGAGCACGGTTCCAAGAATAGTTCTTGAACCAGCCATATGCTGTCATTAATAGCTGAGTTATGAGTTATTGTATAATTTGGTCTTTCAAATTCAACCCTTACTCTCCTTTGATCGGTTATGAATTACTGTGTAATATATGTCTAACACGTAAATGGTAAATAGTCCGCTGATTAGGGAGCGTATTCAACCATGAATATCCGATGGAATCAAAGTGAGTTATCTACCATTGAATCTGCAAAAAGTACGTACTTTTTATTCTGAAAAAAATACATATGTGGAAAGTGTGTCCACCATTTCCTCCATTCCAAACCAAACGTTTACAGAATGCGTATAGTAAGACCACAAATAAAATTATATTTGTTTGCCCGAAAAACAAACAATTGTTCATTCAATCCAAACCAAACCTTTACAAAATGTGTATATAGTAATCAATTCATGAGTCAGACTATGAAATATAACTATGATTACGGACATTAGGAGCGTGCTGTAGAATATTACGATGACAAAACAGTGGTGGAATCTTAAGGGACACGAGTTGTAACAAGAGCAAGAGGGTACAGGACTGTCAAATTTAGTGGTTATGTAGCTTAAAGTAATACATGTATAAACATTTAAATACTAATATTTTGTACTGAAACCTTAAATAAGGCATAAATAAGGACACATTTTAAACACTAATAATATTCCGGATTCCAGCTATAATTTAGAGAGTATTCCGGATTCCGGCTTCAATGTATATGGTATTCAGGATTTCGGTGGGGTGTGGTTACACACTCCTGAATAACTAAATGTTATTGTGTTCAACCGCTGAGTATGTTTAATTAACGCAGACAAAATGGATGCAATTAATTTCAAGAAAAGTAAACACATATATTGCCAGCGCTGTACTCTAATCAGTAACACTAATGCTCAACTCGAGACAATATATTTATCATACACTTTTCTGCCTAATAAAGGGGTGACCTAATAATGTTTTGCTTTATTAGGCACTGACCAATAAAGCAATGCGGTTTATTGTACGTAACGGTATCTGACGTCATAAAACAAACAAAAAATAACAACATCCATGGCGGCGTCCTCGATAAGCGTCACATTCTGCGAAATAGATAATAATAGTAATTCATACAGAAAATGTGGATAACCTACTTGATAAATAGAATATTATGTCAGTGCCTTTTACTATCAAGCGTATTAGGCTCGACACGAAAACAAAGAATGACTCAGCAGAGCCTCGCTATTCTTGGTTTTCTGAGCTTCGCCTAATAAACTTGATAGTAAAAGGCACTGACATAATATTGTCTATTTACATCAAGTCCTCATAATACTATTAGCCTTGAACTCGTGAAGATGGGACAGTTTCCGTTCAAGCTATGTGTGGGAGTTATCCTTGTCTGCTTGGTAGCAGGTAAGTGCATCAATACTATTTACTAAATACTTTCGAAAAGTGTAAGCACTATACTGTAACGATATACTTAACAAAAATCCGGTTTTTATTCAATCAAAATATTGTATTTTTCATGTAAATCTTTATCAATATGTTCTTGACAGACATACATTCATAAAATAAATATAACAACGTTTCTGTTGAACTATTACAACATTTACATAGTTCCGTTTCAGACTTTCCACATTTTTGTATAATCTTGCTTTTGTGAAAATAATTCGATGAATAATTATAAATTGTAAGGATTGAAGATATGAGTCATCTGTTATACTGATTTTTTTTTTGGAATTGGGGTTTTACGGAGCACCAACAAAATAAAGGTTATATGGCGCCAAACAGGGATGAACATGCCAGGCTCATCCTCCATTTACATCTAGATAAAATATGGAGAATGGGCCTAGAACCTTCTAACCTGCAGAACTGCAGAGTTTCTGCAAAGTATATTGTAGACACTCCATTTACGATGGAGCCACGTTTCCATATTTGCATATGCGGTGTCATGAAGAAAACCTTGAATGAGCATGATAAAAAACAAAAGGCCCTAGAGGGCCTGTGGACGCTCTACTGGCTAACATGGCTCTTATAACATCAACGAAGCGAGAGACTGCCATTTACGGGTTTTTTTTTGAAAGTTTTGGGCAAAATACAGCTTTCAACTAAATCAAGGGCCATAACTAAAGAATCTGGTAATGTTTGGTAAATATCAGATGAAAAATGAAGGCCCTACCGTATTAATGAGGCAAAATATAGCATTTTTAACTATAACTCCTTTGTTACTGGTCCGACTGGTCCAACATAGAGCTAAAAAAATTTAAAAAAAACAACAAAAAAACAAGAGGCCCAAGAGGGCCTGTGGACGCTCTACTGGCTAACATGGCTCTTATAACATCAATGAAGCGAGTGACTGCCATTTACGGAAAGTTTCGGCCAAAAAACAGCTTTTTAACTAAAGAATCTGGTAAAGTTTGGTAAAGATCAGATGAAAAATGAAGGCCATACCGTATTAACGAGGCAAAATATAACATTCTTAACTAAATCAATAGCCATAACTCCTCTGTTACTGGTCCGACTGGTCCAACATAGAGCTAAAAAAAAAAAAAAAATGAAAAAAAAAGTAATAATTTAAAAAAAAATAATAATAATAAAAAAAAAAAAAAAATAATTTAAAAAAAAAAAAAAAAAAAATTAAAAAAATTAATCAATAAATAAATAAATAAATAAATAAATAAATAAATAAATAAAAAAATAATAATAATAATTAAAATAAAATAAAAATAATAATAATATAAAAAAGACAGTCATAAAATCTGGTAAAGTTTGGCAAAGATCAGATGCAAAATGAAGGCCCTATCGTATGACGAGGCAAATTATAGCATTTTTAACAAAATCTAGGGCCATTACTCCGCTGTTACTGGTCCGATCAGGCTGGTTTTCGAACTTGACCAAGCTTTCATAGACATTAACTATCTGATACAGTTTGGTAAAGATCGGATGAAAAATGAAGGCCTTATCGTCTTAACGAGGCAAAATATATCATTTTGAACTAAATCAAGGGCCATAACTCCGCTGTTACTGGTCCGATATAAATGGTTTTCGAACTTGCACGAGCTTTCATTGATATTAACAATCTGATCAAGTTTGGTAAAGATCGGATGAACAATGAAGCCCCTATCGTCTTAACGAGGCAAAATATATCATTTTTAGCTAAATCAAGGGCCATAACTCCGCTGTTACTGGTTTGATATGGGTGTTTTTCAAACTTGTTCGAGCTTTCAACAACATTAACAATCTGATAAAGATTGGTAAAGATCGGATGAACAATGAAGCCCCTATCGTCTTAACGAGGCAAAATATAGCATTTTTAACTAAATCAAGGGCCACAACTCCGCTGTAACTAGTCTGATATAGCTGTTTTTCGAACTTGTCCGAGCTTTTATTGATATTAACAATGTGGTAAAGTTTGGCAAAGATAGGATGAAAAATGAAGGCCCTATCGTCTTAAAGAGACAAAAGTTAACGACGGACGACGGACTACGGACGGACGACGGACAACTCGGCATATCCCATCAGCTCAATTTTTAGCAATATAGCATTTTGAACTAAATCAAGGGCCATAACTCCGCTGTTACTGGTCCGATATGAATGGTTTGCGAACTTGTCCGAGCTTTCATTGATATTGTAAGCCCTGTGGCTCACTGAGTTAAGTTTGATTGATTTATTTAAATTGGAACTTTTATATAGGAACAACAACTTGATCTTCTATATATTGATTTATTGGCTCAGTGTCGATTTATTCAACTACTAAGCTTTTCCTATTCAATTTAAACAACCAGTTGCATGTTTTATTCTGTAAATTATATCTGTCAGGATGACATTGGCAGGCAATGAGACAGTTGCACTTTTATTGTAATTAAGTATCTAATAAGCTTCTTAATATGTTTATTACTTATAATTTAAAAAGCTAATAAGCTGTCTGTTTAATAAAGTTCTAAAAATCTAAATATGTAATACCTTTAAGGCTTTTTGACAGTTTTGGTCAATTTGATAGAAGTTTGTTTTGAATTTTGCCGCAAGTGCAACTGCTGACATTCACCTTGTCAGCTCAGTATTTATAGTGGTTGAGGATATTTAACCAATCACTGCTCGTCAGGATTACCATCAACCAATGAAAATACATTTATCTGAAATATTTTGTAAGGATGCAATGCGGTCCTGACACATCAAAATCACATTTATAATACATATAAGCAAAATAACTTTAACAAATACACAAAAATTCAGTTCTACAATTATGTCTAAATGTGTCCATAACATGGAATATTTTCATGGGTTAGCAATAATACAGCATTCAACATTATACAGGATGTCAGGATAGTGATTTAACTACACCATTTTATTACAAGAAATAGTCCCTGAACGCTATCTCATTTAACAAATATAAAATGAACAAGAACGATCAATTTACACTGAAATACTATTCCTTTATTTGAAGAAGTTTAAGTAGCATTACATTAGCGTATTCTTGTACAGGCAGAAGTTTTAATGAATTGAATTGAACTGACCGAACAAGTACAAAATGGCGGCCTCCATGAAGCTTTTGTCAGGAATGTGCAGTGCAAATAATTAACATTGCTAAGTAAATACAGAATAACAGTGATTATAGATATTACCTGATGATAAATGAATGACGGAAGAATTTATTTGAACTGATGAAAACAATAAATAACATACATTTACTGTGATAATTACCTTCAAATATGGATAAACATTGTTTGCTAAATAAACACAACCCAACTGAACGAACAACTCAACACAAGGTAATATTTGGTTACTTCATACCCATTAGCATTCAACTAATAGTCGGTCCATTTGATACATATTTGATTCAGACAAATATATCTGGGGCAAGGCCCATGGCCCTTACAATATTAACAATCTGTGCAAGTTTGGTAAAGATCAAATAATAAATGAAGGTGCTAGAGTGTTCACAAGGCTTAATATGGCATTTTTCAGCAAAACAAGGGCCATAACTCCGGTGAAATTAGTTCGATCTTGCCGGTTTTCGAACTTGTTTGAACTTTCATTGATATAAAGACACTGGCAAAGTTAAGTAAAGATCCGATTAATATTGAAGGCCCTAGAGTGTTCACAAGGCAGAAAATAGCATTTTTTAGAAAAAAAACAAGGGCCATAACTCCGGTGTTACTGAGCCAATTCAGCTGATTTTCGAACTTGTCCAAGCTATAATTAGTATTAACAACCTGTGCAAGTTTGGTAACGATCAAATAATAAATGAAGGTGCTAGAGCGTTCACAAGGCAGAAAATAGCAATTTTCAGAAAAATCAAGGGCCATAACTCCGGTGTTACTGATCCGATTTGACTGGTTTTCAAACTTATCCGAGCTTTCATTGATATTAACGATCTATGCAAGTTTGGTAAATATCAAATGATAAATTAAGGTGTTAGAGTGTTCGCAAGGCTTAATATGGCATTTTTCAGCAAAACAAGGGTCATAACTCCGGTGAAATTATTTCGATCTGGCTGGTTTTTAAACTTGTTCGAGCTTTCATTGATATAAAGACACTGGCAAAGTTTCGTAAAGATTCGTTTAATAATGAAGGCCCTAGAGTGTTCACAAGGCAAACGTTAACGGACGACGGACAACGGACAACTCGCCATCCCATAAGCTCTGCTAGCCTTCGGCCAGTAGAGCTAAAAATGACAAAATGAACATGAAAGTGTGGTCTTACCCATCTGCCTCTAGCGGGATTTCCAGTGGTTGTATTCTACCCCGGCAACCACACGGGGTTATACTGAATTGTTATCCTCACTAGTCAATGTGTATAACAAATCTGTGTGTCCATTTCATTTGAGAATTATTTCGAATTTCAACTACAGAATTGATATAATGTTTGATTTATTTTTTCAGCTGTTTTTAGTTTACTATCCTTTTTATGTATTGGATACTCGATCTTATTATTATGTCTTATGCATGCTTTCCAATTAGCTGGAATGAACAGACTAGTATGCGTTCTCTATTGCTTCCAAGGAATACCCATATCAAAATGAATGTATATAATTATGTTCTGTTTTTTTCCCCTTAAAATACTTCATTTGTTTTTTTTCCCTTATGAATCACGAACAGTCTAACTGGTTGACAGTATTCTAGAATATTAACGAACTGGTAGCCAGTTGCCGGTACGCAATCCAAACAACGAACTACGTACTAAAAAGGTCCGCTTTATGTATAATTAGTATGCATATTTATTAGTTTTACTTTAAAACACTTGAATTGGTAGTGTTTTCTCGAACAGTAGTCCTTTGACATTGTAAGTTTATCACATTTCCAAATCACCCGAATAACAAACGCAACCATTTGCCAGTTCGCAATTCGAATTTAAAATCGTATATTGCATGTCCCTCTTGTCGATGTTATGCAATTTTGATTGTGAACATATATCACATTAATCACTGCTAAGTCAAAAACGGCCCATTTTAAACTTGCCAGTTCGCATTTTTCTACGGTATCCTGTATAGAGGTAGGGTTATTCACTCACATACTCTCTCTTCATAACTAATCATAAATGTCAGCGTACAATTTTACTCTCAACCAACCAGCAATGTTCTATTATTAGTACTTTTGTTACTTCCCTTGATCAAAATATCTCCATTTATTTAATTTAATTTGTTTAGCCTTAGTCATTGTTTTTACTAGCTTTGGAGTTGCTTTATACTTTATCCTGCAGTATCGATTTTAGGTTTAAGCTTTTGAGGTAGGGCTTGAGTTATCTTTTTCACATTTTTACTCTCTCTTCATAACTAAATGTCAGGGTACAGTTCTACCCTCATCCAACTAGATATGTTCTTTTATTAGTATCACATTTGGCTCCAGAGTGTCTATTCAAAATAATCAGTTTCTGCAACACTGCCAAACGATAAGTTGTTTTTTAAAGAGTTTTATTTAAACTGCCGTGTATTTTAGTGTTTTTTTGTTTCGTATTTGTTATTTTCGTGTTTGTGTACTCCTGATGAAGGCGTAAGCCGAAAGCGCTTGGGTTTTTATTAACTGTAGCACTGTATAAATGTTTTTTTTCCCCATCTATTAATTTATTCCAACATTTTCTATCCCCTCGGGGATCCAGTGCTTTTTGAAAAGTATTTTGTAGATGTATGTATTTTCTCACCCTTATATATATATAACTCTCTCTCTTCATAGCTAATAATAAATGTCAGCGTACAATTTTACTTTAATCCAACCAACAATGTTCTATTATTAGTTTTTTGTTACTTCCCTTGATCAAAATATCTCCATTTATTTAATTTAATTTGTTTAGCCTTAGTCATTGTTTTTACTAGCTTTGGAGTTGCTTTATACTTTATCCTGCAGTATCGATTTTAGGTTTAAGCTTTTGAGGTAGGGCTTGTGTTATCTTTTTCACATTTTTACTCTCTCTTCATAACTAAATGTCAGGGTACAGTTCTTCCCTCATCCAACTAGATATGTTCTTTTATTAGTATCACATTTGGCTCCAGAGTGTCTATTCAAAATAATCAGTTTCTGCAACACTGCCAAACGATAAGTTGTTTTTTAAAGAGTTTTATTTAAACTGCCGTGTATTTTAGTGTTTTTTTGTTTCGTATTTGTTATTTTCGTGTTTGTGTACTCCTGATGAAGGCGTAAGCCGAAAGCGCTTGGGTTTTTATTAACTGTAGCACTGTATAAATGTTTTTTTTCCCCATCTATTAATTTATTCCAACATTTTCTATCCCCTCGGGGATCCAGTGCTTTTTGAAAAGTATTTTGTAGATGTATGTATTTTCTCACCCTTATATATATATAACTCTCTCTCTTCATAGCTAATAATAAATGTCAGCGTACAATTTTACTTTAATCCAACCAACAATGTTCTATTATTAGTTTTTTGTTACTTCCCTTGATCAAAATATCTCCATTTATTTAATTTAATTTGTTTAGCCTTAGTCATTGTTTTTACTAGCTTTGGAGTTGCTTTATACTTTATCCTGCAGTATCGATTTTAGGTTTAAGCTTTTGAGGTAGGGCTTGTGTTATCTTTTTCACATTTTTACTCTCTCTTCATAACTAAATGTCAGGGTACAGTTCTTCCCTCATCCAACCAGATATGTTCTAATATTAGTATCACATTTGGCTCCAGAGTGTCTATTCAAAGTAAACAGTTTCTGCAACACTGCCAAACGATAAGTTGTTTTTCAAAGAGTTTTATTAAAACTGCCGTGTATTTTAGTGTTTTTTGTTTCGTATTTGTTATTTTCGTGTTTGTGTACTCCTGATGAAGGCGTTAGCCGAAAGCGCTTGAGTTTTTGTAAACTGTAGCACTGTATAAATGTTTTTTCCCCATCTATTAATTCATTCCAACATTTTCGTATCCCCTCGGGGATCCAGTGCTTTTTGAAAGGTATTTTGTAGATGTATGTATTTTCTCAGCCTTATATATATATATATATATATATATATATGGGAGAAATATTTGTGAACTACCAAGGACAGACAACCTTCGGACGAACTCCGGCAGGGCGCCTAGCTATGACGAGATACACAGAAATCAAGCGTATATATTCACTCCTTAAGAAAGGTAGCTGCAACACACGTTGATAAACTGTATCTCTACATCATAACACACTCGTCTGGAGGCACAATTAACATATAGACGCATACATACATACAATTATAGCTCATATGAGTGGGCCACATTTAAGCGTTCAACCACACACAGCTATATTGAGACAGTAACAATGAAAGGTGCCGGATATGGGGATACTGTGAGTATATATATATATATATATATATATATATATATATACATGTGGTTTTCAAAAAAAAATGTAAAGAAATATTAATATATAGTTATTCTGAATTTATTTGAAATTTAAAACCGCATTTTAAAACTGTAAACTTTGGGGGCCAATTTTGATTACCAACACAGATATGGACTCGCCTTAAGCACTTTAAAAATATTAAACTAGTTTGTTATCTAAAAACAAATACGCAACACTTAAACCGTGCAATCACTTCAGATTGCCAAACGGAAGAAGAAATATAAAACGAGAAGTCTGATTAGACAACAGGATGTCTTCATGAGTAAAGGAGTGTTTCTTGACATAAGGGGTCTAGCACATCTGTATATATAATAACAAATATAACGCTCAGTATATGTAGCTAAATTATAAGGCAGACATGTATTTGTTTTGTGCTATCAATCACGTTATTATTATATTGGTTCTTGTTAGCTTGCAGTTTTACTTTTGTTCTGCAGTTACAATTCCATTTGGACAAGGAGCGACATCTTTTAATGGTGAGTAGAGTCTTTAAGATATATACTAAACTGAATATAATTGAAACGAATGACATCACATACATGAAATTCAATAAAGGTCGCACGTTGCCATTACCAGTTTAAAGCATTGGCAAACTTAAAATGTATGCCAACTGAGTAGGAGTTTGATGTATTAATTTGTATCCTTTAGCAGCTGTATAATAGGAGTAAATTATTGTTATACTCTCACAATTGACGTTATCCGACGCTACAAAAGCATTTCTAAATGTACAGTGGTATGACGAACATGTATGCTTTCTCCATTTACACAACTGCGTTGTCGTTTTCAGGGGCGTTTAATAACTTACAGGCCTAACTATTTAGTTCAACTTACTTTTTCTCATGATAGTATTTAAATATATATGCCGACATTTTTAATGGTGCATCTTGTCAAATTGTTCAAGAGCCGTATTTAACAATGGCGTATTTCTATCTTTTACACATTTATTTTCCTATTTTTCCCCTTTCCTATACGAAATGAACCATACATATGCAATTTGAAACATTATATTTTTATTTTCGTTGGAGAATATTATTACATATTTAGGAAATAGGTTAAGCGATTTTCATGAAAGAGTTCGACAATATAATTTCAATGTGTTTTCAATAATAGTTTTTCATATACTAAAATGAGAAAAATGATCGAATAGAAATCACAGCACCCAAACGCAATGGCACAGTAGATCCTCACTGCACCACAAACACAGAGTAAATTAAATAAACAATGAAAAGGAAAGTACAAAAATGAGATATAGGGTCCTATAGAAACCACAGCGTCCGAACGCAATGGCATCGTATGCCCGCACTGTACTGACACAAATAGTGCTGAAGACAGGGTTACCGATCTGGAACGGTCAGTAGGCAATATGTCCCACTGGTTAACTTAAATCGATTTTAAGTGTACAAAACCTTGCTATTACCCTGTCCTCATCGCTCAAATTGACAAGAAAATCTAAATAAAAGTACATCCCATTAAAAGAAAATCTATTTCAATAAAGTCCACATCCACAGAAATTATGAAGCGATACACGTATAATGTTTAAAAAATATATATATAAAAAACATAAACACCTCAGGATGTATCCAGAATTGTACAGAACTAAAACACAGATGTACATAATATTGTTAAAAACTGATGACTTACTTTAAAGATGAATGGCCACCCGTTTTGTAGTATTATCAATTAACAAATCTAACTCTTAAACATCATATGAACATTTCTTGATAGTCCCGGAGTGAAAAATATATTTAAAACCGCTACTCAGTTGTATGTAAAAAAAATTATTATTTGCATGACGTAGATACTACTTTTACCACTGCGTGACTGCACGGGGAAATGAGGTATATCTGAATTGTATAGCTGCACAACTATTGCCACATAATTGATAAATACATTGACCTGTGGATTAATTTACATGTTCAAAGTTTTCTACGTCATCAAATAAAAAGTTTATTCTTTATTGAAATTAATGCTTGGTGAATTAAAGCACATTGCAGATATGGCAATGTGTGAATTGTAAATCTGTTGTTGTGAATTGATTTCGACTTAAATCAACATAAACATGTTCATGAAACAAAACATGGCAGAGGAACTTTAATAGCTGTTGCTGTTTTCATTTTATGCTCGATTTATTTATATCTGAGCTTTATTAAATATAAAATTATCTATGACAATTTGATAAATAAATGATGAGAGCTACCAAAATAATATAATATGTTGGTTAAAGGCAACCTATAAATCCAAATGCTTAAACACGTTTAGTACTTCTGCGTTGCCAACATATTGTGTATAAACTGCTAATATTAATAGAAACAAATGACAAACATACTATCTGTCCTGTTATGTAAGTGTTCTTTTTCTTTCATGAACACGCCCACAAACACCATCAACAACACCAGCAACGTTTAAAACAACAGTAGCATACATACCAAGTTAGTACATTTTACATAAAGAAGACGCACACGTTTGATTTCGTTTAAACCATGAAGTGCATTAACATTCCTATAGATAAAACAAAGGTTTTGTAGATTATGGAAGATTTATAATATCAACTAAATAACACAGTGAGTATCTTAGTAAGTAGTATCGCGAGAATTTTATTTTACAGTAGTCTATGAGCATTAATTGTACTCTATGACACATTAATATTTGCGACTTAAAGATATTCTTCCACTCTATTTAAGGTCATGAAAAAGTGCTCTACTTAACAGTTATATAAGCCTTGTTAACAGATCTCAATTGGAGCTCGACCCCGAGCGGCATGTTTTAGCCACTGACCCTTCAAAGTCGTTAGCCCTATTGTCAACCCTTTCTATGTTTGTGATGTCATATCCTGCATTATATGCACCTTTGTAATTATTGTTTGCCTTTATTCGTGATTTTGGTTGACTGTGTTCGTTGAATGGTACATTTGCTGTTCGACATTTATATCTATGTTTATTAATGAGACAATATCGATTCTTACGGATGGAGGGAGGTATACAGTACTGGTTCTACCCAGGAGAAAGTGGGTGGTCTGCCTCCACCACGAAAAAACTCGACCGCCATATATAGCCTAACATGTGATGAAAATGGCGTTAAAAACCTTTCAACTTTAAAATACAGAGGCCTACAGCTTTCAAACTGACGCCTTAGTAGTGAAATAATAAATGTACATGAGAACTCTGCCGCGCTCAATCACTCAAAGTGTGACCAATGTACTTAGCAAACGATATTGCCAGGCCTCATCTCTTTACCAGATGTAGTTTGTGATGATTTCTCTATGTTTGTATAACATATTATAATTACTGGGTTTGGTGTTTCGAATGGTTTGGAGGAATATGTTTAACTTCGTCTCCTGGCTTTATCGTGAATTATTTCATCAAGTAGAATATCTCTTCAACCGGTGATAGGAGCGTGAGAGGTGTTGCACTTTACATTACCTCTCATGAGCAGATACAATAAAACCTTGTCTGCTACTTGTGTGTGTTCATTGCTTCCATAGGATCTCGTTTTCAGTATTCATTAAATGTAATCACCGGTTAAATGAAGTTGACATATTCTAGGTATTGAGTGGTAGTCAAAATGTTCGGATAAGAATTAATAACAGTTTTGCTTATATATATACAGCTTTCAATCTTGTTTATTTTAACAAACGTCTAAAATTGTAAAGATTTAAACTAATTAATTCTCGTTTACGTCTAATACAGTACAATTTGTTAGAAAGCTATGATCATGCGAACAGGCTAAAACTAAGTTTAAAAAAAAATAACAATTATATGTTATCCTTTAAAACGTACGCTTTGATTTTCGTTTGAACGGTGTATATATTCAAACTAAAATGTGAAATGAATCATAATATATACTATTATAAAGTTAATAACGCTTTTTCAAAGTAAAAAGAAATATAAAAAGATCGGAAAGGCCTAAGTTATGCTGCATATTTCAAGAGCATAATTTAAAAGCCGACGTGAGTTTTAGAGGATCTTACATGAGTGACTGTGTATTATTGATTTTAATAAACGAGCTGGATACAATGATAGAATAAGAGGCTCTTGCCTAGTATCCTATCTTTTTATCCAACGAGATTCTGTTTATCTCATAACACACCTACAACGTGATAGTTTCACTTTAATGTTGTCAATTTTCAATATATACGGCGGCAATTAGTATGACAAATCATGACGTCGTTTTGTTGTTAAAAATGACGTCGCTACGTTACGCGACTGTAAATGCGTTCGCCCTACAAATAATGCGACACCTTAAACCAAATTTAACGTTACTAACATTCATTTTATGAAGTAATATTTAAATAATGATAACTAAATAATAATTAAGGCGTCTGAACGTACCGTATGGTATACCATGTAAGCAACTGGGATTTAATGTGTTCTGTATACAAACACAGTAATTCACATTTGCATCTGTAATACACTAGTATATTACGAGAAATAAGTCTTGGCTTTATTGTACTCCCAGAAGCCATGTTATGTGATAAAATATGTTTAAGCTGAGTGGTTCTTGTGGGCTCCAACGTTAGGTTTGGCGCTGGAAATACTCTACCATCGTGAGCTACGTTTACGGTTGGTAAGTCATTAAACTATTTGTTTTATAGCGACACATGGTAATCTTACTTTATTTCACCCAACATAATTTTCAAAGCAATACTCGACACATGATGTTAAAGCGAATATTAAACCCGGTAGAGGTTCTGTAAGCACTTTAAATAATTAAAAACAACAGAGTTCCAAAAGGAAATGAATTGCATTAAAATCTAAATCATTCATATGTTTCACTCATATTACTGACTGTATCCATCATTCATGCATGTACATTGATTGAATAATCCATTACTGAATGCCTATACATTCTATAGAATCTTAAACATGTTGAAAGGGTTCTAATTCCAAAAAAGATTTATGAAATGACTTATCATATTGCATTGTGGTACATCTTATTCATATCGAGTTTTATAAATCTTATATGGAATGGGGACGACTTTAAGCTGTTTTTGGCCACATACAATTACACTCAAATGTGCAAAAGATAATAAAATGAACTTAAAACTGCTATGACGTCAGAAAAACGTCAGCAGCAAAATGACATGGGATGTACAAGCACATTTTTACATTGAAATGCTTACACATGCGAGCATCGTACATGTATGGAAAAATACTAGGGAAACATCTACCCATTTGGCCTGTAACACTATTAAAGCAATATAAAAAGATCGGACAGGGAAAGTAGCATTCAAGGATGACAGTCAACAACAAACACGCAAACAGACAAACAAGAAGGCAAAAGTAATAATAAATGCAAACGACATCACAAACACAAAGTTTACTAACGGCAGTTTGGACAATTACACTATGTGGACTCCATGAAGTTTGTGTTCAATATTTGTTCAAAATAGTTCTAATATCCAAAGCCTTATATACATATAATCCTAATGTCATCACTTCTTTTCAAACAACATTGGATATGAAAGAGTTCGTGTTTCATTTCTTTCAAAATGAGCATTTTACGCAGACTTTTAAACAATTACGAACTGATTACTTATTATTGTCACCTACAACAAAATAGTTTCTGACCTCGATATAGTAAATAACACTCCTAAGGAATGTGAGTGTAACACACCAAAATTGTGCTATGTTCCAGCAGGTCATGTCCTCATTGGTAATTTTAATATTGTAGATAAACGTATTCGGCGTCTGTTTTCTAAATGTCCTAAGTATAGAATACCGTCAATTGTTGATGTTAATGCATGTCGTGCTCAGATCGCCCAATCCATTGTGTACCTCTTGTCGCAGATTTGTTCTTGTATTGCTATGAAAGAGATTTCATGTTGAGTCTTTCATCCGATACTCAGGCAGATGTAATTGAAGCCTTTAATGACACCTCTCGGTATTCGGATGATATATTTGACATTGACAATTCTTTCTTTTCTACTATGGTTAATAATATCTATCCTAAGGATCTTCAACAAAAGTAACATTTCTGATACTGTCTCTTATTTTCTTGATTTACATCTCTCTATTCAAAATGGCGAAATAATTAGTAAAATCTATGACAAGAGAGATGATTTTAATTTTTGTTAATGTTTATTATCCCCATTTAGATGGGGATGTTCCCCAGACTAATTCTTATGGGGTCTATGTTTTTCAACTTATTCGTTTCTTCAGAGCTTGTAGTCATGTTGAGGACTTTAATATTCGTAATATGTGTATAACTAAGAAGCTACTCCAGCAGGGCTACCGTTACCATAAACTTCGAAAAAACTTTGCAAAATGTTGTTATCGTAAAATATAAAAGTAATTTAAAAACTTTTCTGTGACAAGGACTATCACAACCAGACTTCTATAGTGATGTGATTTACAAACTTCGTAAGAAACTTGGTCATAGTCGCTTTCATACAATCTTTATTAAACAGTTTATCAAATGAGGTTATGGCTCTTTCACCTGTCTTCACCACCCTTTCTGTTGTTTTTTGTCTCTTTCATTGTATTTTCAAATCCTTGTTTGCAGTACAGTGCGGACATACGATGCCTTTGCGCTCGGACGCTGTGGTTTCTATAGGATCCTATATCTCTTTTGTACTTATCTTGCCTTTTAATGTTGCCTTGTTTGTTAGAGATCATAACCTGGCGGGGATATCTTTATTTGCACTTTCCCGTTTATTGATGCCGATAAGGTAATAGTGAGGTTAGGTGCACCCTAGAGCCTGGTTTAAACCCCCCAGCGACCTTGTTTTGCCACTGACCGTTCCTAGACGGTAGCCATATTGTCAACCCTTTTTTGTTTGTGATGTCTTATCATGCTTTTTATTCATCTTTTAAGTTGTTCTTTGCTTTATATATTTATAATCATGCATTACCATTATTATACTTATAAGATATGTTTTGAAAAAGGCTGGCTTAATTTTTACAGTTTAAATAGTCATGCACTATAATTATATAGGATTGCTAATTTTATTTGTACTCTTGATTTATGTGGTGGGAGGAGTGGGGTAAATATGTTTAGATATGCTGATATGAACACTTTATTTGTTCCTTTTGTCAAGAAATAAAAATGTAAAATATGATGTTTGTCGATCTTCTGTAATCCAGTATACACGAAACCCTCACACGTAGCATTGCAACATACGTTTCATAATAGGCTGATTAATCGCAGATGGATTTATAATGATTGAGCTTTTGTTGTTTACAAAAACATATTCCTTGACTTTATGTTTATCTGTGTTCTTCCATTGTTTGTAATAACCAATTAGTTTGAAGTAGAAACAATTGTTTTGTACAATAGTATTTGTATAAATGTGTATTTGTTGTTTTAATTTCGATACAAACATGTTCAAAAAATGGGTGATTTTATTTTGTCTTGATTACATGCTTTGAATTTTATTCACATTGATCTGTTGCTGGTGTCACACAATATAAGTCAATCAAAATAATATGTATTTTTCTCATTTTTTTGTAAAAAACTTTCTTATCAACACAGTTGATGTGTATCGTATGCTACGCAAAAAAATCACATACTATATTCAGCGACTTGCATTATGAAAACTGCCATACTTGAAACAACAATCAATTTGGTGAGTCTCATATAGTGCGCCGTATGTAAAAATATAGATATCTCTAATTATGAATATTCGTTTTTGAAAATTTTAAATGCTATTTGCTTCAATTTTATTTAGAAACAGCGGTTAGTAAAGATGATGTGCATTAAAAAATGTCAAGGCTATATTTGCTTCGACTGGCTATATTCGATGTTATTTTGGTTTTGAGATCTGCCACTCGTATGATGGCTATCTAAACCTCAGTCTGAACAATATTAAAACTGTAAATGTTTAGTATATTGTGTGGGATATTTAAATGTATAAAACACTATTGAACTTCATCTATACATCAAGCTTACAATCTTGTGTGGCATTATGTTCCCTATAAAATTAGGCATTCGTTGTCAGTTTTGTTAGTTTCTGCGATATACTTCTGTAAATCTAGCGACAACACACTATATATTCGTATAAATGTATCATGCATGTTTTAACGGAAATAACTTTTCCGACTGATATAACTATAATGACAAAGTTTCTTCAAGAAAACTGATTTAACATCTGTTTATATCTAGCAACAACAGAACATCCATGCATTGACGTCCCTGAGAAAAACTGTAGTAGTTTCACTGCTAAATTGTTGCTCATCGTGTGTAATATCTCTGAGTTTAGAGAATCGTTTTGTCCGGTCTCCTGTGGGTTATGCTGTGAGTATACTTTCTAAAGAAATATAGTTTAGTAGTATTACCAACAAAGCTGTTCATTATTTCAAGGACGGATACATACATATATATTTTATACTTCATATTAAGACAATAACGATTAATACCTAAACAGCATTCGACCATTTGTAATATCCGAACACAAGGCATATGTTGTTTCATTAAAGTACATATATTTAGGTTAACATACCGTTTTCACACAAGCAATACGTTCTCATCTCCTACATTACAAAACAAAACATTTAAAGTTAAAGTTATTTTCCGAAGTTGAGGAACTAAATCCTTTTTATTTCTTTTTTTTACAAGCTTATTCATATATATATATATAACTTTAACATACTTTACACGCATACATAATCTAGTTATTATATCAAACATTGCTACAAGTTTCAGCTACAACTTCTTCGGCACGAACCACGAAGCCTACAACAACTTCGACCACAACGACTACAGCAGATACAACGACGGCAACTACACGGTCGATTTTATTATCATCATTAAAAACACCGAACACTAAACTGACTACTTTATCTGCAGCAACCACAACACCAATCGCCATTATTACTCCAACCGCTACATCGGCATCAACAACGACAACTATACAACCGACCACGTCACTGTTACCTTCAACTAACATCAAAACAATCAACATTTTATCAACAAATAATCCAACCACTACAACAAAAACCATACCGACGACTATAACACCGGTTTCAGGACCTACCACAAGAGGTATATGGTTTATAGATTCAGCGAAATAATATCTGTCGATTCTTATGGATGACAGGAGGTGTACAGTACTATACTGATTCTACCAAGGAAAAGTGGGTGGTCTGCCTCCACCACAAAAAATCGACCGTCATATATAACCTTACATGTGTTGAAAATGACGTAAAAAACATACAAACAAATCATCTGATTTAAAGCTATACAGCTCCTATTTTAACTGGTAATAACCCATGAATATGAATGAGTCACATGTGAAGTAGTTTCAAATCGACGAACACCCCAAAAGTCGGTATATAAGGCAGAAATCGATGCGTAAAATATCACACTTTTATTTAACCTTCGTACAGGTAACATCAATAAATATCTCTGGTAGTTAGTATACCATTTTCTCAGGAAGCGTTATAGCTCAGTGGATAGAGCAAATGTCTTGAAATCAGAAGGTCGAGTGCTCGAGTCCCAGAAAGAGGCTTTTTTCTTCTGTTAATTATAATGTTACCTGTGTACAGGTACGATGTGCAATGATCGATATCCATATAATAAATGATATCCTGCGTTATATTTGCTCGCTTAAATACCCGATTTCGACATGAGCTGGTAAACATGAAGTTACAATTAAAGACACGCCTACGAAAAAGACATCGATTGATATAGAGACTGTGCAGCTTAAAGAAATTATCCATGTTAAACGCAATATTATTAGTGTATAACGTCATGATTAAACAGGTAGTAACTCCCATCAATTAATACACATTCGGATAGTAGCGCCATTGCTTGAGGTTAAGCATAGAACGGTCAGTGTTAGGATTGGTCGGCCAGGTGTCAGAATAATGCGACTGGGTGGAATATCATGCTATTTGATTACGGCGTGGTATTCACACTACTATACCTGCCACATGTAGGTACGGTCGTGCTATGGGTGAACGTTGTTAAATGCGACACTAAAGCCATGTGTTGATACATACATGATATTCAATCGGATTTAATAATTGTCAAAATGTTATAATGTAGGCAATTTCTAAAATAACAGATCAGTCACAATATATATATGAAAGAATATATTCCTCTGATTGAAAACACTTTTTGAAAATGAAACCTCCCACCTCTTTTTTAACATCGTTCAGTTCTTCTCTTATACAGTTGTATTTTGGCAGAAGCCATTTTTATCATCAAACCACACATTCTAGTGACCGACACTGTTGAAGATAAATATGGCATATGACTTAAAATCTGCTTACATATGCTTAAATTCAATTTGTATTTGTTTAACTTCTCTTCATTATGCTATCATAGCTTTATATATATGTTTGGTGCAATTTGATCAACAATTTGCGAAAAGAATAATATATCTTGGTTTGAACTATTTACACATTAATTAATATAGCTAGGGACCAAAATGGTCGGATGTGGACAGGGTGGACAAAAGCACCAAACTTTCTGTGATAGTAGTTGGTAGTCTAACTTGAAAATCGAAACGGGTCCCCACGGTCACAGGTCATTATGTTACTTTTTTTAGGACATTTCAAAATGCTTCAATACAGCAATATATTGTTAATTATGGCTTAACCCAAAGAAGATTTACACAGAAATGTTTTTTGTTTTTTTTGGCTTAGATGTAAGCTCCTCTATAATATATTAAATGTCCCCCTTCCAACCATGTTAACTATGTTTAGCACACTGCAAAATGACCGCCATCCAAATGCTTAAATATAGCAATAGATTCTTAATTATGGCTTAACCCAAAAAAACATTTACACAGAAGTGTTTTATTTTATTTTTGGTTTAGATTTAAGCTGCTCTGTAATATAATAAATGTCCCCACCCAATCCCATGTTACTATGTTTATCACATTTCTATTCTTGCTAAGCGCTAAGTAACCAGTCAATGCGGAATATTAGTTTTTATATTGATAACTTATAGTATTGCACCAGGCAATGTTAATTTACACGTGCAACAAGATGGACTATATATTTATTGATTCATCTTGAGTTGCGTTTAAATAGGTTACGTTATTTTGCCTCTTAATCAATGGTAGTTAGTATACCATATTCTCAAGAAGCGTTATAGCTCAGTGAATAGAGCACCTGACTTGAAATCAGAAGGTCGTGTGTTCGAGTCCTGAAAGAGGCAATTGTTTTTCTTCTGTAAATCATAATGTTACCTGTGTACAGGTACGATGTGCACTGGTCGATGTCTATACAATAAATGATGTACTGCGTCATATTTGCTCGCTTAAATACCCGATTTCGACATGAGCTGGCACGCCTACAAAAAATAAATCGACTGATATAGCATATAGGAGCACCATCACGCGTTAGTGCATACACCAGCGTGAGACCAATAGTTCTAGTTGGACAAGTATTATAGATGTTTCGATTCAAAACAGCGTTTTCCCCGCACATATAAGAAATAGAAACGAATTCTTGAAAACTCACATCTATCCCAATATCCATAACTATACTGGCAAAACACACGATGGAGACTTAATGAATGTATCTATAATAGAATTGCCATTTTCTGTTCTCTCAACATAAGGTATCTATTCTATATCATGTATATTAATACGGCATAAGGACTAACCAAACTGCACTCTCCTGCACGAATATGAGCATTACTGTGCATATACTAAGATATAATAAGATGTTCAGTTGATATCTTGCACGTCGTAATTTTTCATTTCTTGATTAAAATATAAAAAAAATAGCAGTACTATGCTTAAAGAGATAGCGATTATAAAGAGAAAACACATTTTGTTTCAGGAAGTACAGAAGCAACAACAACACGACCAGCTACAACGGACAGGAAAATAAAACCAATAGCAGGTAACGACATTTTATGAAATATTTTATACAACAGGACGCGTATATTGTATTTATATACTGTGTACTAATCCATTACTGTGATATAAGACAATATGATACCTAAGTCAGATTGTTTCTTTAAAACTCATATTTATGTGAGCCCTGTTTAACATATAATGTCAGACTCAATCCATTCAATCGTCTAGTTCTAAAAATAGTCTAATATTCATTACCATAAAGTCGAACGTTACCAAACCAGTGGCATCTACTTCATTCATTCTTTCAGATAATTTAACAGGAAAAATATATACTCAGCAAAAAAAAAGTATCCACTTTGTTTTCCTGCAAAATCTGAGACTATAAGAAAGAACTAATAAGTGTAGCATGATCTTCTTTTAATAACATCTTTGTTTTCATTGAAATAAACCGAATAATTAAAAAATAAATCACAGTTTAAACACATATAGGTGTGAAAAGAATTAACAAAACTTCAAAAATGTAAAATTTAACGACAATATCACAGATTTAGCAGTCTTAATCCATTCAAATATACAGAAACATATTCAAAACTTTGGTAATTTCTCATGTGTTCACCGTTACACGGAATACACGCAAAAATGCGAAGTCGCATGCTTCTGACGTAACGTTTGACGAAGCATCGAGCATATTTGCGACGTCGTGTACGTCAAGATGACCCCATTCAAAATGTTCAGGACCTGGCAGCAGCACTTTTCCGCGAATGAAACGCATTAACTCTAGACTTCGTCAGTCGTTACGTCAGAAGCATGCGACGTCGCATTCTTGCGTGTGTTCGGTGTAACGGTGGACACATGAGATATTACCGAAGTTTTGAATATTTGTCTGTCTATTTGAATGGACGTAGACTGCTGAATCTGTGCTAATGTCGTTAATCTTTACATTTGTTACGTTTTGTTAATTTTTCGTTAAAAACACCTATGTTTTAAACTGAGATTTCATTTTTTGCTGAGTATATATGTGTATGTTGTTCGATGTTTACATTTTACATCAGAATCAACCAGTACGCAATCAGTATCAACATTATCGATAACAACACCAACAACAACACTGGGAGAGGCAAACGTAGCATCAACAGTTGCGACAACGCTAGTAACATCAACACTAGAGAGAACATCTTTGGAAACAGCAACAACAGGAGTGATATCGACTATCGAATCGACGACAGAAACATCTACAACATCAACAGGAAGTGCAGAAGCAACAACAACACGACCAGCTACAACGGACAGGAAAATTAAACCAATAGAAGGTAACGACATTTTATAAAATAATCTATATAACAGCTGTTCGAACTTGTCCGAGCTTTCATTGATATTAACAATCTGTGCAAGTTTGGTAAAGATCCAATAATAAATGAAGGTGTTCACAAGACTTAATATGGCATTTTCCAGCAAAACAAGGGCCATAACTCCGGTGAAATTATTTCGATCTTGCCGGTTTTCAAACTTGTCCGAGCTTTCATTGATATAAAAACACTGGCAAAGTTAAGTAAAGGTCCGATTAATATTGAAGGCCCTAGAGTGTTCACAAGGCAGAAAATAGCATTTTTCAGAAAAAAACCAGGACCATAACTCCCGGTGTTACTGATCCGATTTAGCTGATTTTCAAACTTTTTTGAGCTTTGATTGATATTAACAATCTGTGCAAGTTTGGTAAAGATCAAATAATAAATGAATGTGCTAGAGTGTCCACAAGGCAGGAAATGGCATTTTTCAGAAAAAACAAGGGCCATAACTCTAGTGTTACTGACCCAATTTAGCTGATTTTTGAACTTATCCAAGGTACTATTGATATTAACAATCTGTGCAAGTTTGGTAACGATCAAATAATAAATGAAGGTGTTAGAGCGTTCACAAGGCAGACAATAGCAATTTTCAGAAAAAAACAAGGGCCATAACTCCGGTGTTACTGATCTGATTTGGCTGGTTTTCGAACTTGTCTGAGCTTTCATTGATATTAACAGTTTGTGCAAGTTTGGTAAAGGTCAAATAATAAATGAAGGTGCTAGAGTGTTCACAATGCTTAATATGGCATTTTTCAGCAAATGAAGGGCCATAACTCCGGTGAAATTTATTTGATCCGGCTGGTTTTCGAACTTCTCTGAGCTTTCATTGATATAAAGACACTGGCAAAGTTTCGTACAGATTCAATTAATAATGAAGGCCCTATAGTGTTCACAATGCAAAAGTTAACAGACGGACGGACGGACGGACGACGGACGACGGACAACTCGCCATCCCATAAGCTCTGCTGCAAGCAGAGCTAATAAAAAGCACTAAACTTCTGTTGTGATTTTTCCCCGGTTAAGATTATATATGAATTACTATAATAATTGCGAAGCGAGGTACGAAACTAAAGACGAAGCTGAGACGAAACTGAGACGAAACGCAAATAGCCATACATAGCCTTCTAATTGTATTACTGAGATTGTATTACTGACTGAAATTGTATTACTGAAATTGTATTACTTAAAATACAGTTCATTTTCCAACAGACTGCATACAACTGCATACAATTATCAAGGAGGAAAACACGAGTGTGCACACGTACGCTACTTATAGTTTCATTGTTCATTGTTGAGGACATATAAGTGGATACGGGATTGTATGATTATTTCAAGAGATTCTTTAGTGAATTTAAAAGAGTCTATGATTTCATTTATAGAGGAGTTAACGAGTAGTCAATGAGTTTCATATATTTCCTTAACTGGTATCAAACACTTAACTGGTATCAAATATATTTCCTTAACTGGTTTCTAATAATATAACAAGGCATGTATACCATTGATATGACGGTTGCTATATTTAATAGAAAACTAGTTTCCGGTCATTGAATTTAGTTATTGTAGGCATACCTTTAACTACAAAAAATACTGACGTAACTGAAAACTGAGGCTACCAACATGTGGTGGGCACCGAAAACAAAGGCATAGGATACTACAATCATTCATTTTATGTATCTATTAGCATACACATGCTTTCATATCTACGTTCCATTTAGCTTTAGTGTTATCACATGTTTTGCAAGGGTATCCTTTGCTACTAATTAATCGTGTTGAAGCCTCGTCACATTTAGAGATTGTTCAGGTAAACATACTTCAAATTAAAATGTGGTGGTGATGGGTGATATCTTTTGGTAATTATATGTTTTGCTGTCAATGCAGGTGATGAGGGTTTCTACAACATAGCACACATGGTAAATACCAAAGCATTGGTAGACTGGGCTCTCGGACTTGGGGCTAATGGTGTTGAAATTGATCTCGCTTTTAATGGCTCTACCGGAAAACTCCAGCGATTCCGGCACAATGCTCCTGGAGGGGCGTGTGATTGTTCGTGTCTTTGCCCAGCTCTCATCTGGAGTTTATGTGGAACTTTATACCAAAACAGTGTCTGTGCTAAGCTCCCAAATGACACCAGCTCCGGGTCACCGTGTATTGCGGAGTCTAGGATAAAGAGATTGTTAAATCATCTGGCTACAAAGACACGTTTAGCAGTAATCGTTATTGACAGTAAAGTGGACGCGAATGGCATGAGCATTAGTGCTATGAGGAAAGCTGGAAAAGCCACAGTTAAAGCATTAAAAAGGCACCTGTTTCGGGCTAACTACGGGGGAAAGGTGATCATTGGTTCTCCAAAACTTGACACACTACCATATCTTCAAGCTGCTGTAGAAGAGGCAAACAAATCATCGTTTAAAAGCCGAATATATTTTACAATCGACATGGAGAAAAATAACATTGTCGAAACCTTGGAAACACTCCTGACTTTGCCAACTAAGAATATTATATATGGAACAGGTATTTCGGCATGCGCATCAGAATTTTCGATAAACGAATCGACCCTTAAACTTGCTTTGCTAAATAAAGCCAAAGGTGTTGTCGGTTTATCATACAGTTGGACAATAGACAAAGAGTCTAGTATGATGTTTGATTTACAATACGTACAAGGTATGCTTACAAACTACCCAGGTAGACTGTATGACATACTTATGGCGGCTGGAATCAACTTGGCCACTCCATCTAGCACCATACCAAAATCAACGAGCTACATGGTCACCACCAGCTCAGCTCAGTGTGACTGTGACTATCATCCAGGCGGCTGTTCTATTAGTCAAGCACCCCCAGCTAACACAGCATGTAAATGCAAATATATGGGCGTTTGGACTTGTTCTGGGAAAGTAACCCGCTGCAAAGATGAAAGTTCAGCCTTCTGCAAGACACCGGACACGTCAATAAATTCTTGTACCCTTGGAGGCGGTGACTGCGATGGTTACACCACGGCAAAATGTGACTGCAAGTATCAACCTGGAGGCTGTTCTATCAGACAAACTCCTCCAAATAACACAGCATGTAAATGCAGATATATGGGCGGTTGGACGTGTTCTGGAGAAGTAACCCGCTGCAAAGATGAAAGTTCAATTTACTGCAAGACACCGGACACTTCAATAAATACATGTATCCTGGGAGGCGGTGACTGTGAGGGTTACACCACGGCAAAATGTGACTGCATGTATCACCCTGGTGGCTGTTCTATCAGTCAGACATCTCCACCAAACACAGCATGCAAGTGCATCTACAAAGGAGCTTGGACCTGTAGCGGTGAAGTGGTCAGGTGCCTCAATTTTAGCTCCCGGTACTGTAAAATGCCAGACCATTCAGTGCAATCCTGTTTCCAAGGTAAAGGCGAATGTGAAGGATACAAAAACGCAACGTGTGACTGCAGCTACCATAGTGGAGGATGTATCATCAGTAGAGTCCCCCCACGTGACACGGCGTGTAAGTGTACATTCAAGGTATTCTGGATGTGTGGCGGCGATATTACACGGTGTAGAGACGTCAACAACTACTACTGCAAGAACCCAGACTTGTCTAGGAACACCTGTCTCGTTGGTGGCGGCGACTGTGGTGGATACTGAAATAAAAATTTATTTTGGTTGACTGTGTTCTGTGAATACTACATTTCCTGTCCGACTTGTATACCTACTTGTTTCTATAGCATTGTGGCGTGCATTGGGTTTTCGATTGCTATTGTATTCAATCCACTATTTAAAGGATATATATGCATACACTAAACAAAACTCATATAGCCCTCAGGTTTTATTTTAAATACATTTTGTTGAACCGTATTTCAACATTACTGCATAATAATTGTGTTCGATTTATTTTCGGATGACCTATTGCCAAGCTTGCTGCACGGTTTAAGTTATGACAATCTCTCCCAGACGCCATTACATTGACCTCTGTCAACGTCTAAGAAAGTAGCCAGCGATCACATGATCATTTGTCACATGATCATAGCTAAAATATCAAAATGACGAACAGAACTTCAACACCGTGACCGCCAACTATCGGCTGCTGATTGACACGTAAACAGTCAAAATAAACACGACTTATTTTCTACATTTTGATATGTACTAGATACACATACACTTAACTGTGTAAAATTGCTAAGTATACTATGCATTTGTACTATTTTGTTATATTGTCTGTCCTGTTATTTTCATGTCTTTATTTGTACCACAAGCTATTGGATTTTGAAATAAACTATCTAATCTATATTTTAAGTTAGAAATTTAATTTCATGTAGGTTGTTAAGAGCTATGTGATATTGGAAAGTACTGGTAAGCAAAATGCTGTACTGTTACCCTATGGGAAAGATTTGGTGTTGCCTATTTTGAATGTTTTGACGGCGGAGTGATATGCCAAAGTATTAACCATTATTCTACCGCAGTATAATTATGAGCATAATTTACTGTGTATTTAAAACATTCAAGCCGAAAAACAATTATCTTTTGTAATTTAAGCATTTCATATAAAGATAATTCAGAAATGTATTAGTGCAATCAAGAAATTTTGCATTTCCATCGTTTTTCATCGTTTGCCAAGATTCTTGGTATTTGATGAGACGTTGACAGAGGTGTATGTGTATGCAACGAACGATAACTCTGGGTAGAGATTGAAGTTGTGAGAGGCGAGCAAGTTTTAGCCGCAGCGTCTTTACTATCCCAGACACGGAGAGGCTTTGGCAATATGTACGGCATATAAAGTGTGAATTTCAAACAAATGTATCATAATTAAACGATGACAGCACTTCATGATAAGGAACAAGGAAAACATTATAAGCTGTATTGAATGTTGTGTAAGTGTGTCACATCAGATCATCAATACTTTAAGGACCTACGAAGTTGTGGACTTGCAATTATATCTTTACGCTTTGCTTATTTATTCTATGACTATAATCTGGACTCTTTATGTGAATATTTAACAACATCCTCCTTAAAGCTACACAGTCCATATTTTAACTGGTAATGTCTCATGAATATTAATGAGTCATGTGTGAAGTAGATTCTTATCGACGAACCCCGGAACTTTTTTTTCTGTAAACAAATACTGTTACCTGTGTAGATATAGGTACGATGTGCACTTGTCGATGTCTATACAGTAAACGATTTCCTGCGCTATATTTGCTTGCTGAAATACCCGATTTCGACATGAGCTGGAGAACATGAAGTTACAAATAAGGACAAGCCTACAAAGAAGAAATCGATTGATATAGAGACTGTGTAGCTTTAAAGGGACTCACGACAATCTTGAAGTCTGTATTAAGCTTTACAATTAGCACCTCGATGTATTAATATAATTTAATCGATTTATTAAAATAAGCGTCTTAACGGGCCAGACTAAACACCCTATTGTTATCGTTGGCAAAGCGTCGTATTCTGATAATATAAGTACCTGTGAATAAATCTAGACTTAATCGGCACATATGTATGATCTCAAATCATGGATAGAGTTTGGAAGAACGATTTTGTTGTGGAATTTGGCGGTTTAGTTTGTTTAAACGTGCTTGGAGGATAGTCCGATATGGCGGAAGGGGCTAAGGGGAAGTGTCTTGCCCAAAAAGAATCCGAAGAAACTCAGTAAACCGGTGAGACTTGAATCCTGATCCTCCTGCTTCAAGTCCAAATGCGGAACGTCGGTGGTTCTACCCAGGTGCCCGCCCGTGCACGAAAATTTCCCGGAGGGGCACCTTGGGTCTTCCTCCACCAATGGAAGCTGGAAAGTCGCCATATGACCTTAGCTGTTGGTGCGACTATAAAATCCAATTCAATCAATCAATCAAGTCCAATTTGCTATCCACTTGCTATCCACTTGGCCACGCCAGCCTCCAGCTTATGTCAAAATCAGTGTCATGAATAATAGGTCAATTTGGCTAGAAAAACGCATTAATCATTTAAACTGAAAGTTGCATGTAATGTATGCAACTAATTAAGGACTTCCAGTGGAATTGCATATAAGGGGACATTAACACATAATTACTTTAACTATGAAGTTATGAGCCGCCCCAGAGAGAGATGAAGGAGACATAGGAATCTGGGAACCGTGCCCTACTCTTATTATCAAATAGTTTCCTATGGTTCTTTAACATGCTCGGAGGATATACCGATACATGGGACCGCCCAGTTTATGTCCCCATCCGACGGACGAGGCTAACGGAAAGTTTCATGCAGTTATAGGACGTTTATCTATGCATTTGCATGATCACCATCGCTGTGTGCATGAAAGCACTATGCTACATGGGTTATTGCACATTTAAGTGTGTTTATACGCGTTATATGTCATGCACGTGCTGTTAACTGGTGCAATGTAGTTTGACAGTTAAATGAGCTTACGTTTTGAAAATCGGTATAGAAATGTTGTCATTTACAGTGTCAGTTTGCCGGTCTTTTTTGTCTTTTTTTTTTTGGAAAGCGCTCTTTTTTTTATCAGTATGTATTGAATGACATTTTGTGTGTAAATGTTACCGGCTTTACGCCACAGCTGGTAAAAAAACATAAACCCACGTTATTCATTCATAAATGTAGATACGCATGTTTTTTTTATGAAGGTTGTATCATTGGCTTGGCAATAACTTATGATAGCATATATCATTTCGAAGTCACCAAACCCACTTGTTTCCGCGCATACTTCGTATACGTGAAACTATAAAGTTGTGTCACTTCTCGGCGAAATCAAATATGTTATTCACACCAAAAGAAACAACTATCCTCTATATATTCATGAGTATATTCGAAAACGCAAGATTGCATATGTTGCTATGAATATTGTGATGTTGAATTGATGTATTGTAACATAATATAAAATATTATTAAACTGTAAACGCAAGAAAAAACAGCATAGGCCTTACTTAACACCTTTTTTTTCGAAATAAATAGCAGATGTAACTGGCTCTAGTCAGAGTGATGTTCACCGACAACTGAAGCATTGTGGTGTAGTCTGCTTTGCATTTGGGAGGTCGTGGGTTCGAATCCCCTGACCGCGTCATATCAAAGACTTTTAAAATGGTAGTAGTCACTTGTAACCCTTGCCTGATGAGCAAATAATGGATAGTGTTACAACTGATTGACCATTGTCAGAATAATGTGACTGTGGGTTATCATGTGTACTACGGCGTGGTATTCCAGTGTGGCAGCACTATAAAGAAAGCATTGAGTTCGCTGCTTCAAGTAGACATATCATCATCGCATCACACACAAACACACAGATAAAAGTCCAGACTCAATTTGTACGTATGACCATCGGGTAGAACGCCTGTCGGTTGCTTGGTGGACGGACTATAATCCATAGAAATGCACACACACACACATACATGTTCACCGGCAGTATATTGTATCGTATACTTTTCTGTTCTGTTAGAACAGACGACACTATGACAATTCTGATAAACCAAACATGTTGTGGGAGTTATCAGTGTCAGCTTGTTGACAGGTTAGTGTATCAAAAGTATATATTTTAAAAGTTGATTAAATTTAATGTTGTTGAACAGCTCATCAACACATTACAGTGTATGGTCCCAGAGAGAGGGGATTCCGGGAACTCGCCCTACTCTTTTAAAGTTTACTCGTATACTACATTCAGAACACATGTCGGGCTTTTTAGCTAAAAAAAAAAGTGTAGGCATATAGCAAAAAACATGTATACTTGAGAGTTCTGAACTTTTGGAAAACAATTGTCAAAATCCGATGATAAACACAGAAGATATATGACCATTTGAAGGTTGTTCTAAAACAGATATGAGAGCCAACATCATAGTTCTAAATTACCATATTGATAAATATCATTTAAAGCAAATGGAATTGAATTGAATGTTGTTTAACGGCTCATCAACACAGTATATGTTATTTAGAGCCGCCCCAGAGAGAGGGGAAGGATACAGAGGAATCCGGGAACCGTGTCCTACTCTTATTAGATTCCTATGGTTCGTTAACGTGCTCGCAGAATACACGGGACCGCCCGGTTTACGTCCCCATCCGACGGACGAGGCTAAGGGAAAGTGTATTGCCCAAGAACACACCGACGCGAAACTCAGTGGCACCGCGGAGCCTCCGGTTACAAATCCTCCTCGCAACCGACTGCGCCACGCCAGCCCTCTTTAAAGCAAATGGAAGCACTGCAAATGAATGCAAAACCTTTACTTGTCATAAAGTGCATGATTATACTGTAGTATACCTTTTTCTCATACAGATGCTGTTATGTGTTCACTATAACTCAGTAAATTATTATATTTATAAATATTCCATATATCACACCCGATTACCGGCAGCCGTAGTTACAGTTCCCGGTAAAAAAAAAAAGTTTTAAAAGGGTAGGTAAATCTAGTTTTATGACTTGTTAGCCTTAAACTATTAGAAAAGTGTATCGGCCATTTTAATTTGAAATGAATGGTGTGTTTGTCACCTGATTTCCGTGAAATTTGAACCTATATTATACGAGTAACGGTAGGTTAAATGTTGAAATTAAGCTAAAAAATATGATTGTAGAAAGTCAGAGACCTGGTACTCGGTAAATAGTCAAGGTTAAGAGATTTCAGACATACTGCCATAAAATATAATCTTTCCTGAATAAACAGTCCACATTTTAGCCCACAGAACATTTTATTAAAATAATTGTGGGTTTTTAAACTCGACCGGGTATTGAAAAATGGCAGGAGTACGGTACAGTTCCATTATTTATTGGCAGGTAGCTAGTACAGTTCCGAAAATGGCAGGAGTATGGTACAGTTCCAAAAACATCGGACGCTAAAGTATTTTCTCCTTTGGGATAGTGGTGTAATTTCGAAAACACTAATGAAGAAGTACTGTATATAGAAGTATATACATCTTCGGTCCTTCCATAAACGTTTTCTATAAGTATTAAAGAAAACCCACCAACCGTAGGGAAACGTGAATATAGGCTCGTTTGAATCTTCATTCCGACGGTACAGTACAGAGAAAGACACGTTTTTAATAACAATCGTAAGTTGTGCTGAGTTACGTCCCCTTTTTATAATTCATCATTTATGATAACAGGCGTTTGGTATTTAGATGTTTTGGAATAGATTGCTTAATTTTAATTATTGCATGGTTGAACACATCACATAAATTACGTTTTAAGGCCACTCTATGTAACTTAATGTATCTGAATCAAACGTCTACTGATATATAGGACACGCGTATAAACCAATAATGTAGTCGCTCAAAACTGTACATAACTCAAAAGACACTTTTTAAAGTTGGTATCAAATTGTAGCGGATATAGCGCAGATACCCACGAAGGTTCAAAGTTGACACATGCAGACATTCAAACTTTTGTGCTTTGGTGAGACGAAATACTAGTACATGTCTATTGTCTAAATAAAAGTTTAGTGTCTGAATGTCCCAAAAATGTCCTCATCGGCAAAATCAGACTATCTATCATAAAGGTGTGCCACTTTAAGTGTACCTAATTAGCTTAAATTATTTATAAATCATGCTCATTAGGCAAACTTTAAATGGTCATAATTTAATGACACATAATCTCATTTGGTTAATGATGACATTTTTGTAAAGCCCTGCTATTGCTCTTTATGTAAGCATAAAGTGTATTTTGCGTTACCAAAACAAAATATTCCGAATTTATGCACGTTCAAATTATGCAAATGAATTGCATGAGACGCTTATTCCATTTAAAATTAAATGGTATTGGTATGCAATGTATTCCATACAATTTGGTACCAAGTGCATCGCAAACATTTGAACCCATTGTTGGTTTATGTTTGTGGCCTATCATATACATGTATACTGACAATACTCAATAGTATATGATATTATGTGACTGTTTTTATAGTTTACAGATTGCAAACATGAATGAAAGTATGGATGATTCTCTCGTCCCGATGGAAGCACTGGATACATCATTCATTGGTGAATCCGTTAACGCAATGGACGGGTCGTTAATGGTAGTATACAACGAAGAGACTGTAGAATCTACACCAAACCGACCGAAAAATTGCAATATACATGTGACAAAACATACAAAACAAAAACAAACACTAAAGCGACACATGAAAGTTCACGAAGATAAGGAAATTTATCAATGTACCAAGTGTACCTTATATTATGATACAGATCAAGAACTGAATGCACACAGAGACAAATCACATCATGGACGATTGTGCGTACATTGTGGTAAGACAGTCACTTCAAAGCGCACCCTAGACACTCATGCAGCAAAACATGGTTACGGCAGTCGAAAGTCTACAAATGCTCAATTGAAAACTGTGACAAAACTTTTCTAAGTAAAGACAGTTATGAGTACCATATGAACTTTATGGCGCATTTAACAATAAGCACAAAATGAGACAGCACCAGCGAATTTGCAGCGGAAAACCCACCAACCGTAGGGAAACGTGAATATAGGCTCGTTTGAACCTTCATTCCGACGGTACAGTACAGAGAAAGACACGTTTTAATAACAATCGTATGTTAACGATTGCCTACCTGCATGGTGACAGTCATAAAGAAGTTCAAAAGTCGAGTGTCTTATAAGTCAAAACTGACAGTCCCTTTTAATAGGGCTGAAACTATAATACACAATTACTATAATACACAATTACTATAATACACAGTTACTTGAAAAAATAAGCAATTATTATGGAATGTCCCTCCAACAAGTTTATCATTACATTTACCTACAAATAAATCGGACGCTCCAGGAGTGGGAATTAAATACAAAACTTTACAAATTCATAACATATTCACGTGTCCCTACGGTTGGTGGGTTTTCTTAAATACTTATAGAAATCGTTTATGGAAGGACCGAAGATGTATATAATTCTAGATACAGTACTTCTTCATTAGTGTTTTCGAAATTACACCACTATACCAAAGTAGAAAAGACTTTAGCGTCCGATGTTTTTGGAACTGTACCATACTCCTGCCATTTTTCGGAACCGTACTAGCTACCTGCCAATAAATAATGGAACTGTACCGTACTCCTGCCATTTTTCAATACCCGGTCGAGTTTAAAAACCACAATTATATTAATAAAATGTTCTGTGGGCTAAAATTTGGACTGTTTATTCAGGAAAGATTATATTTTATGGCAGTATGTCTGAATTGTGGAATATTGCGATAGAGTCTTGCAGTGGAATATTGCGATGGAGTCATGGAGTGGAATATTGCGATGGATTTGTTCAATCATTAATATTAATTATAAGAATAGTATAAGAATAGTATAAAGCAAATTGTTGTATATTTCTATATGTTGATTATATTTCAAATATTATACGACAAATACATTAAAGTTTGGTTGCAAGTTGTCCACAATGTTCCATTTACTCAAAGCATTGACATATATTGTAAAATATGTAAAACAAAAACCCTTGTCCACAAGTCATGTTTTAATAACATGCTGTATTTGTTAAATGTGCTTTAAGTCATTATATTAACACATTCGGTATAATTAGTTATAGGTTTGAACGAGCCCAACACCCGTACTGAAGTCCTAGAGCATGTAGTGGATGGGCCAACACCCGTACTGAAGTCCTAGAGCATGTAGTGGATGGCCCAACACCCGTACTGAAGTCCTAGAGCATGTAGTGGATGGGCCAACACCCGTACTGAAGTCCTAGAGCATGTAGTGGATGGGCCAACACCCGTACTGAAGTCCTAGAGCATGTAGTGGATGGGCCAACACCCGTACTGAAGTCCTAGAGCATGTAGTGGATGGGCCAACACCCGTACTGAAGTCCTAGAGCATGTAGTGGATGGCCCAACACCCGTACTGAAGTCCTAGAGCATGTAGTGGATGGCCCAACACCCGTACTGAAGTCCTAGAGCATGTAGTGGATGGCTCAACACCCGTACTGAAGTCCTAGAGTGGATGGGCCAACACCCGTACCGAAGTCCTAGAGCATGTAGTGGATGGCCCAACACCCGTACTGAAGTCCTAGAGCATGTAGTAAATGGCCCAACACCCGTATTGAAGTCCTAGAGCATGTAGTGGATGGACCAACACCCGTACTGAAGTCCTAGAGCATGTAGTGGATGGGCCAACACCCGAACTGAAGTCCTAGAGCATGTAGTGGATGGCCCAACACCCGTACTGAAGTCCTAGAGCATGTAATGGATGGCCCAACACCCGTACTGAAGTCCTAGTGGATGGCCCAACACCCGTACTGAAGTCCTAGAGCATGTAGTGGATGATTACATCGCAGAACAACAGCACAATTTGCCGAGTTGTCAGTCTCTACCCTGAGTACACTCGTTCCTTTGCCGAGTTGCAGGTGTACCGGAAGTAAATCAAATCCCATTGAGTCCAATGCAATATTGTCCAAGCTTTCTAGTTAGCCATTTTTCAAAATGAAGTTCAAACTATAAGATTCACTTAAATATTCTAAGTCATGAGACCTTCCTCTCTAGAAAACTGCTGAGAATAGTAGCATCATGTGGCATATAAGAAAATAACATTCTGATCTTTGTTGACACCGTGAACAAACGGCATTCATTCGGCACCTCTTAAATGTGTTCTACTTTCACTTTCAAAACGTTCAAGTTGATCAATAAAAGCATCTTACAGCCATGCAAATGGTTCTTAGCTATCACAAACAGGTCAATAAAGTCATTTCAGCCAGAAAAACAGGCCTTAAATACACAAAAATGCCTTTTATCACAAAAAAAGTTAGGGATTATTTATTTGGGAAATCCTTTCGACTACATGAATACCACAGTGATTTACTTCCTGTATACCTGTATCAACATCCGGAGACAGCAGATATGCACGAGGAAAAACGGATTAGACCGGTAGGAGAGTTTGACACTCATGTGAGAATCTTAGACCTGTATGAGAATTATCACATATGTGAGACAGCTAGACTGGTATGCGAGTTATGCCAATTATTCAGCTGCTGACCCTTATATGTTTATGTTTAACAGACTGTGACTCATGTAAGTGTCGATAAGCATGCTTTACAACTTGAATTCCTAGAGAACTCGTCTGAAAAACTTGAATGAAACACATATTTTGTAATGTTGAAAGGTTACCATTTCACTTGCTGAAATGACGTTTACGTAAACCAGTCTACTGAAATGTAGCATGTAATCATTATTATTAAATGTGTATAAGCGATGAAACATTCACAAGCCTCTGTAGCGCAGTTGACTAAGGCGTCGTTTTAGTGCCCAGGAAGGTATATTTTTCACTTTCATAACGCAATCTTATAATCACATGGTAACAGTGAACAGGTTATATGTGTTGTAATGCACACTCTAACGCACACGTATCCATTTAACATGTGAACAATCTTATTTCTGTGCTGATGTGTACTTCTAGCACGTCGTGTTACAAATGTGAATTGTAATCAATATGTAAGGCATGCCAAGGTATTTGAACAGAAAGAAACGAGGTCGCCCACATTAATTTGAAATGCTTGATAGGAAGAACTGAGAGTAAAAATCGGGAAGAAAAAAAAACGGTCGCGGCGTGTTTGTGTCTCCGTGACAACATTTATTTTTTTCAATATTGTTTTAACACCCGTGACTTGATATATTATTATGTTAACTTCTTGTCTCTCGGCAGCTATTTTACGCTTGCGTAAAACCTTGCTTGTGTCAATTTATAGAAGTATGAGGAGAGTTTTAACACGTATGTGAGAAGGCTTTGAAAGTTGTATGACTTTCCTATGAGAGGGCTAAACTGGGTTGAAATTTGTGTAACTTTGCTGTGAGAAGGTTAGGCTGATCTGCGTTTGTCACGATTAGGCTAGTAGAAGGGTGTTAACACTCATAGGGGTGATGTCTTATAAGACAGTTATGCCACTGTCACGAAATACACCTTGGTAACAGTGGTCTGAAATGCTGCATCTGTGTGAAAATACTCCCAGTATGAATAAAATATGGATCTCAATTCGAAACAAGACTGTGATAATGTGTTCCCTTTCTTTGCACACAAACCGAGACATTAAAGTCTTCGCAGAAAACATTACCTGCCGTTGCTCACTGTATATTGCTCAGGATATTGGGGCATTCTCGATTTCTATGAAATCCTAAGTTATAATTGCTGCAAAAATGTCTAGTAAACCAATTTCAAACGGACGTTGACAAGGGAAGTTACTTAAATCAATGGACTCTACTTTGCAGGACTGGGGTACCGAAAACTTGGCTTGAGTAAAACTGACGATTTTCGTCAGCTCTCGCTTATTATAACAACAACAACAACAACAACAACAACAAACTTAAAGGTACAGTTAATAGGGCAACTTTTATGAAAATATGCCCAAATATCGATATTCTCACCTTTTTTTTTAAAAAAATGAAAAATATTTTAAATAGTTCAACTGGAAGTTATTGTCAGTTTTATTAATAAAAACAAAATATCGCACTTTTTAAAACAATAGAAACATGGCATGTACTTATATTGCTTTTTTTCTCTACAGGAGGAACAGGCTTGCTTGCATTACGATAGTTTCGAAGGATAGAGAGAATATATAGTCTAGTATATATGGTATACTATAACCCTATCCCTTCTTCTCTTTAACCTTCTATACGATATGAGATTTTATTATATACCTATCAATAATATATACATAGTACCTTCATTTTCTTACAATGGAATACAACAACCCGTATCACACTACAGGTTATCAGTATGCTACTAAAAATAGATTTTGGAAAATATCAGATTGGAATGTTGGGGATTGCCCAGCTAGTAATACATTAAGAACAATGGATGTTTTAACATGAAATGTGAACTATCAGAATGTTAGTTTGTGCGTTTGTGAACATTGTGGGTTAATTAATTAATTTCAGATTATGTCAGTTGGTAAATTCAGCAGAATTGCATGTGTAATGAACACAGGTGTAGTTGTTGCAATGTAATGTACATCTTTTGATGTATTTCCTGTTGGTGTATTTCAGTAAATTTGACTTTATATAATTTTGTTTTAATTTGTTGTTTTTGATACAGGTAGTCTATTTTAATGATATGTAAAGAGGTATATAATAAAAGAATCATTACTATAGTAACTTGTTCTGAAGCTTGTATCACCTCTCGTAGGTAAATGCCAGATCAGGATTACACACGAGGCTACGCCTCTCGTGCGATCCTGATCTGGCATTTACCTACTCGAGGTGATACAAACTTCCAGAACAAGTTACTATAGTAATAACAACATATTACTATATGTATACATACATATATTGTAACACTATCTCTTCTCTCTATTATTCTACTATCGTAATGCAAGCCTGTTGCAGGAGAAAACGATTTGTAATTAATTCATAGTAGATGGATATATATGTATAATGATTGTCCGACTGTAAATCAAGGGCATCCGCACAAGTGTAGTAATAACTAATAATCCATCAACAATAGACCAAAAACAGCAACTGCTTGTGAGATTTCCCAATCTAAGTACTAATGATGTGATAGTTCCGCGTACTGCTCGTCTAACCTTCGAAATAGAACTTAAAAGCATCAAAGACCCCAACGCTACTATATACCAGAATCTGGGTAGAGCAATTGTGAAGAAAATGACAATAAGAATAATTGGCAATGAAGTAATGTCAATAGACGACAGTGATATATATCATTGTTATGTAGGTTTATGGAAAGGCCCTACCGAACGATTAAACATGGCTTACCAAGGTATTGTTGGTAAAGCAAACATGCTAAAACATAGAGTTGGTGCGGGAGATGCTTCCGCAGACCTCGAGGATGAAGCTGTAGCAGCAGCTTATGGAAATAGATTCTGTATTCCACTGGACTTTGAACTGTTAGAAAGTCATATGCCATTTTATCAAGCGGGGGCTTGGTGATAGGTTAGAATATGAATTAACGTTTAACGATTATAACAAAGTTATCAAAAGCAGTGATGCTGATGGATATTATGTAATAAAAAATATCTGCTTGGAATTTGATATGGTTAGTGATGCTGAATTAGCAAAACCAATAAGACAACAAACCAATGGTAAGATATCATTTATGTATGACCGTATCTTGCGACATAGAAAAATAACAGCAAACAAATCTGATACCCTTTGGAATATCAACATTAATGTACCAGCACACAGCATGAAAGGTATTCTAAAGCTGTTTGAAGACCCAGACAGAACAGACACGGAATCCTATTACAACCCAAAGATTGAAAAGGTTGAAATGACAATACAGGGTGTACCAAATCAGTTGTATAGTCAGGGCATGAGGGCATATCAACATTGGGATGAAATCAACAAATAGTTTGCCTTAACATCAAAAAGAAACAAAGAGACAGAAATAGTGGCGAGGGAATTTTACCAATGTTTCTCTTGAGACCTACCTGACAAAATCATATGCTTTGTGGCTTGACCTTAAAACATGCGATGACAATTTATTATACGGCAGTGGAAGAAAAATAGAAAACGGCAGTGAAGGCATAACGATACTAATAAATAAAAAAGCAGAAGCAGATCAACCTTTAAATATATATATATATATATATATATATATATATAATTATATAATACAAGATACGGGAATCAATTTCTTAGATGGAAGTTTCAAAGGAGTACAATACTAAATATTCTAAATATCCACACAGTGCCATTATCTGTGGTCAGACAGGCTGCGGTAAGACAGAGTTTGTTCTCGACATACTTGAACAAGAGTATGTTGGAGTTTTTGAATATATAATTATATTGTGTCCAACCATAAAGTGGAACGAGGCTTATAAAAATAGACCCTGGATAGGAGATGTAAGACACCCGAGAGATAAAAAAAATATAATTGTCAATCTTGTTAGTACAGATGGCAAAGAAATGCTACAAGAACTGTTGCGTTTATTTTTCAATAAATATGCTGGCAAGCCCACACTGTACATCATTGATGATTGCTCCGCCACAAAAGAATTAACAAAGAAAAAAGATATATTATCACAGTTGGCATTCTCTGGTCGTCACGCCAAACAATCAGTGTGGGTCATTACACAGAGATATAATTCTGTATTGAAAGATTTTATGTATCAAGCAAAAGGGTTGTGTATGTTTTGCACCAAGGACAGAGATAGTTTTGAAAATTGTTTGAGAGAGAATGATGTTATTCCGACGCTGGAGGAGAGAACCAGAATAAGAAAAGCTTTAACAAAGACTAAATATTCCAAGTTAATATTGAGGACAGAACAACCTTTTGACTATTGGTTTGTTGCATAATAACTATTTCTTACGCATTGCTAACAACAATGCTTTTTTTTCTAACAGCTTTGTTGCTAATAGTAAAACTAACAGCAAAGTAGCAATGTTAATAGCAAGACTGACATGAAAATATAATGGAAATATCGGGGAATATAGTAATGCTTATAGCATTGCTCATAGCAAATTATTAATGTTAATAACAATGCTTGCATCAAATTAACAATGCTAATAAAAAAATAGCAATATTATATAACAATGCTCCTCTAACTAATAACAATTACTATTTGCGTGGTTAATATTGCAGCTGGCTGTTTTGTATTTTATATTTATTTCAAGATAAAAAACAAAATTACTAATATAAAAATGAATACGGAAGAAATCTTACAAGATATCATATCGCAACACACAGAAGGTTCCACAGAAGGTTCCACGGAACAAGACACAAAAAAAGAAAGATTATCAGCCATAGTTGCTGGTGGCGGTAGCCGTCAATATTTTGGTAGAGACATACAACTCACGAATATAGATGGTATGCCCCCGGATGAAATTAACAAACTTTACTGCAGATATGAAGCAAGGCTTGGGGCAAGTATGACCAATACTTTAGGCAATTCTTTTATTAACGTGTACGTGATGGGAGTATCAAAATATTTCAATGTAATCAATCCACCAAAACAGATAGAAGATTTGGAGGAAGACCCAATTATTAATCATGCTTTGACAAATGCTTGTTGCGAGTTGTATTACAAGTATGGGATGTATTTAGCGCCATTTACAGCAATGCTGACAACTGTCAGACATATTGATTTTAATAAAAATAAAAATACAACCTGTTGCTATACAACCTGTTAAACAACAAAAAGTAAAAAATCCAAAACGAATAGAGGCCGGGAAGAAGGGAGCAGCGGCAAGGAAGGCAAAGCGTTTGCTTCAGATAAAGCAAGATGCACATGATGCAAATGAAGAAACAATAACAAAAGTAACAAAAGGTGAAGAGGAACCAGAGAAACACATCAAAATAATTGTATACACAAATTATATTCCACCGTGTGTGTTTTATTAGGCATTGCTGGGTTGGGTTTGTATATCTATAACAATAAATCAGTTGTTGCTATGCAAGTTGATACACAACCTGTTGCCACGCTACCAAAAGACCTGTTTGACTTTTAATTAATTTATTTTAAAAAAAATAATCATATAAAAAAAATGTCAACAAGTATTGACGGAAAACAAATTGTAAATATGTTGTATTACATATGGAGTGGAAACACTTCTAACTATTGGATATTCTGAGATTGGTAGAAAACTACTAAAAAAAACAGCACCTAAAGTGGATTTTAATATGGGAGATGTTGGGATGCTGTCCATAGATATACTGTTAGCAATGGCTACGAAGGATATGTTGGTTAAGCAAGGTTTTATTCCTGCGGATATTATGAAGTAATTATTTTTTTATACTATATAAAAAAATGGCGAGTGCAGTAGCAATGATGATAGGTGGCGCATTAACAAACGCATTGGCGTTTAGCGGTTTTCAAAAATGAGAAGTCATTCAGATGCGGAAAGACAAAGGCATGACAAAGCCGTAGAACAATTGGAAGCAGCACACGCGGCGTGGAATAAAAAAAGAACAGAGAGATTAGATTTTATTAATAAGCAACTGCAGAAGGAGCATCATGCAGAGAAGATATTTGATGATGATGACCAGGCTATGAAGCAGTATTATTATATAAATGGTAAACAGTTGCCTTCGGAACCAGAGCCTAAGTTGAGTGATTTCTATACACCATCTCCGGACCAACAGAATAGAGAGATTATGTTTAGTGTGGGCATGGCTGCAACTGGATTTGTGGCGTATAAATTGATATAATCTTTTTCTTTATAGTTATATATTTTAATCTTAGGTAGAAAAAAATGGAAAAGATCACCTTTATCAGTATTTATTATTACAGTCCAAAAGGATTTTGGAGAGGTTATTCAGCAGTTAAGAAGTTGGCAAAGGAGGCTGGTGTCAGTGAGAGACAGGCATTAGAATTTTTAAAGAAACAAGTTGTGTGGCAGATTTATTTACCCGCACCAAAGAAAATAGTTAGGCCCAGGTTTGATGTTTCCACTAAGAATGAAGTGCATCAAGCTGATTTGTTATTCCTGCCGCATGACAATGTGAGTCGCAAGACATATAAATATGCATTGACTGTGGTTGATATTGCGAGTAGATACAAAGAAGCAGAGCCACTGACTTTCAAGGATAGTAAAAAAGTTGATAAAGCATTTGAAAATATATACAGTCGACATCTGAAATATCCAAAGTTATTACAAGTTGACCCAGGCAGAGAATTCATGGGTGCAGTATCGCAGTTGATGGCCAAACACAATGTAATATCAGACGAGGCAGAACAGAGATACACAGAGACCAAGCTATAGTGGAAAGATTTAACAGAACATTAGCTGAATGATTGTTTGGCTATCAGTATGCTAAGGAAATAGATTCACACAAGCGGAACAGAGAGTGGGTAAAGAGATTACCAGAAGTTATCAAAGCAATAAATGTGGAGACGGAAAAGCCCCCTCCTGTTGAAATAAAAACATTAATAGAAGATCCTATCCGTCCTGAATGCCAGGGTCAGATATTTATATCCTTCAATGTTGTATGTTGATCCTCGTTAATTTTTTTGTTTTGTGGCAAGCTCATATAATTCAGGATTTAGTCGGACAACTTCGTTTATAATATTTCTCATGACAGTGTAGTAATTTACATACCATTCTGGATCAGTGGATTGCAAGGTTACTTCTCTGCATTGATAATCGCCAGTAAATTTTTCTTAGCATCATCTCTGTTTATGTAATGATATTCCATAAGTTCCGCAATAAGTTCTTCACGGTTGTTTATGTAACGATCTAGTGCATCACTTGGATGTTGTTTTCATGACAATACCATCTTAGCAGAGTTGGATGTGCATTTTTCATATCAATGTCAACCATTTTGTCTACAGATTGTGTGTCTGATTTTGCGGCTCATGTTTTGTAATCCAAGTTTCTGAGTTGTCCAGTACCGACCCAAAGTTGTTTCTTTGATGATAATTAATGTCATATTTACCTCGTTTGTTTGTTCGTGATAAATATTGTTTGAGAAGAACAATCTGGGATTGTTTATCTACTTTTTTACTATTGATAAATCTGCTACCCAACTCAAACTCATCCTCGTGGTTAATAATGTACTCAAGTTTTGCTCTATCTACGTGGTCCCGTAATGTTATGTTGCGGTTGTTCTCAGATTTGAACTTTCCAATTTTATAAAGTTCTTTGTTCATCGGTATGTGCCAAATGCTTCTTTTGTTATCTTGAAATCATCATGTGATGCACCTTGTACTAGTTTATCAAGTGGGGATGGTCTAAATTGATAGCTGTCAATAAATCTTAACAGGCCTAAACTAAATGATATATAACTTTCCATGTTGTTGGGGATGCAGCTAATATTTCCATCCACCGTGTGTAGTTTTTGCATTATCAAGTGACTGTCATATCCTTTGAGATTATGAAATACAACAGGTATGAATGTTCTGCCTGGTTTTATTTTTATTTCAAGTTGCATGTCTTGTGTGCTGCACCTCTATATTCTCCCGTAAAGTGACAATGATCTCTTACTTTATAGTTTTTGGAGTCTTTGGGGTCAAATGATTGATTGCATAGCCAGCACTTAGTTGCTTTGGTGTAGTCTGTAATGTTTTGCTCATTTATTACAAGCGGTTGGGGGTTAGCAAATTCATTGTTTATGATTCGGGATTCGCCGATTATATTTTTTAGAAATGTTTCAACTACATCATCACCCCGATAAATTACTGGAGTTTTTGTTACTCCGTCGTAACTAACAACTACGTATCCAGATGAACATACTTCATGCACAGCTGTGTATTCTGATTTATCTCCCACTTTTTCTGAGATGGGTTTGACTATGCATACAAAATCAGCATATATTGAATACGGTACTTGCATCTGTTTATGATAATTTTTAAACCCTGTGTTTTTTTCCATCTGGTGGCATTCTTATTCTACTTGGTGATTTATTGAAACCATTACAGTCATCATAATGACTTGTGAGCAGATCCTCTCTGGTGAATCCGTATAAACATCTTTCACAGTAAAATATTTTACCTACATGTTTTGTTAGCCCACTCATCAACCTGCTAAAGTTTTTAATGCAGCAGTAGCGTTGTTTTTTTCCATCTTCCGAGCACATCAAAAGCAGATTATTTCTTTTTATTTCCTTTGGTTGTTCATATATATGCTCATATGGAAATATGGTTGGTCTTCCCAGTTTGCTGACAGTGCATCCATAGACATTGATTGCAAGGTTGTTTTGTTTTTCTACCCTGCGTATGTCTGAAAGCGGTGTAGGAAAATCAATACCTGTCATGTTTAGTTTTTCCATATGTTTTTTATAGCTTGACATTCTGTTTGGATTATTTGTGTCAGGCCATAGTGCAGAAACTAGCGATACTTCAAAGCATCTATCGTCTTCATTTTTTACATTGATTATAGCTTGTTTATTTGCTATTTTTTCAGGTAGTGGAATGTAAGAAGATCCTTTTAATGGTTCATATTTTGCTATGTTTAGGTAAAACTTGACACAATGTACATCTGTTAAGCCTGATGCTGTGTTTGTAAATCTTTCTAATGATTCGTCTATACGTGCAGTTGCATCATTGTAAAACTGTTTTATTGCATTAACGCTTAATATTACTTTTGGATCACTAAACAATACTGCTGTGACATATTCTTCTTTACCTGATACAAGTTTTACAGTAACACCGATGTCAGCTTTTAAGTTTTTTAGATCTAATAATTCATCGATTAGATGTTTTTTTACAGCACGTTACTTAGCACTAAACAACCTGCGGATGTCTTTATATTGTGTTGCGTCTGTTTCGTATGCTCTGAAATATCCACATTTGGGATTATCAACTAGTTTAAGTTCAGTGTTGAAAACTTCTTTTAATTCACCTATTACTTTTTTCTTTTGTGTGTCTATATTCTTTTTAACAGTTGCACCCTAGAACCGGTTTAAACCCCCAGGGGCCTACTTTGCCACTGACCGTTCCAAGACGGTAGCCCTATTGTCAACCCTTTTTATGTTTGTGATGTCATTTGCATTTATTATTGCTTTTGCCTTCTTGTTTGTCTGTTTGCGTGTTTGTTTCTGTGTTTTGTGGTTTACTGTCCTCCTTGAATGCTACTTTCCCTGTCCGATCTTTTTATATTTCTTTTTTATCCTGCGATTTTTTTTTTCTAGTTCTCTTTTGCGTTGCTTCTTCTTGCGACGTCTATTTTTTTGTGCTTCTGATGTTTTAGGTTTTAACTGCTCTATATCAGTAGTCAAAGAGTTATACTCTTTTTTATTTATTTTTCCTTCCTCCTTGTGGGTTTGTAATTGCTGTAATTTTTTCCATCGTGTTTACTACTGTAATTTTTACAAAAATGTAAATACAATGGACGACCAGTGTAAATTCCTGAAAGTTGGAAATCATAAACCTTGCAAAGCTAAGGATACTAAATATTGAGAGTATTGCGGCAGACACAATGTTTTAATTAAAACAAGCCAAAGGTTACTTGTGTAATAAGTGCGTTGTTATAAGAAAAAATAAAGAAGAGCAAAAGATTATTGATTTATTACAAGAAATCAACAGATTTCGTAATATTTCAATATAATCATCCTTTTAACCCTAAAACCAGATAGATTTTTTAAATCTATCCAGATCCCGATTTCCTGAAAATCGAACAACACAAACCTTATTTGAGGTGTATAAAAAAGTATTTATATATAGGAATAATGATTGGTCCGGCTGTAAACCGCTGCGGGTTCAAATCCCACTGGGAGATCGACTGGTAAGTGAGGAAGGGTTGGTTCTTAGGATGGTGGGAGGTGTACAGTACTGGTTCTACCCAGGAAATGTGGGTGGTCTGCCTCCACCACAAAAACCGACCGTCATATATAACCTTGCATGTGTTGAAAATGACGTAAACATACCATACAAACAAATCATTGTAATTATAAATAGGAAAAAAAGGTTTTCCGGTCAATAACTTTAATTTGGTCAAGCGTTTTTAGTTGTATCTCCATCAGTGTATTCCTCTGAGGTGTATGCAGTTTGGGGTTTCATTTCAGGTCACATGGTCGATAGTCAAGATCACGCTCACTGTTACTATAAATAGAAAAAAAACATGTTAAATAGATATAATAATCGAACAGGAAAAGCAGCATTCAAGGACGACAGTCAACCACAAACACACACAGAACTTGTGTTTGTTTGGTGAGGCGTATTTAACTGAAATGATAAGTTGATATCATATTAGTGCATCCTTCTCAGTTAAAGACAAGTTTCAGTTCAAATGTCAAGGTTACTGTTACTATGAATAGAAACATATGTTCTTCTAACTGCTGTTTGGCTAGAGGTAGTTGGATTTGTGCAGCGTTCTCATCTTGCTGAACATTTCTGGGTAGTTTTAAAATCCCTTAAGCAGTTTAGGAGTTTGAGAAATAATTTTAATTCATATGACCTTGGTCTCCTAGTGTGACCTTGACCTTTGGTACTTGATTCTTGCGCGCTACAACCCGTCTTATCGTGTTTAACATTTCTGGATAGTTTTATAAAATCCATTTAGTAGTTTAGGAGTTATGGTTGATACGCAGTTGTGCTGTTAGAATGCTATAATTAACGAAGATGATAATAATAATAATAATAATAATAATAATAATAATAACAATAATTATGATTATAATTATAATTATAGTTATAATAATAACCTGCCAAATATTGGTCAAGATCAGATGAAAATGCGAGGAGGTGGACTGCTAACGAAGCAAACTATAGGATTTTTTTCACAAAAAAACGGACGACGGACAACACATCATCCCATGAGTTCTGCTGGCTGATGGCCAGTAGAGCTGAAAATGCATCTTTGGTCCTGTGCCCTGATAGTAAATGCACTTATGAATGTTACCGATAGGCATAACGGGTCACTTTTACGGCCAGATACGAACCGGTCAGATACAGTGTACATAAAACTGTTTAAAAGTTACCAATCAAAAATAAGGAAAACATATTTCAAAATCAGTAGATTCAATTAACGCATGTGAAAATTGGGTGAACTAACACGAATTTAGTGACAATATTACACAGGCCTATAGCTAAGGCGAGGTATACCGAGGCACACCGAGGCAATTATACCGAGGCAGTGGCCTCTTTTAAATTTTGGGAATGTACGTGCTTGACATAAAAACAACTTTAATATCGATATTTATCAATCGTTGACAAAATATGTCATGCTTAAAACTGAAAACAGTGTCTGGGAAATGCTACAAATTGCAGGAAGTCAAAACAAAATACGGGGTGGAGAGGGAGGTGAACGCCACCGGGCCCCAAAATAAGGGATGTGCCTCGATTAAGTGTATGAGATGGCTACGTGCCTATAATACACTTACAATTGTGGGTGAAAACAAGTATAGTCTAGCTTTAACTTTGTCAAAACAGAGGTATGGAACTTGCGTATAGAACTGAACTGCATTGCATAATCCCAAACTGTTATTTATTCCTGTTTCAATAGCGGTTTTGAAGATACAATCTTACATGAAAATTCTTAATAAAATATATATAAATATAAAAAGAGGCATACGTTTGTTTTTATTTCCTTAAAAGTCTATGTAAAACTGCAATTCCAGACGCAAGGTCATGTTTAATCCAAAGTCACCATTCAAACCATTCAGATTCTGACCAGAGCGTTCTGTAGCTCTAATTTAAAGAAACTAGCCCGGCAAATAACGGCAAAATTGCACTACAATACCGTTTATCCAAACTCTATCCAGGTATTCAGGTCATAGAGTAATGTATATGTTCGATTTAAGTATAGTTTGTTTACGGTTTCTTAAAATACCCGTGATCGAATATGCCTAACACGAATTAGTATTGGTAATTCTTAATTCGGAGTTTAGACTGGCTGATTAAAGTTGTTTTTATTGTGTCTATACAGTACAGTTTGGATTCTCATAATATGTAAGTTATATATATACCTCCGTATAGGTGCGTCGTCAGTAGTTTTAGAAACGGTGTAAATAAGTTGTAAACTTTGGCTGTTGTTGGCGGGATAGCTACTTTAACACAAACACTCAGTACATTTGAAAACGCACATCTATTTGCTGATGAAATTTATTATGATCCCATAAAGCTACAACAACAAAATGTTGTAGTATTCATGTATCATCTTTATTTTATTTATTTGCCAAATTTCATCAAAATCGTACAGAAAATTCATGTATTTTTACTTAATCAAAGTTACCCACTTCTAAACCAAAGTCACAATGTTGATGCGAAGAAGAAACTTATATGTTTCATGAATTATTATAATAATGCCCATGTGTAATATTGTATATTTATACTGTCATTGTCATATTAATTGATAATTTATAAGTGAATGCATGCTTAAGTACAATACGCTCTATTGTTCAACTTATATTGTAGGTGACTTATAGGCCCAGGGCCGAGTGTTTGATTGTCATATATTATACTATATACATGTTGTTGTTTCATGTAACACATGTCACTATAATAAACTATTTACCTACTTATATTTAAAAATTTGGTAAAATAGTGAAAAAAGTTGAAATCTCATTTTTTTTATTTAATTATATGCAAGCAGGTTTAAAGTCAAAATGACGCATGATAAGTAAATTGAGGAGCACATTTTAATGTCTGAATAAAATTCAAGATTGCCATGTGTCCCTTTAAAACAAAAAATGTGTTGTATTTCTAACACCCTGTGTTAACCACACGTGATAAATAAACTAACTTACTAATAGTCTTGATCATCATCGTACTTTTTTTTATTAATTTATTTCTGCCGTTCTATATATATTCAATAGAACGTGCGTCTATATCAGCCAATCAGAAACGATACCAGAATCTGGGTAAAATGGCTACCGCTTCATTTTTTTTTTGAAGAACGGTTCTAGACGTTTGTCTTGAAAACAAGATGATCTAGACTAACTTACTAAGAGATCTCCAATACCGTGTGACATTACATTACTGTATTTTCTATCACTACTATCTAGTTTGGACCTTCAGCCAATAGTTATACCCTCGCAAACGAAGTTTGAGAGGGGGTATATAGGAGTCACTGCGGCGGGCGGTCGGACGGTCGGTCGGCCGGTCTGTTGAATCTTGTGGAGCAGACTACTTCTACCGTTTTCAAGATATGAAATTGAAACTGTGTACACATGATCAGCATAAAGTGTAGATGTGCGTGACACAATGCTCACTCAATTCCATGCAGAGTTATTGCCCTTGCACTTTGTCAAAAAATTTATATTCAGAATAAGCAAACTACTTTTACAGTTTTCAAGATATTGAATTGAAACTTTGTATACATGATCAACATGAAGTGTAGATGAGTCGCGACACAATTTTGGTGTGGCTCGCTCAACTCCATGCAGATTTATTGCCCTTGCATTTAGTCAAATTTTTTATATTCAGCATATGCAATATTGTGGAGCGAACTTCTTCTACAGTTTCCATGCAGAGCTTTTGCTCTTGAACTTGGTCAAAATTCACTCACTATATTCACCATATGCAATCTTGTGGAGCAAACTACTTCTACAGTTTTCAAGATATTGAATTGAAACTTTGTATACATGATCAACATGAAATGTAACTGTGTGTGACACAATCTTTTTTGTCTAAGTCAATGCCATGCCGAGTTATTGCTCGTAAACTAAGTCAAAATTGCTATTCAGCATATGCAAATGTGTGGAGCGAACTACTTCAACAGTTATTAAGATATTGCATTAAAACTTTGTGTACGTGATCATCATGAAGTGTAGATGTGCGAGACACAATTCTGGTGCGGCTCAGTCAATTCGATTCCATGCAGAGTTATTACCCTTGCACTTAGTAAACATTGCTTTATTCAGCACATGCAATCTTTTGGAGTGAACTACTTTTACAGTTTGGAAGAGATTGAATTAAAATTTTGTGAGTTATTGCCCTTGATCTTACTAAGCAATTGTTTGCGGGGGTATTTATCATCTTCAGTGATAGTTTTAGTTTATGACAGTAACAAATATGTGTGTAAGAAAATTTGAACGTCCTAGTATTTTATGTATGGTGAATACATAAAATCATTATAATTAGCAGTTCTGACCCCTTGGATTCTGCATACCTCCCGCCATCCGTAAGAATCGACACTTCCTCACTTACAAGTCGAGGAAGTGTCGATTCTTACGGATGGTGGGAGGTATGCAGTACTGGTTCTACCCGGAAAGGTGGGTGGTCTGCCTCCACCACAAAAAATCGACCATCATATATAACTTACATATTACAAAAACAAATCAATCAACATACGTAATATATAGCGTATGGTCTGACCGAGTTGGTTGATTTAAACATCCAGATGGGCTACCCATCCAGGTGTTTAAAATGACGAACGAGATGAGACCATATTCTTATTTGTTTTATATAGAATTTACATTTCATCTGTCTGCCATACTCTGACTTCCAATTTCTAGTAGTAATTGTACACCAGTTATTCTTGAAGTAGTTATTTTCAATTAAATGATTTACACCTGTGCAATTACAAAGGAAATTTCAGCGGCGACATGCTACAGCATTGAGAATACGCTCAGGTGAGTTAACCCCGAGATATTTGTATTGTTTGATATATCAAATGCTGTCCATTTTCGTATGAGTTGTGTAGAGACTTAGATATTGAAAATATAATTTGAATCAGAACTGTTGATATATTTTAATCAAGCTTTATTATAGAGATAACACTTTCAAAACGGGAAAAAGAATCGGAAGATGAACAAAACAATTATGACTATTTGAATGTTTTTTCTAGGCAGCCGTCATTTTGCAATATATGGGAATTTAGAACTATTGTGTCATAGATCTCAAAATGGTGGCATCTAAATGGTCACTTGTTCTTTGTTTATCATCCAATTTGATCATTCTTCCGCCATGACTGTCAGCGTGTGTTTTTTTTAATAACTCTCTCTCCTTCTCTTTAAAATAAAACTTTCTTAAAATATGGCAGCATTACCTTTAATCAAAACAAACGAAAGTAAAAATAATAAAACAATATATTTACATTTATAATTTATCTCAAAAGATAACTACTAACAAAACCTCGTTGTGAAATGTATTGCCATTCAAAATGCCATGTTGAATACTTTATTAAACATGACCAAACAACAAATAATTCTTTATCAGACGCGGAAGCGGAAGTAGCTCTACTTTCTTCATCAAATGAATCTTCGCGTTGGACAGAACCAGCTGTCTGCGGATTTGTAAACAACACAATGTCTTCATCGACCTTGGCGTGGCAGCGCATTCTTTTAGAATTTCGAAAAAACCTGGATGTTCTTTAAATAAAATGAACTTTTTGTGCTCTTTTCTGCACAAGTCCAGAAGTTCTAGATCAATAAGGGCTCCGCAGATAATCAGCATTTCAGGTATGCGTAAATCTGTTGTTGATTGGAGGGCTGTTGAAATCACGTTATGTCCGTTTTTTCCGATGTGATTTGGGTCCGCGCCATTGAGAAGCAATATGCGCACGGTATCGTAGTTTGCTGCGCGGCATGCCAATATAAGAGCTGTGGACCCTCGAAGCTGAACCACGTCGACGTTGGCACCACGCTGTATCAACAGTGATGTAATTTTTACGTTGCCTTTCATTGCTGCGATATGCAATGGTCTCAAATGAGCTTTATCAGCCACATTTACATCGGCTTCCTTTGCACTTGTCATTATTTTCAGCATTTCATAGTTATTCAAATCAACGGCATGCCAAATGGCATTACAGCCTCTATCATCGTGAATATTTACGTCAAATCCTCCGCTAACTAGCATTTTAATCACATTTATATCCGATTTAACAATGCATCGATACATGCACGTTAATTTCAAGCGATACCTTTTCGTGTTCTCCTCGAGTCTACATGCGAATTCTGTATATTTTACCAGGAATGTTAAGTTTGTATCACATCTTTTCCCAGTCAGTACCTTAACGATATTTGTAGCACCCTCAAAAACCGAAACTTCCAGCAATGTTTTACCAAGTCTTTCCGGTCGTTCGGTACTTCTGAATGCATGATTGGGATTAAGTCCCTGTTTCAGATATTCCAGGAATGACACGCTTTTGTTTTCTACAATACACTCATAAAGGTCGTCCTCAAAATAATCCAAGTGGGTTGTAGCCACAATTTTAACAGCATTGTCTTTAGGAGTAGACATTTCTTTGACTGAATATGGTCTTACTAGTGCAGTGCATATATGTAGATATATTGAATAGTACGCACCAGCGCGTGGTTCTGTCAATTATTCATGTTGCAACAAAAGAAATTGATAGGCTCCATTGATTTCAAAATTATGGACAAGTGTATATCTGAAATATCTGAATGTGGGATGCTTTAATGCCTATTTAGACAATAAATATTACTGAAAATGTCACTTATTTCATAATTGTTCGTTGGCTGATTATATCCAGAAATAATTCGTCCAAAGCTATGGCAGCTTGTCTTGCATTGGACATGCATAACCTGTACCTTCTCAAGCACTTGTTGGGTCCAAAATGAATAATTACGTTGTTATCTCTAGTTGGATCAACATCGGAGCATCAATGAATACATCGATCCGCCAGTGTATGAAAAATAGTATATGCGGGTGTTTTCCTTCCCTATGATATATTATCAAGTCGGCTGTACAACGAATGATCAAAAATGTTACTCGTTCGTTTACACTTCAGATCACCAGACGTTACATTGCGTTACATTGCCATCCCTAAAACTGTTGTCTCACTTTAAACGGACTGAAAATAACTGCTATACAGTTTCTACATGAGCCTCTGTAATTAAGCTGATGCGTTCGCCTTAGTTTCTCCTAAATGTTTCTGATCAATATGTCTCAAGGATTAACGACCGGTGAATGTAGGTTCTTACGTTGCATAGGCTAGGCAAATCATGTGCAAATAGTATTAATTCAAGTTACAAGCCTACTGTATATCTACATCTTAATTGCATGAGCTAGGTGATTCAGATGTTCTCCGTGTCATATAGACAGAATCATCTACAGCCAATAGTAACGGTCCATGTTGAACTTCATGGTGAAAAATAAAACAGTAATGTACATGATGTTCTATATCGTGTCCCGCACTTATATTTCAATCCAGGGCCACTCTGAAATAAGCCCTGCGTGTCATCCATCTGCCGTTTCTGCTAAACACACAGAATAAGTAGGCATCCATTTAACATAGAATAAGTAGCCATGTCCATTTAATATAAATTAAGCCAAATCCAAGATTTCTAGTCATTCTAGTCAATCACGAGTCAGTTTTGACAGATCGGCGTCATTATCAACGAGGCCTACCTGGATTGGTATCCGAGACTTTTCAAATCCGAGAACCAGGTAAAATATATTCGACTTTGAAACTCCGGTAACGCTGGGCCGGTGCTCAACACTAGGCATTTCTTTTAGACATTTCTCAAATCGCTCATTGTTCGTCGTTCGTTACCACGTTTGTGGATTCACTGATTTAACACAGACCTAATACTAATGTGTTACTATGTGGTTTTAATATTTGATTCAATAAAATATTGGACGAGGTACAGACCTAATAACAAATAGATTGGACACTACGAAAATTATCTAAATTTCACGTGGCACAGTACGAAAATTTCACAAATTATTTCCCAACTTTAAACACACATATTATGAAAAGTTTTATAGATACAAGTTTCATTCACGCCAAACACCATCACAAATTTAATTTTCTTTCCAATGATAGTATTTTTCTTTCTCTTACATTTAGAGCAAAAAAGGAGTTTGACGGAAACTTTGACTATGTCAAAACCTTGATTTTTATGAGAAAAGCGAAAAATGATGACATTTTTAACTTTAAACATCTTTTTATACAATTTCTTAATTTCAAAATAAACATAAATTATTATAATACCATTTTGCTATTCACTATGAATCGTTTGAATGTATTCTCAACAAAATCAGTGAATAATTGAGAGAGGAGATAGAAGGAAAAGTTAAGGTGCCACGTGATATTTTTCCTATCTGTTTATTAATATGTCTGTGGACGAATGAATGAATGAATGAATGAATGGTGTTTTACGGCACGTCGACACATAAATAGGTCATATTGTGCACAAAAATTTATGAAAAATGAAGTATTAATTAAAAATTAATGTAAATATATAAAGATAAAACTATTAAAAAATAAGGGGGAGGTAGGAATTAAATTGCGTTACATTACATGGTGTATTTTTAATCCGAAGGACGCAGTTTCGCATCAGATTGTTTGAAGTTTGATTAGATGGTTTCAAAAAAAGTGGTGAATCAATTAAAGTTACATTGAATTAAATACAATACCGATGAATTAATTAATCTTTGACTATTAAAAACATACTTTTGGCGGTAATGGCCGCCCATATATGGGCTGATAATTAAAGGGAATGTAGCGACACAGCCAAACAAGCTCTATTATTGAGAGTTCTGATAAACTTGGAAAAAGGTGAAGACTTATCAAAATCGGATGATAAACAAAAAAAGATATGACCATTTAAAGGTTGTTCTAAAACAAATATGGGAGCCGCCATTTTTAGAACTATGACGTCATAGTTCCATATTACCATATATGGCATATTGATAAATATCATTTAAAACGAAGAAAATCACTGCAATTGAATGTATTGTTTTTACTTGTCATATAAAGCATTATTGCCATTAAGTATTACCAAGGATTTGTACAATAAGAAGGATTAGAAAATATGATGAAATCTCGTAGACTCTCGCGTAGAAAGTACGAGATTTCAGCGTCTATCGATAAGGCGGGTCTTTCCGATAAGACGGGTCCGATCGATAACGATAACGCGGCGAGCTTACCTGTACGTTTCGACACAAAACCAGTTCGGTGCTACTGCTGTGTTTATCTCATATGTTACGTGAGAAATATACAGCTTCTTTTTAACTGGCGGCTTGTTAAATCCTTGATTACATAGTCAATAGAAACCCTAATTGCATAAAGCACTCGGGAATTATGGCTCAGGGTTGTGTCACGAACACGGAGACTAGTTCGAAAATGGTGTTTATAAAATATATAAACACACGTTGATACTCCGATTACCGTGAAAATGATGACGAATCCTATGCTCTAAATAAGTAATTATTCCTTGCTGTAATAATAAAATATTTTAAATACCAATAATTATCGGACATTTTGTTTTATAATTCTTAAAGTGTTTGGGTTACAAGGCGTAAATCAATAATATTAATTGTATTATTTTAGCTAGGAAAACTAACATTGTGTAACGCGGTGTCGGTTGATTTTGTTTTCTTCTTTTGTAACGATTTTAACTGTATTGCAATTAGACCAATTGAATTAAAAAAAGCATATTGTTTGTGCAAATGTATGGTAATTAATTAGCGAAATTATCCTTTATTTTCTTCGAGTTTAAAGCGCGGCATCGGCCGATCCTTTTGATATGTCCCGAGACTTGAATGCATAATTATAGTTTGCTGATTAAACTGTTATTTAAATCAATGCTTTATTAAAAAAAAAAAACTGTGAACATGCATCTCTTGTACATATTTACCATTTGGTAATGTCATTCTGATTATCTTTACGTACATGAACATGTCTTACGGAAAAGAAGATTTTTTATTAATTTTGATGATCTAGATCTTGAAGCTTTATTAGGCAAGTTTACTGCAAGTGAACATGAGGTCTCTGATGATGAACTGTGTGATAATGGTGTAGATATGAGTAATAAGCCGACTCCTAAACTGTCCATGCTATGCATGCCACGAATCATACATACATTTTTTTAAATTTGATTTCTGCGTGCGTACTTTATCAAAAGCTCCCAATCCTCATCCCATTCCCCGGACGTTTGAATTGTTAGCTCCACTGAGAGTCTTAGCGCATGTCATAAAATGCGGAACTTACTCGTGTTTTATTGCTATGATGTTAAGTATATATTTATGCTCGCCCTATGGCACTAGTGTCTTATTGCTGTGAGTGTCATAAAATATATACCGAATATGCACCCTATTTGAGCGAGTTCCTTATCTTTTCTCAAAACACAATGTCATAAAACCGGGTATTGAGACCCATGCTATATTGATTTGGTAGTGCCATAAAACACATGCCGAATATGCAGATATTTAAGCAAGTTGCCGCCTTATCTTTTGCTAATAACAACACCATGTCATAAAACCGGGTATTGAGATCCATGCTATATATGCAGCTCATTTGAGCTGGTGTCTTATATTTCGCTGGTAACAACACTAGGTCATTAAAATCCGGTATTGTCCCATACTACATGTAGAGTGCCATACCTGGAGCAACTATTCAAATAGATGCTCCACAAGCTAAACAATAACAAGAAGACAAAATTCAGAAATTCATAGATTTTTATTTGAGTTATGTAAACAAAACATACGGTAATAAAGAGTTCAAAACATACGGTAATAAAAGAGTTTTAATTAAATTAACATAAACAAGAAATGACACATACAGTGCAAAAAAAACCCCAAGACATTTCAATATATGGTTCAAATTTGCAGTCCCGTGCATAGGAATGTATAAAGTAGAGTATGGAGTGGTTCCTGAATTCCTCTGTATCCTTCCCCTTTTGAAGCGGCTGAAAATAAACTAAGATAAGTGTTACTTTTATAAGGGATTAAATGCAGAGTATTGGTTTAAAACTGAATATTAATGTTATAATTAATATTAAAGGTTTGCAGCCATGTGGTCACGATTTGTTTCTATTTTATTTGTGTTAAGTATATATACCCATGACTTACAATCTGTGTTACGTTGTATTAATTATCACCGTCGTGAGTTTTCAACATGTACCACTTATTGTAGTAGTATTTTTAAAATTTTAGAATTATTTTTTTAAAGAAATATTGTGTCCCATTGAAATGTGAAAAGAATATACAAATAATGTTTTGCTTGATAAAAGGACAACCATGCAGTATGAAAACTATTTAAGAACACAAATATATACATATATATATTTAAAAAGAACATGATTGTGTTCCTTTATATTAAAAAGGCGATAACACATATTTTTTTGATTTTTTTAATTATTTCTTAGAAGAAATAATGTGCCAATTTGAAAGCTGAAGAAAAAAATATAATGCTTTGCATGATGAAATAAGGTTACCATGCAGTATAAAAATTATATAAGAACACAAATATGTGTATTTTTCAGAAGATGAACATGATTTTCTATTAAAAAGGCACTAACACACTAGTGTTTCTAGATTTAGTTTTTTATAAGTTCAAAGTGAATTATAACAAGAAATATATGCCCATTTGAAAGCTGAAATACTTTTTTTTTTATAATGCTTGGTATAAAATAAAGTTAACCATGCAGTATAAAAATTATATAAGAACACAAATATGTGTATTTTTTTAGAAAATAACATGATTGTATGCCTTTCTATTAAAAAGGCAGTTACACACTAGTGTTTCTAAATTTTGCTTTTAAAAGTTCAAAGTGAATTATAACAAGAAATATATGCCCATTTGAAATCTATAATTCTTTTTTTATATAATGCTTGGTATGAAATCAAGTTAACCATGCAGTATAAAAACTATATAAGAACACAACTATGTGTATTTTTTTAGAAAATAACTTGATTTTACGCCTTTCTATTAAATAGACAGTAACACACTAGTGTTAAATTTTCAGAGTGAATTATAACAACAAGAAATATACTGCCCATTTGGAAGCTGAGAAAAAAAAGAAAAAAAATACTTTGTACAAAATAAATGTTACCATGCAATATTAAAATTATATAAGAACACAAATATGTGTATTTTTTAAAAAAAGAACATGATTTTTTGCCTTCCTACTAAAAAGGCGGTAACATCGTATTTTATTTTTTTTGGTTTTAAACTCAAAGTGAAATTTAAATCAGAAAAAAATACGGAATGGTATCGATATCAATATGTTATTTATTAAATTTTAATAACCAAGTCGTATAACGAATACATTTATAATCAAAAACGTATTTTCTTCAATGGAAAACATATTTTATATCAATATTCCTAAAAATACGATTACCCCACCCGCCAACATCACACTGCCGAGAATCGGGAGAATATCAACATAAAATTACACTACCAACGAAAAACATTTGGAAAATAAACACTTCCTCATTAAAATACATCATATTAAACTAATACTTACTGGATAAATGCTTATATAAAGCGTTATCTTGCTGTTTATCGAGATTAATCTACCCAGCGTTGTATTCAATATTTTCCAAAATGGCGGTTGAAGACGATGACTGTCACGTGACACGATCTCGGGATTTCTGTCCGAGAATTTGCGAGACTTCCTTTTTCGCCCTATATAATTTGACCTATTTTCTAATCCTCTTATTGTACAAATCCTTGGTATTACATATTTGTCATACAGTTGCTGTCATGTTTTCCATATAAATCAATAATTGTTCATATTTATAAATATTCCATATATGGTCATTTAGAACCGTGATGTCATAGCTCTCAAAATGGCCGCTTCCATATCTGTATCAACAGAAATTTCAAATGATCATATCTTCTTTGTTTATAATCCGATTTTGATAATTCTTTCACCCTTATTCAAGATTTTCAGAACTCTCAATACTAAAGATGGTTTGGCTGTGTCGCTACATTCCCTTTAAACATATAAAAACCCTGCCTGAACACATGGATATTGTTTTGATAAACGGGTTTGTAGTGTACTTTTGCCGTTACATGGCGGGTTTATTTCTTTAAAGTCATATCTATAACTGTTTCTAGATTTTAGATTAATTAAGATTATCATAATTTATGATTTGATCAAATTTAGAAATGAAATTAGAGTTAGCTCTCACCCTTAAAATAGAGACAGGTATATATTTATGTACATGTTATCGAAGTGCTTTGCCCGTTACATAGGTACTGTAGTGCCTATTTCATATTAGGTTTGTGGGTGTGGGTACTTATTAATTCATTATTAGTTTAACTTATTAACTGTCAAATGTTTAGGGTAACCAAAACTAAATAGGTGAACTGTCAGTGTTTCAAACTGTGCATGGAGAAGAACTGGATACTCGAGTTATCTAGAAAGAGACACGGTGCCTGAACATGCCTTACGTTATCAATTAAATAAAATTGTTAAACGAAATAGTTTTGCTTTAATGTGTGTGTTCTTTACATTACATTTATTTATCAATGAAAAAAAAGAGACAGAAGTCTAGATCTAAATATATACGCCTACTTTGTTTAGAAATGTGTCGTATATTTTCGTTTAAAAATCATTTTTTCTGATCGAAAGTTATTGCAACCGGCGCCAAAGCAGAAATCTCTTCTATCAGCAAAATTTTCTGTAAACTTGTGTATCGATCTCTGGCATTGTCTCGTGTCAGTAGACACATAAGCGTAACCTTAAGAAAGACAGTTGCCTCGAAAATGCCACCGAAAAGAGTAAGTTGAACACTTCACAATTGAAGAACTCGAGGCCCTTTGTGACACTGCTTTGTGACCATTCCACGAAAACCAATGATATTAGTTGTTTCGTTAATTGCGTAATTAATTGCTTCCACAATACTTAATTGAATATTTTTATGGAAAAAACCAGTTCAAAACAGTTTTTTTTTATTGAAGTTGTCTATTGAAATACGTCAGTTTTCCCACAAAGAAAGTTGTGTGATAGAGCACAGGGGTCCGGCTCATGTGCTTTGTCACTAAATACCAGTTGAAATCGAACAAAAGTATCCTACATGAGTTGGGAAGACATCTGAGTCCAGCAGCCATATCATAGATTAGAACATTATACAAGGGCAATATTTAATTTAGGTATACAGGTAATTCTCACCAAGTTCAGTCGGGGTGTAAGTATAGTAGTATACAGAGAGGAAAAATGGATCATTTTGCCGTTTTATGTTGTCACGCGTGTGTTTCACTACTGCATGAAAATGACTGCTTCCGGTTGTGAAAAACAGCAAATTCTTATAAATGATTACACTTACAAACTCAATAAAGGTGCGAAATGTGAACATAAGTATTATTTATTCACACTGTGTCCTCTGTATTTGTTTGCATGTGTAAAAGCACATTTTACCAGACGGTTCCGTGTAACAAAGATGGCGCCACTCTGAGCAAAATAAAAAATGGTGATAGTTACGAGATACGAGACTACAGGTTATTTAGGCATTAATAATAACAAAAAGTGAATAGTAGACATATTTATCTTTGTCCTGGAGGTAATTTCATGCTGGTGATTATAAGACAAACCCTAAAAAGATGTGATGAAAGTGTGCCTTTTGAGATATCAGCTGAAATTTTTAATTTTCAAATTGAAAACGATGTGGAGCTATTGCAAACCAGATACGAAGTATGGGTTATATTACGCATTAATAATAACAAAAAGTGAATAGTAGACATATTTATCTTTGTCAAGAAGGTAATTTTGTGATGTTGATTATAACAGAAAGCTGTAAAAAAGAGGCTGTAAAAACTGCCTAATTTGAGTTGTTAGCTGAAATTTTAACTTTTCACATTTAACGTGCTTACGATCGATTTACAGTGTTCGACACTAACTTTTTGGACCTTTGGTTTGGAATTTAACTAGCCCCCCTTAATTTCTACTAGCCCTGCTACCAACGGTACCAAATCCCCATTGTATATTGATTTGACGGGGTTGGTTATAAAATCAGATTCAAAATTTGTGACATCGCTGACAGCACCCTCCGTCACAATAACCTGATCTTGTGGCAGTCTGCACCAGTAACATACTGTGATGATTATTATTTTAATTTATTATAGTATTTCTGAACAATGTACATGAGAAACACAGAAATTAGAAATTATTATGATAAGAGTTTTTTGTTTTTTTGGCTGGTGGAGAAAGCCCCAAAAATCTATCTATGTTTGCACCGTTTATAGCACGTTCATAATTCGCTGCGTTTTCCGACGGAAGCGGAAACAACTGCTGAAATCGTGGTGATAAAAACGCTTGAGAAAAGCTGTCTAGTTTATAAGGCGTAGTTACAAGCGTTTGTGTGATTCGGTATCGGGCTGGTATCACGCGGTAAACGAAAGCAAAAAGAAAACAAATGTCGTTTTACGCGGACTAAAAGAGCAGCAGTTTTAAGCGAGAATCTGCCGAACATTAATGATTAACAGTGCTTGAGATTTTATTTATATAATGCCAACGCAAATTGGGTACATGTTTGTTCTATAATCTACTAGCCAATCGGGCTAGCTAGACGATCGTACGTGTTAGCCCGACGGTCACTTTTACTAGCCCCGGGCTATCGGGCTAGCGTTAGTGTCGAACACTGTTTTACATGTATCGATAAAATAGTAAATGGCGACGTTCTAGCGCGACAACATAAATCGACAAACTATAGCGTTTTTGAACCCGTTTCTCCTCCCTGTATACTTACTCCCTGGTTCAGTCTATGCTGAATTTTGTTTTAATTAAAAGAGCAAATCCTTTAACTCTACATGCCTCCTATACCCAAGTGTTCAAGGTGTCCAACATTGGTATATATTTTAATATCGCTCAATACAGTACCGAGAAATCGACATCGAAACTTGTCCAAATTTTTACTCTGAAGAACCCGTGCCTAAACCGAGTTATAAACAACAACTCTAACGGCAGTTGCATACAAAACTAGACCACGAATCATTTATTTGTCACCGCAGATAATGAATGCTACTTGTTTTTCAGTTAATTCAATGCAAGCTACATTTTCTCTTCTTTTAACAACCGTCAAATTTTGTTTCAATCGGCAGCCATATTGGTTTGGTACCCTTCCCCTACTGCGCTCGCTATTCTCTCTTTGAGCGCAGGTACCAGACCAATATGGTGTTAGAGTTGTTGTTTACAGAGTGACTAGTTACATGCATAACTAATCCCAGTAAGCTATGCAGGTACAACTAACCCCAGGCCATCCTTAAAAAAATATTTGTTTGCTGTGCTCCGACCCTGAATTTTTTAAGTGGGTAGGTAGGTAGGTCTTTTTTTTTTTTTCTTTTTTTTTTTGCTGTGGTCCTGGTTAAGCATTTTTACAAATCATAATTTCCTACCTCAATGTATGATAATGCAGTCTGTGGATAACCTCATTAATATTTCTTTACGAATAATTTTTTAGTAAAAAAAAAAAAAAATCTGAAAAGGCTAAAAAAAATAAACGGTCGCCGCCTTTTTAGACGGTCGGTCGGAGCACAGCAAACAAACACTTTTTTAAGGATGGCCCCAGTTAAATATGAATGCACAACTAACCAGTGTAAGGTATGCACGCATTACTAACCCCAGTTAGCTATGGGTGTATAACTAATCCCAGTTAGCCATGCATGCATAACTAACCCCACTAAGCTATGCATGTACAATTAACCACAATTAAATATAAATGCACAACTAACCCCAGTGTTAGCTATGCAAGCATAACTAAGGCCTAACAAAAAAATTAATTTGGTTCTGGTTACTCGACCGACCGTATTTATTTACCCCGACCCAATTTTTTTTGAGAGTCACCAAAATACTACTGCAGTACAACAAAAATGTGTACACTTGGCAATATGCGTAAAAGATGGTATCACGCGGATTACGACAATTCAGTCATCGCGGCGATTTTCTTCCACCGCGGACGTTCCAATTTTGCGCCTGCGATTTTGTGAAATGTCACTCAACACGGTGATGGTAAATTTTATCCCCCATAATTAAAATATTGGGATTCTCGGTCATAATCGTCGTGAACCCCAGTGAGTACTCGCCGGTGTTTCACGGCAATTGAACTGACTTGATGTTCATTGTTTTCATTTTTAATTGCGAAATAATTATTTTAAAATGAATGTGTTGCAGGGCTCGACGTTAACTTTACGGACAGCTTGCCATTTAACTCTGAAAGTTACTGGCCCATGCCAGTTTGCTGGTTGCCCAATTATTTAGACCCAAAGTTTTTATTTTATAAGGATATACTGTTTAAGGCTTCAATAGTATTAGACCTCTTGCTGATATAACCCTCACAGCACGTTTCTGAGAATTCTAAAAGCTGGTCTAATACATGTACTTACAATGTAACAACAAAAATAATATCAGAAACCTGCAAAGAGCGGTGGGTTTCTTCTATATTTTGTCATATTCTATAGTCCTTGTCTATGGTCCTTGTCCCTCAGTTTTGAAGTTGCGCGACGGGATTGAGCCTTTGAGACTTTACTTGCCCGGAACCATTTTTTACCGGCCCCGGGCAGGCAGACAGTCCTTAACGTCGAGCCCTGGGTTGACTAACTTTTCATGGTTTATTTAGCCAAAATCGTTGTTAACAGCAGAAACGCAGTATAAAACCATTATTTCTTAGATCTCTGGAAAAAGCAACCAGGAATTCGGCGTTCGTCATTGCACTAATAACAATAAACATTTTGAATTTACTGTATTAATTCAGTAAATTTAAATTGTTTATTGTTTTATCTTGCAGTGTTTTTTTTATGTGTTTTGTGAATGCAGCCTGTGCCTGTGCCATTGTGAAAAATAGCGGCATTTTTCTAGAAATTGTGAAAATTATGAAATATTATAACAAAGGAGAAAGAAACTTTTTTCACTTTTATTTTCACAGTTTAATATCCCTTGGTTTTAAGTGTGTGTTTTTTTGGTAAATACAGACTAGTTTTGACACCAGCTTATATTAAGACTAGTATCCTTACTGCCTGTTTGTGGTTTTTTTCTCCAGATTGTGAATATTTTGGATATAATTGTGAAAAAAGTATACTTTTTGGCATTGTGAATGAGGCCGAATAACGGCCCCAAATTAGGCATAAAAAAACACTGCAGATAAGCAGCGTATCTGCGTATTTCACTCAATTAAAATTGCCAAATACCCAATTAATTTCCAGGACATGCATACCAGATACGCAAGCAATTTCCTTTTCACTCAAACATTTTAATTTTCGAGCGTAACGACAATCAAAGTGTTCAAATGATTGATGGATTGATGTTTTCATGCGTATTCCAATATTTACAAAAAGCAGATTTTACTTCCGGTGTTTATCTTGACTAGGAAGTTACCTTAATTATCGATAAAATGGAGCAGTAAAAGAGAATGCTGTATAGTTGAATATGTACGCTATCCAGTCTATACTATTTTGTGTAGTCGTCTGGGCGCTTTCTTGTTTACTTTGAAAGCATTTGCGTTGTGCAGACGATTAAAATGTCGAAACGGGGACGTAAACCGACAAGCGAGTCACCGTTAAGAAACACTTCTGAAATTAACGCGTGTGATTAGTGTTTCTATGGAAATTAATCTTTAATAATGATTAATCGTTGACAAACCACTGCCATGAATAACAAGTCATTAAAGCTCACATAAAGACGGGTATTAGTTACTTTGCTTGTTTAACATTTGATCCCCAAATCATCCTATTATTTTTGAAAATTTGAAATTCACTCAATTTAATTTTAATTCCATGAGTGAAATACCCAATAGGTCCAAAAGTTATCGGGGCACTGTAGTTAGCTTTGCATGCATAACTAGCCCAGATGTGTTCAGCTCCTATAATATACATGTACCGGTATATAAAATATACATTATACACAACAAAAGTTTGATAGGAAATAATTATTTTTAATACAACAAAGGCATCTGTGAAAATTCAGAACTTCATGATCAATAATAAGGAATCTAAACGTGTTACTGTTTAAACAGGACAAAAAAACAACGCCTTAGTAGTATTCATTCATTTCTTTTTGATTACCCTGGATTCTACATTAAATGATCAATTCTAGATTAACATAAAACCCTGTTCATACATCATAATTGGCAATGACACATGCATGCCAAATCTCCCGCATTCTCCAGTAGACTACCGGATTTGCCTTTGATCTACCGATAACACGGAAGCCGCTAAAAATCTCTCGGAAATCAATTATTTGCCGAGTATGGTTGATTGCCTGTAATTTGTAATACACAGCATGTGTTTAGCACGTGTCAACCAATGAGTTCACAGCTGTTGCGTGTCAGATCGAAAGGCGGGGTTACGATCATGCAACCAACCAATGAAATTGCATCTAGCGTCTCGCGGCACACGAGATTTATTGAAATAGGCTATGGTCGGGTAAACAATCACATTTCGCAAATTAACACCTTGTTATGAAAACATGGACCTACTAGAAGATTATAGGTGCGATGTCAACAATTAACGTTAACTACACCAATCAACAGGTGGTTGATTACATCAGCTTGTTTTATTTGAGAAGGATTTTGCCGAAATCGAGACTGAAGTTTTTTATCAATGCATTTGGTAAATCGTTATACACGTCTAGTAACCATGTCCTCCGCAATATTACAACTCATCTCCCATAATTGCAACACCTTTTTAATGATAACAAACACCATTTTTTCCCCCATTTAATTTACCAATTTCCTGTCGTATTGTGAAGAAATTTTGTACACCGGTTATTACGTTTCCAGTACATAACAGGTTTCAGAGGACAGGTTTAAAAAACGGAAAGCAGTTTGGAAAATTGGTGTAAAAGCTTCTTTTTTCTTCTTCTTATTTTTTTTTTATTATGGCATAATGCCTATACTGTTATTTGTTTTCATCTATTTTGTATATAGAGTAGAGATAATGAAATACAAAATAAAATTAGAAATAAAATAACAGTTTCTGTTCAATCTTTGAAAAAATGCGATGGTTCATCATGTTCATGGCGTTTCGTAAAATCTCCCTGACTAAATCTCCCTGATTTGGAATTCCAATCTCCCTGACGCGATGCTGGAAAATTTGGCATGTACATGTATGATGACAGCACCTCTTATGCAGTCATGTTGAATACACAGCACTTGTAGAGAAGGCTAGGTAATCAGAAACCAAGTGGTGAGAGATTTTATGGCAGGTGTATATTGAAAGTGTTGATTATTAAGGCACAGGGGTTTTTTTTACAAATAGGGGAAGGCGCCCAGGCCCTTTCAGAGGGGAAAAAACGTGCGATTTATTCAATTTTGCCAGTTGTGCGACATCGCTGATAAAAGTTCACAATATACCGGAAACCACAACAGTTACTTCCCTTGTTATTAGTCATTGTCGTAAAGGTAAACTGTAAAGTGTTCTACGATAAACAATTGCGAAGCGTCAAATGCGATTTATCGTTTTTAGCTCTACTGATCAGAGATCAGCAGAGCTTATGCCGTGGTGCGGCGTCCGTCTGTCCGTAAACTTTTATTTGTAGCGACAACTCCTCTGAAACTACTGGATGGATATTCATGGAACTTTACAGAAATGTTGCCCATAAAGTCTAGTTGATCCTAGCAAAAATTCATGTTGATGTGAAATCCAAGATGGCCGCCAAAGCTAAAAATAGAGTTTTAAAATACAAGTTTGTAGCGACTACTTCTTGAAAACTATAAGTGATATTGATATGGGACTTTTTCTAAAATGATCAGCATGACATGATGTTGATCCTTGTCAAAAATCGTTTTGATTCAACGTTAAACATGGCTGCCAGCGGCCATCTTTGTTTACATAGAGTTATATAGTAAAAACTTGTGGCGACTACTCCTCTGAAACTACTTGACGGATTGTCATGAAACTTTACAGGAATGTTGCTCTTGATGTCTAATTGATCCTAGCAAAATTTCAGATCTGCCAGAAATTCAAGATGGCCGTCACAGCTAAAAATAGATTTTTAAAAAATAAGTTTGTAGCGACTACTTCTTGAAAACTATAAGTGATATTGATATGGGACTTTTTCTAAAATGATCAGCATGACATGATGTTGATCCTTGTGGAAAATTATTTTGATTCGACGTTAAACATGGCTGCCAGTGGCCATCTTTGGTTACATAGAGTTACATAGTAAAAACTTGTAGCGACTACTCCTCTGAAACTACTTGACAGATGTTCATGAAACTTCACAGGAATGTTGCTCTTGATGTCTAGTTGATCCTAGAAAAATTTCAGGTCGGCCGGAAATTCAAGATGGCCGCCACAGCTAAAAATAGATTTAAAATAAATAAGTTTGCAGCGACTACTTCTTCAAAACTATAAGAGATATTGATATGGGACTTTTTCTAAAATGATCAGTATGACATGATGTTGGTCCTTGTCGAAAATCGTTTTGATTGGACGTTAAACATGGCTACCAGCGGCCATCTTTGTTTACATAGAGTTATATAATGAAAACTTGAAGCGACTACTCCTCTGAAACTACTTGACGGATTTTCATGAAACTTCAAGGGAATGTTGCTCTTAATGTCTAATTGATCCTAGCAAAATTTCAGGAAATTCAAGATGGCCGCCACGGTTAAAAATAGATTTTCAAAAAACAAGTCTGTAGCGACTACTTCCTGAAATCAAAATCAATCAGTAGAGCTTCAAGGTCATTGACCTCTTGTTTTTGTCCATGATTTTTTTTTTTTTTTTTTTAAAAATAGGGAAAAAATGTAGGTTCCCCAGATAGGGGAAGACGGTATCCGGCGTCAGTTATATAGTAAAAAAAAAAAACCTGAGGCATGTCCGGAGGATTAAAGCATGACATTGCAAACTGATCAGAAATTATGAAGGGATGTCCGGAGCGACATGTGATAAAGGCCTGCCAGGGAAACAGACTAAGTGTCTGCATTTCCATCCATCTGTGGTGTCCCTCTGTACCATTCGATTTTAGTCAGTAACTGGACTGCTTGAGTTAAAACTCTACATCTCTCTTTTCAATCAGAAATCATTCTGTAGTAAAAAAAATGACTAAAATAACACCACAACTGCTGTTCTTTATAATTTCATATGTTGACAGGTATATGTTTGTATTTTTAGGCAGCAAAGAAGGGTAAGGTGACGATGGCGAGTAAGCCAGAGGAGAAGGTACCTGAAGAGGACAGCGCTGAAGTCCCCGCGCCTGTGAGTAGATTTTTGTACCATAATTGACAAACCAAACAGGCTGAAAAGTTTGTTTATGACCTTTTTACATGAGTTAAAGAGAAAAATCTTTAAAAACGTTTCTTCTGAATCTACAAGAGCTTTATATCTAAGATGTTGCATATAGTGTACGGTTATGGACCTGTACCAAGTTGTTTCAAATAGTAACACTGGGGTCAAAGTTTCCCAGGGGTGACATTTTTTTTGCTCAACTACACCCTGGCGTCGACGTTGGATTTTTGTTTTGGTAAGTCCAATTTTTCACTAACCGCTGTTCAGGCATCAGTAAAACTTGCAATATGTCTTCATTGTCATCAGTGATACTTAGAGACACATGTTCCTTAACTCTGTATTGCCATTCTGCAAACTTATGGCCCTTTTTCGACTTAAGTTTCTTGGCAAGTCTATATATTTCAGTATCTGCTAGTCTCGTATCGATAAAGTTTGGAAGAATGTCTTTAGTCCTATTAAAGGCACTGAAGCTTGACACATGTTCCATCAGTGTTCCCATTCACATATATGTGTACGTGAAACACATATAAAATATAAAAATCAAGCACAAATTTCGGCAGCCCCGTACGTGATTGCACGTTGAAATTGACTGTAGAACAATATAATTGAAATAGACTATAAATCGTTCCGCCTGTTAACTGCTCAATATTTTCCGTAAATTTGACGAAATAAATTGAATACAATCTATTGGCTTACCGATGTTAACTGGAAAATACAATCATAAGATCTTGGAAATTGGGTTATTTATAGCATTGTACTCAGTGCGGCGATAGTCACGTGACCGGTGATACAAAGTTATTTATAAGGGTACATAATGATGCATCATTACTTTTTTCTGGTTACTGGTTTGGAGAATTTCTATTTTATGAATGAAAATTTAACATAGATAACACAGGCAATTTTATTATTACATTATTAATTTTATCTGCACAGAATCAAAATGTTGAAGCAATGGCTACTGACTGACCTTGGTTTCGGTGCTTGCTCTGAAATAACAATGACAAACTTTCTGAGTTTTTAGTAAACTTAAAACTTGAGATGTTTTTGTTTTCCAAGTTTTTTAAAGACAATTGTCTTTTGTCTTGTCCAGATTGACTTCAATATTCCATGCAGACCTGCATCTGAGCTGGAGATGAGAACCAGATCATCAGCATCCATTAAACATAACAATAATTTTCTGCCAAGCTGAGCTGGATCAATCCATCACACTTCTTGTCCAAGCTTTAACTTCTTAATCACTTGAGGAATTTCATAAAACTTTCCTACGCCCAGAATCAGATTCAACTTCTATGTGCAGACAACTACATGGGGAGGAGTTTGTTTGAGGGTGAAACAACAGTTTTTGAGTTCAAAAACAACCTCTAAAATTCCATATTCGTAATAGCCTTTACAAGCTATATCCCACTCGCAACTCCCCAATTTCGGTTTTGTCCTTCAGTCTGTCTGGATAACTTGTCTGGTGCATAGTTGGAATACTACTTGTGGGACTAAATGAATCGCACAATGAAAGGGAACCATAACTCTACATTCAGATAGTTATTATAGTTATACTTTGTAATGTTATTCTTATACCTCTTTTCTGGAGCATTAATTGAAAAAAAATGGTGAGACTAGAATGAAAGAACACAATAATAAGAGCAATGAGAGGAAGTGCAGAATGCAAGAACCGTAACTCTATCTTCATCCAAATTACATTATTGCACTTTGTAATTTTATACTTAAAATTCTTGAAAACTACAAATATGACTGAAATGAAACTTCACATGATAATAGAGGGCGATGAGAAGTGCGGAATACAAGAACCATAACTCTTACTTTACATTGAGTAAATACAGAGTTATTCCTCTTTGTACACTTAAATTTATTTTAGTATAACATGTTTATCAGACATCTCTTGGTGCCTCCGTGGCTGAGAGGGTAAAGACGTTGCTTTTGGATCGTCCTGCCTCACTGCTGTGGGTTCGAATCCCACTGGGAGCTCGACTTGTGAGAAAATGTTGTTTCGTAAGGATGGCTGTAGGTATACAGTACTGGTTCTACCCAGGAATAACGGTCTGCTCCACCACATAAAAATGGACTGTGGTACATAGCCGAAAATGTGCTGAAAATGATGTTAAAACCAAATAAATTATCAAACATCACTGTGGAATGTAATGCATTGCCATTCTTCTTTTAGTTGATATGCAAAAGTATTTTAACCCTTAACCTGCTACATATATATAATGGACAGTTCTTTCTTTGAATTAAGACCATTCTATTTAAGTGACAAAGGGGTGTTTTGGGAGTTGCTCGCAGGCTGATCTGGGTTTACAATGGACGCAAAGGCTATTATAGTCGTGCTTAACGGGTTAATGCTTTCGACTTTTTGTCTTAAGAAAACCACTCGCATCATATATGATAACACACAGACCTATGTAAGTTTATTATTGTGGACATTTTCTCTTTAACTCTTACGTCCATACATAGTTCCGATCTGTCAAGGTTATATCCACAAGAGATTTAAGCCATTTAAACCTTTGATCGATATTTACACCTGTACCAAAAGCATGTGTTGTCCGCCAAACAACTCTAAAATACAATAAATCACATGGCCAATGTTTGTGGGAACGACCCAGGAACAATAAAGGGCGGAATTATCCATTGATAAATAGAACTTCAATTACGCAAAGCATCAACTGGGGAGCATCCATTGGTTCTACTGTTATTCTTGTTTTATCATTTATCAGCTCCACTAGCCTCCCTCCACCACCCTACCCAGCACCAACAATCACACAAGTCCAAGCCCCACTTGCAGCCACTCAGTTATGTTGATAAATCAGATACGATTCTTAAACAGCTACAACAAACCAGCACTTTTATTTACTAATTTTCTGTCAACACTCGTAACACCAATCTACAGGGCTTATGTGATAATGCATTGTCCAGCCTTGGCTTTGTCCCTTAGCAACATTTTCTCTGAAACTGCTGGACATATTTTGCTCAGATGATTCTGTGTGTAGTTCTGAGGTTTATAGTCCCTCCACCAACAAACACGACAAGTTTACCTGCCGCAACGGGCACAATAGAGTCTGGACTGTTCTAGTTGAATGTGTTGGTTGACCTAGTGCTGCTGCTGTGTTGTCGCTTCCGTTGTATGTATGTAGATGGTGTGTCGCTTTCGCTCTGTGTAGTTCTCACTGTGGCGGTGAAGTGGTCTGGTCAAGGTGGTCTACATCCTCTAAGGTGGTGCTCCTACATCCGCTACTGGTCGGGTTCTCTGTTTGGGGCCACACCCATCACAGTATGACCCCTGCGCCGCACACACCGCCCGACGTCCTTCCCCCTTGGTTGTCGAATGTAGGCCGAACAGGTCACTACTCCTTCCGACCCACGGACAAGACTTCCGGGATCTGTGGACGTCAGATGATGTGTGCTGTGATGGGACGCAGGAGACATCTTCACTCTCGGTCAATCAGCAAACATACCGTTAGTACTGCAGACAAAGTCAGTCCTATGCCTATTCAGTCTATTTGCAAGTAGAAACGGTTCCGGCTCCTCCGGCAAGGATCGACCCAATAGGTCAATCCTACTTGTTTGCTGACAGTGCCCACTCTGCGACGTGCACGCGGTGAAGATCTAGGTGGCTCAGATGATTCTGTAATGAAGGGTACCTTGCAGAGGGAAAAATAGGTTTTCAAAATGGCTACCTTTACTTAAAAAACGGCCAAACCCCTTAAAGATCTGAGGTGTTGGTCGGCACCATGGAAACAAAATATGTTTTGGTTTGGTCTTATGGTGAATTCTTGCATTTAAGGTGAATTTTTTCACTCCTAATGGGGAGGGAATAATTGCATTTATGTCTATTTTCACTCCTAATAAAGGGAATTATTGCATTTGTGTCAATTTTCACTCCTAATGGGGAGGGAATTATTGCATTTCTGTCTATTTTCACTCCTAATGGGGAGGGAATTATTGCATTTTTGTCTATTTTCACTATTTAAGGAAGCTAAGGAGAAGAAGGAAGCTGCTGAACAAGATGAAGCTGCCCCATCTGTGAGTGTATGAAATTAGTACCCTTTGCTGTAATGGTATATATATTGTTCTTGTAAAGGTTCAATAATTTAACATTTTATTTTGAAATTTTCTCGCCTCACTGCAGCGGCTTTCACTTCGATTTGTGAGAAAGTGTCGATTCTTCCACAGGAAAAATGTTGTGACATGTGCCACATATGTATTACTTTCTTACTATTTGCATGTTTTTTTCATATATACATCATGTTATTTACATATGTGCCACATATCTAAATGATACATATGTAACACATATGTATCTCATATATGTTTCATGTTAAAATAAGGGGCTGGCGTGGCGCAGTCGGTAGCGCGGCGGATTTGTAACCGGAGGCCCCAGGTTCAATCCTCCGTGGTGCCACTGAGTTCCGTCGGTGTGTTCTTGGGCAAGACACTTTACCTTAGCCTCGTCCGTCGGATGGGGACGTAAACCGGGCGGTCCCGTGTATCGGTCTATCTTCCGAGCACGTTAAAGAACCATAGGAATCTATGCGATAATAAGAGTAGGGCAGGTTCCCGGATTCCTATGTATCCTTCCCCTCTCTCTGGGGCGGCTCTAAATAACCTATACTTTGTTGATGAGCCGTTAAACAACATTCTGTTCAGTTCATGTTAAAATAATACACCTGTACCACATATGAAATGTATACATATGTATTTCATATGAAATTCTTATACCTGAAATACATAAAGTATTATTTTTTTTAAAAATGGTAAAATATTGTAGAAAATAGTAACATCCTTTTTTATTTTTAACATTTTTTAGTAAAATATATTTTTATATGTATTACATATGTGTTATTTTCATATGAAATACATATGTGGAATGCATATGTATCACATATGTAAAACATAAGAATTTCATGCCTAGATATTTTTGCTGTGTAGGGATGGCTGGGGGTTTTCAGTACTGGTTCCATCCTGTAAAAAGTGGGAGGTTTTCCCCTACACACAAAAAATCATATATAGCCTAAAATGTGCTGAAAATGAAAACATTTAGCCAGACAACCAACATTGAATATGAACTTTAAAAAGCTACCTATATGAGGCCAAAAAAAAACACCTGTGTATTCAGTGGCCCGACTGACCCTATTTTTAAGGGGCCCGACCCTAAAACTTTTTATGAAAAAATAAATAAAAGTTTGTTCTAAACAATGATTTTTCACAATATATTGAGGTAAACTGACAGTTGTATCATCAACTATGTTGTCTGCTTTTTAATTTAGTCTTTTGACTGTTACTTGTGATATGCAGGCTTCATAACCGCTGCTCCCAACTAAATTCCATTATGTTTATTTCGCTCTTCGGGGCATTTAATTTTATTAGATACTGGGACCATACGCAGTACGACATGGGGAAGCACTAAACTCCATGTCCACCGCCATATGCATGCCATCTTCGGGATGGTTAAAATTTTGTACTATTGATTTTAAGAATATTGAGTTCTGCTCAACCCGGGGCTAGATGGCGTGAGCGGTAGCTAGCATATTTCACTACCGCTCATGAACAGTCCCAATCAAACCGAGACTGCAATATTTTGTATGTGTCGTTTTCGGCCGTTTCCAAAGGTCCATTATCATACTCCTTTTCGTATGGGATTTATGAGATAAATACATGTAAAATCTCACAATATCTTGCTCAAAAAAAAAAATGCCTACCGACCTACCCTAATATTTTAGAGCATGCAAATGGAAACACACTATTTTTTTTTTGGCCTGACTAGAAAATAGGTTTCTAACAGATACAGGTTTTAACAATTGTATGTGTTTGTACATTTCAGCCAGCAAAGAAGGCCAAAGGTGGTAAGGCTGGTAAGGCAGAGGAGAAGACCAAGCTGCGAAAGGAGGCTTCGTTAACAAAAGGCATGGACTTCTCAAATGACTGTCAGACCAAGGATGGCAGAAAACCAAATATTAAAATTGCATCGTGGAACGTGAATGGACTCAGAGCCTGGATGGATGTAAGTCATGGGACATCAATGGAGTCTGGATGGATGTAAGTGTTTATTACTGATGCATTATGGGACATCAATGGACTCAGTCTGGATGGATGTAGGACTTTACTACTGATGTATTATGGGACATCAATGTAGTCTGGATGGATGTAAGTCATTGGACATCAATGGAGTCTGGATGGATGCAAGTCTTTATAACTGATGCATTATGGAACATCAATAGAGTCGGGATCGATTTAAGTCTTTATTATTGATGCATTATGGGACATCAATGGAGCCTGGATGGATGTAAGTCTTTATTACTGATGCATTATGGGACATCAATGGACTCAGTCTGGATGGATGTAGGTCTTTACTACTGATGTATTATGGGACATCAAGGTAGTCTGGATGGATGTAAGTCATGGGACATCAATGGAGTCTGGATGGATGTAAGTGTTTATTACTGATGCATTATGGGACATCAATGGACTCAGTCTGGATGGATGTAGGACTTTACTACTGATGTATTATGGGACATCAATGTAGTCTGGATGGATGTAAGTCATTGGACATCAATGGAGTCTGGATGGATGCAAGTCTTTATAACTGATGCATTATGGAACATCAATAGAGTCGGGATCGATTTAAGTCTTTATTATTGATGCATTATGGGACATCAATGGAGCCTGGATGGATGTAAGTCTTTATTACTGATGCATTATGGGACATCAATGGACTCAGTCTGGATGGATGTAGGTCTTTACTACTGATGTATTATGGGACATCAAGGTAGTCTGGATGGATGTAAGTCATGGGACATCAATGGAGTCTGGATGGATGCAAGTCTTTATTACTGATGCATTATGGAACATCAATGGAGTCGGGATCGATTTAAGTCTTTATTATTGATGCATTATGGGACATCAATGGAGCCTGGATGGATGTAAGGAGTTTGGATGGATTAAGTCTTTATTGCTGTTGCATTATGGGACATCAATGGAGTCTGGATTGGTGTAAGTCTTATTTCTGATGCATTATGGGACATCAGTGGAGTCTGGATGGATGTAAGTCTTTATTATTGATGCATTATGGGACATCAATGGAGTCTGGATGGATGTAAGTCTTTATTATTGATGCATTATGGGACATCAATGGAGTCTGGATGGATGTAAGTCTTTATTATTGATGCATTATGGGACATTAATGGTGTCTGGATGGATGTAATTATAGATATAAAAATCGAACAGGAAAATCAGCATTCAAGGACGACAGTCGATTAATTGTACAAGAGGAATAATATCTGACATAGTTTAAAAAAATAATCGGCAAAAGAAAAATTCGCCGATAATGTTGTGAGTTAAACCGGGCCTTAAAAATGGGTTATTAGGGCCTTAAAAGTCCTTAAAAAGTCCTTAAATTTCATAATGATAATCCTGTATGAACCCTGATTCTGACCATACTGCTGATAATAAAGGAACTTATTCTGTTTATAGTAATTGCCATCGCTTTATGTGTCCTGTGAAGTCCTGTTAAATGGAGCGGAAATGGTCATTTGAGATGATCCGGAAGCTTTAGACTTCTCATTGTTCAGTAATAAGGGAGAAGAGACCGAGGACATGTTGCCTCTGCTGCTGACTGTACGTGGTCGGTGTGCCTTTTGATGTGGAAGGTCATATTTGTTGTGATACCACTGTATTTCAAAACTGATTTACACAACACACAAATCACCTTTTCCTTATCATACTTGAAGTTGAGGAAGCCAAATTACTTCCACAGTCCGATTTGAAGGAGCATGGAGCCCAAACGATCTCTTGATCAGCGTTCTCCTCCATTATGACAACAGTATGGTCGCTTATGTCAAATACAATATAATTAGATAGAAGATTCGTACCAAAGTATTTCATACCTGACTAACTGATAAACATTTACTCGTTAGTAAAACAGTATCATGTTTAAACTGTAAAAGAACCAAACGATCGACTTATATGAATTAAATATTGCTAAACATTTAAAAATATTTTATTCTCAAAGATCTGTCCACTATCGTCAAGACATAGTGTTGTTCCGATTAATCAATTTCATCGATCATGGATCAGTTATGCCTTTGATCTGATTAATCGATTACAGTTTTTCATGATCGACTTTACTCGGTTGTTCAAAGTTATGGCTTATATCATTCTCTTGTACTATAAAAATATACAAGAAAATAAAATGAGCTGTAATTTTGCAACATATAGTGGGTAATATCACAACTTATTTTTTAAAATGTATGTTGGTCAGTTTCATTCAAGTCCTTTATTACCAGAACATACTTGAAATGTGATTATTTTCTTCATTATAGTTTGGAAAAGGCTTACATTTGTCTTTCGTAGCAGCCATGTTTAATCGATTAAAAACCCTGATTAGGTTCCAGGGCCATGCATCGATCAGATTAGATGGTTGGCTTCTGAGCCATTCGTCCATCAAATTAGATGATTGGCTTCCATGCTTCTGAGCCATGCAGCCATCAGATTAGATGGTTGGCTCCTATGCTTCTGGGCCATGCATCCAACCGATGGTTGGCTCCTATGCTTCTGAGCCATGCATCCAACAAATGGTTGGCTCCTGTCCTTCTGGGCCATGCATCCAACAAATGGTTGGCTCCTGTCCTTCTGGGCCATGCATCCAACAGATGGTTGGCTCCTGTGCTTCTGAGCCATGCATCCTTCAGATCATCTAATGATGTATAATACTAATACTGTCATATTTACAGAAGGGTGGCTTATCCTACATTCAAGACGAGAAGCCTGACATTTTGTGTCTACAGGAGACAAAATGTGCCTTGGCCGACCTTCCCGAGGATGTCAAGGTCGAGGGTTACTACGACTACTGGTCATCGGCGGATCAAGCTGGCTATGCAGGGACAGCCCTATATACCAAAGCTAAACCCGTTAATGTGACATACGGACTAGGTAAGATATAGTGATGATGCTCAATATTAAATGGAATTTGTTAATTAGCTCAGATTGTCTTATAAGGAGACTACTAATTTATTAACTTGCAGCAAATATAGGAAACTTCTTATCTACTAACTTAGCGAATATAGGAAACTTTACTTATCTTCTCACTCGCAGCAAACATAAGGAACTTTAATTATCTACTAACTTACAGCAAATATAGGGATCATTACTTATCTACTGACTTATTGCAAATATAGGGGACTTTACTTATCTACTAACTTAAGCAAATATAGGGAACTTTACTTATCTACTAACTAGCAGAAAATATAGGGAACTTTACTTATCTACTGACTTATTGCAAATATAGGGAACTTTACTTATATACTAACTCGCAGCAAATATAGGGAACTTATCTACTGACTTATTGCAAATATAGAGAACTTTACATATCTACTGACTTGACAGCAAATATAGGAAACTTTACTTATCTACTAACTTACAGCAAATATAGGGAACTTTACTTATCTACTAACTAGCAGAAAATATAGGGAACTTTACTTATCTACTGACTTATTGCAAATATAGGGAACTTTACTTATCTACTAACTCGCAGCAAATATAGGGAACTTATCTACTGACTTATTGCAAATATAGAGAACTTTACATATCTACTGACTTGACAGCAAATATAGGAAACTTTACCTGTCTACTGACTTGACAGCAAATATAGGGAACTTTACTTATCTACTAACTTATTGCAAATATAGGGAACTTTACCTATATACTTACTAGACAGCAAATATAGGGAGCTTTACTTATCTACTAACTTACAGCAAATATAGGGAACTTGACTTATCTACTAACTTACAGCAAACATAGGTAACTTTACTTATCTACTAACTTACAGCAAATTTTGGAAAATTTACTTATCTACTGACTTACAGCAAATATCGGAAAGTATTTATTGTGTTGCTTGTGTAGAATGGCAGACACTTAGGGATCACTTTGTCCGTCTTCTGTCTTCCGTCCATCACACTTTAACCGGCAACCTAACCTTGGCCGTAACTTAAAAAGTATGTGTCAGACCTATGTTCATGAAACTTCACACACATCTTCAGCTTAACCAAAGGTATGTTGTTACACATGTCCAATAACTCTTGACTTTCATTTTGGCAGAGTTATGCCCCTTTTCATAAATTGTTAATCTGCAACCTAACATTGCTCATAACTTGGCAAAATATTGACCTATGGTCATGAAATTCTATACAGTTCTTATCAGTTATCCAATGCAGATTTATGCCCCTTTTCATAAACGTTTACACTTTTTAAAAAAAACTGCTCCATAATTAATCAATCAAGCAACTGCTCCATAATTAATCAAGCAACGCTGTCTTCAAACTTTAGTAACTAGTTAAATTGTACTTACTGAAAAAAGGACACGGCAGGTAACAGAAGTCTTCTGTGGAACAGCCTTTTAGTCTACTAATTTACAGAAAATATAGAATAATTTACTTTTAATATATCTGTTAGAAAGTGTCCTTATCTACTTCCAGGTATAAAGAAGCATGATGCAGAAGGTCGCGTTATAACAGCAGAGTATGACAATTTCTTCATGATTACTTCATGTAAGTTTTAATGTTGTATATCGCCACTAATACTTAAAGTGACATCATCTATCTTTTTATTTTGCCGTACTTGAAGTTACGTCCCTTGGTTGAAAGTACACCGTTTGTATTTAATCGAGTGTCACAACAGCCGTATACAATGAAAAGTGATGTTAAAGGAAAGTGGATTAAACATGGAAATTGACTTTCCTCACGACATAGCAAGTATTACAAAACTGCTAGGATAAGAAATTCGCTAAAATTAATGTACGCTAAAAGTTTGAAAAGAGGTTTTCGCTAACTTTTCCATGTTTACAATATATGAGTTTCCCTAGTAGCTCTAAAAAATAGGGTGTGTAGGCAGTAATTGTATTGTTTGTTCTCTTTTACTGTTTATAAATAGGTTTTCCTGTGGAAAAGCCTGGTTATTTGATTGACATATGTCATTTGGCAGGCAGGTGAGCGTGCATCGTCAAATCATGGTTTCCGCTCAATAACTCGTTAGGAATGAGATATTGCAACGATACTTACTATATAGGTAGCTTATAGGGAAAAGAAAATATAGAGGTGCAGTATAAACTCTTTTCATTGGTTCCTTTTATCTGCCTGTAGATGTGCCCAACTCTGGTCGAGGTTTACCGCGGCTACCATACAGAAGTAAGGAGTGGGACGTGGATTTCAGGGAGCACCTTAACAAGCTCAATAAAAGCAAGCCAGTCATCATGTGTGGAGATCTTAATGTAGCACATCTTGAGATTGGTGAGTACAATAAAACCAAGCCCGTCATCTCGAGATTGTAGAGTACAATAAAACCAAGCCCGCCAACTTGAGATTTGTGAGTACAGTAAAACCAAGCCCGTCATCTTGTGTGAAGATCTTGATGTAGCTCTCTAGATTTCATTCTTCGAATCTCTAGTGCTGCATTTGTTATTAAAGCCATGGTAACCAGTAGGGCAACCTCAGAGCCTCGTATTGCGTTGTAAACCTTAGCCTCACACCGCGGCGTGTTTGAATCCCACTGGGAGCTCAACTAGTTAGTGAGGAAGTGTCGATTCTTACGGATGCGGGAGGTGTACAGTACTGGTTCTACCCGGGAAAAGTGGGTGGTCTGCCTCCACCACAAAAAAATCGAACATCATATATAACCTTACATGTGTTGAAAAGGACGTAAAACACCATACAAATGAAACAAACACAGTGTGTTCTTTTCGTAGTATGCTTTTCATAAGTTTATGTTGTTAGGTGATTTTTGTCACAGGTATACAGAATCTTTATCCCCTATTTGAATATACAACGTTTGCTGTCCTATCTTGTTTATTTTGACGTGAGTTATGGCTTGATGTATACATTATTTGAGATAAAGTAGTTCTAGTAATATGTGACATATACTCATGACTTGCTGGTTTATTCTGTAGATTTGGCCAACCCAAAGACAAACAAGAAGACTGCTGGATTTACTGCAGAGGAGCGCCAGGGGTTTACAGATCTGCTGGCCGAGGGTTACATAGATTCCTTTAGGGAGTTGTACCCAGATGCAGTAGGGGCCTACTCGTTTTGGACCTACATGGGAGGTGCCAGGGCAAAGAATGTCGGATGGTAGGTGCACCTGTTGAAATATGACTGACAACATGACATGCACAGTAACATTACATTCAAAATAACCAACACAGTTACATGACATACACAGTAATATGGCTTACACAGTAACATTCCAAATACAGTTTAATGGTCTACACAGTTACATGACATAGTAGCAGAGCATACACTGTCACATGACGTGCAGTAATATGACATACACAGTGACCTGCCATACACATTAACAAGCCAAACACATACACATTAACGTGACATGCACAGTGACATATACAGTAACAATACCTACACAGTTATGTGACATACACAGTGACATATCCAGTAACATGACACAATGACGTGACATTCATAGAAACATGACATAAACAAGACATACACAGTAACATGACAAAGCTATATGTTGTTGTCACTTACTTCCTGTTACAGTCTTCGTCGTAACCGGCTAGCCCGAAGTCCGGGGCAAGTAGCTTCGATTTCGGGCAAGCAGAAATTACCATCTGCTTGCCTGATCGGGCAAGTGTGATTTTTCAGTGGAATATACAGTACAGCTCACACGAAGCTGACACTTTACTCTTTCACGCCGAATGAGGAATTTACAAATCGCGTAATTCGATGATAAAACTATGCGGAGTCGGAAAAGCTTCTCAGCATACTTACGCCACAAAAGTATGCCACGAAACTCCGCGAAGACAAACTCAAAGTTTGCCGAGTAAAAACTGCACAGGTAAAAGGTGCAACTTTTTCTAATTGCAGTCATTTTAATGCATAATTATTCAATAACTTTACAAAAAATCGAAGCAGAAGACTTTTTGTTTGTTTTGGAAAAGCGGATATGGGAAAATTTGAATGCCCGGATTATGTATACTGGGTCACGACAGTCATATGTTGGTTCCTATTACCGTCTTCGCGGCGACTGAACATAAATTCAATTAGTAATTAAACTGGAAATTATAATTTTCTTTTTAATTAGTCTTTCTTTGGAACAAATTTTACTATTCTGATGTTTATTATTACATCGATGGGTTCTTTAGTGAGAAATAATCAGAAAAAATGGTAAAAAATTTCGAGTCATAAACCCGTTATTAGTGCCGCCTTGTTAAAAGATACATACATGGCTAAGGATTATGGGTATTTAGTATTTGTCAGTAGGAAAACTGTTGACTTTCGGACAACAAAAACGAACAAAACTTGTGATTAAATGCATTAAAAGTTTGAAATGTGTATTTGTTTCGGAATTTATTCATTGTATTTATCAGTCGTGTCAACTCTGCATATAAAAGATGCACACGGCGTCTCATTGTTTGTACTTTTTCTGGCGATTGATTGCTTTTTCAAGCGAGATCAGTTGAAAAGTTGTCGGAAAATTCAGATTTTTCCCCAATAATAAATCACCACAGGTGTGCACTCATGGTTAATTGGATTCATGAAGATGATGATGGGAACCTTGAAATGACGGGGGACCTTGTTTATTCATTGATTTATTCTTTCAGAGAATAAGATCTGAAATTTTGACAGAAAATAAAAGAAACAATACTAACAAACTGTTTTGTCTTTTTGTTCCTTAGAAAATACTATATAAAATTCGGGCAAGTTAAAAAGCTTTCGGGCAAGTGGTTTTGCTAGTTAACTTGCCCCAATGGGCAAGCGCTGCAAAAAAATTTGCGTGAAGACTGCTGTTACAGCCAAACAGCTGTTACTGAGAATTCTTAAAAACTTGGGTAAAGGTGAAAGGATTATAAAAATCAAATGATAAATTGTTTGGCCGTGTTACTACATTCCCTTTAAGGTTTTCCACCACTAATTACATGTAAACCTCCGAGGTGTAGTCGAATGTAGTTTCTATAGTTAAAAGTAATCCCTCCTTTTTAGCTCTACTGATCAGAGATCAGCAGAGCTTATGCCGTGGTGCGGCGTCCGTCGTCCGTCTGTCCGTAAACTTTTTTTTGTAGCGACTTCTCCTCTGAAACTACTGAATGGATTTTCATGAAACTTTACAGAAATGTTGCCCATGAAGTCTAGTTGATCCTAGCAAAAATTCATGTTGATGTGAAATCCAAGATGGCCGCCAGATCTAAAAATAGGTTTTTAAAAAACAAGTTTGTAGCGACTTCTTCATGAAAACTATAAGTGATATTGATATGGGAATTTTTCTAAAATGATCAGCATGACATGATGTTGGTCCTTGTCGAAAATCGTTTTGATTCAACGTTAAACATGGCTGCCAGCGGCCATCTTTGTTTACATAGAGTTATATAATGAAAACTTGTAGCAACTACTCCTCTGAAACTACTTGACGGATTTTCATGAAACTTCACAGGAATGTTGCTCTTGATGTTTAATTGATCCTAGCAAAATTTCAGGTCGGCCGGAAATTCAAGATGGCCGCCACGGCTAAAAATAAATTTTCAAAATACAAGTTTGTAGCAACTACTTCTTGAAAACTATAAGTGATATTGATATGGGACTTTTTCTAAAATGATCAGCATGACATGATGTTGGTCCTTGTCAAAAATCGTTTTGATTCAACGTTAAACATGGCTGCCAGAGGCCATCTTTGTTTACATACAGTCATATAGTAAAAACTTGTAGCGACTACTCCTTTGCAACTACTTGACAGATTTTCATGAAACTTTACAGGAATATTGCTCTTAATGTCTAATTGATCCTAGCAAAATTTCAGATCGGCCAGAAATTCAAGATGGCCGCCACAGCTAAAAATAGATTTTTAAAAAAGAAGTTTGTAGCGACTACGTCTTGAAAACTATAAGTGATATTGATATGGGACTTTTTGTAAAATGATCAGCATGACATGATGGTTATAAGAGTCAAACATTATTTTGATTCGACGTTAAACATGGCTGCCAGTGGCCATCTTTGTTTACATAGAGTTATATGATGAAAACTTGTGACTACTCCTCTGAAACTACTTGACGGATTTTCATGAAACTTAACAGGAATGTTGCTCTTGATGTCTAATTGATCCTAGCAAAATTTCAGGTCGGCTGGAAATTCACGATGGCCGCCACGGCTAAAAATAATTCTTCAAAAAACAAGTCTGTAGCGACTACTTCCTGAAATCAAAATCAATCAGTAGAGCTTCAAGGTCATTGACCTCTTGTTTGATAGAAATGGGCATTATAAGTAGGGGTAAACTGCCCATTTCTGTTCGATTTTGTGTTGTATGTATAAGAACCGTATTAATAGGTTTTACTGGTTCACTGATGAACATTTTCGAAATTTCTGCATTAGTGGTTTCATACCTTAATAGTATTTTCTTTTGACAGTTATATGCCATTATTGCTGAAATAAAACTGACAAAATGACTTTTTGCAAGTTGAAAGTTATAACATTTTATGAGTTGCATTACTTACAACATGAGCACTTTATTGCTCTCTTACGATCTAAGACTGATGCTGTGAGATGTTTATATTTTATTTTATCATTATTATTTTCAGGAGACTGGACTACTTTGTGTTGTCCGAGAGGTTGAAGGAGGATCTTTGCGACTCTGTGATCAGGAAGGATGTAATGGGCAGCGACCACTGTCCTATCGTCCTCTACATGGCGCTGAAGTGAACACTCGGGTCACCTACTCGAACTGTCGGCTATATGGCCTAATATAGACTTTAATTAACCTTCCTTTTTTTAGATGACCGTAGATACTTAGATGACCGTAGATACGTGCTATACAATATTTACCAGTAGTTGAAAGTTGGCCTCTTCAGAAATGTTCAAGTTTTGCAAACCATGATGTATGGGTGTGTATGTCTTGATGTATAGATGATGATAACATGTAAAAGTCAGTTAGAAATAACTTGGAAGAAGAACACAAAACTATTGTAACTCTGTATAAATAAAGAGGGAGATACAGTTGTCTTGTGTTGAGCCCTTGAATACTGTTCATGACATTGATATTGTGTTGATGTTGGTTTCTCCATTTGTTTTTGATTTTTCTGACATCACTAGTTTGCACTAACACCCATTTGAGAATCCCTAAATATTTTTATACTGGAGATATTTATTTAACATATATTTAGATTTTTAACACAATTTTACAATGGAAATCACAACCCAACACACTTTAAACAAATCTATAGTATTTTTGCCTAGTTTTCAAATAAATATGTTTGGTCAAGTAAAGTCTGACTCTGGGGCTGGTATAAAGCAACATATATGTTTTTCCCCCAAATAACTATGACATGGAGAAGATTGATAATATCCGGTTGGTGCTAGACTGTGTAGGCTATGGTCAGATGGGTGCTTGGCTATGTCTGCTGTAGAGACAAGGTTGTAGTAGATATTAATGTCTGGATATATACGGTTTATGTTCCACTTGAAGTGATTTGTCAGTATTAATAGCTGTTTATCGTTGTACTATCGGTGTTGTGTTGTGTACTGGATGTTGTTGTTGTTTTCTTGCAATATGTGTTAATGGGTTTTTCAAAAAACCTGTGTATGGAATTGATGAAGTATGGGCAGCGGGAACAATTGCTTTAAAGTTTAGGAGCAAGTTGTTGTAACTCAAATTCTTATCGCTGGATATCAACCAAACATTATACAAAGCTTTGTGACAATAGGTGCATTTATTCATTTTTAATAGTTTTGGGCCAATTTCATTTATTCTGATCAGAGTTGTGGCCCTTGTTTTTCTTGCAGCTATTTGTGTTAAAGTTTGGGGTAAATAATCGACAGTTCCTACTTACTCATTGATACAATGAATCTCAACCACAATTCGAATGAAGCTAAAATCCCCGTGTGGTTGCCGGGGTAGAATACAACCACTGCGAATCTCGCTAGAGGCAGAGGGGTAGGACTCCCCCTTCATGTTCATTTTGTCATTTTTTTATCATGCTCATTCAAGGTTTTCTTCATGACACCGCATATGCAAAAGTGGAAACGTGGCTCCATCCATTCTACAATAGAATTTGCAGCAACTCCGCAAGTTAGAATGTTCTAGGTCCATTCTCCATATTTTATCTCTATGTAAATGGATGATGAGCCTGGCATGTTCATCCCTGTTTGGTGCCATATAACCTTTCTCGTGTTAGTGCGCTGTAAAACCCCAATTCAAAAATAAGAATTTAAAATCAGATATATGGCATTAGTTTCTCTTTGGGGAAAATTCAGGTTTTGGTGCAAGTTATATTGACTATTTGAATTATGCTTTGTAGGCCTACGTTGGTTGGCTGTTGTATTGTTTTATGTTGTATCAGGTTGTGCTTAAATAAGCATGTATCGACAAAAGGCTGTTAAGCTTTATGACAATTAAATATGTTCAGTTAAATTTGGCCACTTTTAATAACCAGGGTGGTTGATCAAATCGCTAAAAAACGTTTGTTTAATAGAATGAAAGCACTGCCTGATCTCACAGATTTTGACAATATCTTTATTAATAAACGGGACACGCGGCAATCTTGATTTTTGAACTTTCCCTGTCCCGTTAGTTTTTCTACAAAACTTGCATTGTTCAATCATTAATATTAATTATAAAAATAGTATTACTCAAATTGTTTTTGCATATTACTAACTTGATATTATTGCACCAATAATATATTTAAATTTATGTTGGAATAAAAAGAAAGAAAAAAGAAAATTCAAACTTTTAATTATATGAAAGCAGGTTTAAAGTCGCATTGATACTGGATTAATAAATCGAGACACATATTTCAGTGCTTGATAAAAAAAATCAAGATTGCCGTGTGTCCCTTTAAGATGGTGCACGTTTGGAGTACAATGTTGCCTAATTTTCTTAAAATTGGCACGGTTCTTGTTGGCCATTAGTGAGAAGCCTATTGTAGATGAGAAATTCTAATGGACGGAGAAACGAAAATGTACAGTGTATTAGATATATACAAGATTAACTAGATCATTTACCAGCTTAAGCATTGTATTGTGTGTGCCAGCTCTCATAGTTTGCAATCAGCATGTGAGAAGGAACATAGTCGCCTCTAAGGTTGATGATGCTCAGACCCAGTGTTCTAACATCTGGTGTGTTTTTTGGTGTTTCGTTGTCATTATTATCTATGAGAATGTCACCAGCCTTTACGAGCTGTTTCTTGGCTAGTTTGCAAGTTTTTACTTCACCAACAATCATGCCATACTGTTAGTGTTTTAATACCAAAATAAAATGATACTGTGTACATGTATATTACGTGTTGGGTTTATTTTATAGCTGTCCTGGTCGAAAGACCACAAGAGCTTGTGATGCTGGTTGGAAGACCATATGAGCTTGTGATGCTGGTTGGAAGACCACATGAGCTTGTGATGCTGGTTGGAAGACCACATGAGCTTGTGATGCTGGTTGGAAGACCACATGAGATTGTTGATGGCGCGTCATCCGAGTCTGTAAAATATTTCTTGTGGGCAGGTTTTGATGAAATTCACAATTGTTCCAAACTGAAATTTAGCTTCCTGCGCCCAAGATGGAAAATTTTAATTTTTTAATTATGCAATCACCTCAGTGTCGGCGTCCACATCAAGGTTTGCGTGTAAGCTGTGTTTAGAAGTCTGTCTCTTACATTTCTTATCCTAGCACAACCAAATTTGGCCATGGTTCCTGTAACCCATGGAACCCAAATTCTGATAGCTCTTAAAGTGTGTCCATTTTGCATCTATATCTCTTACATTTCTTGTCCTAGGTGAACTAAATTTGGGAATTGGTTTCCTTATAGTATGTTGTAAAGGGTTGCTTAAGTAATTTTGTCTTCTGCAAATTCTGGGCTCTCATGGAACCCAAATTGTGATGGCCCATAAAATGTGCAATAAAGTCAGATCTAGGTTTGCGTGTACGCTGTTTTTCACATACGGTCAACTTCGGTAGGTTGAGATATTGTAGGTGAAAATAAAGGGGTTTACTCGGACTTTGAAAATTGAAAATATTAGACCATGATTTAATTGAATTGAATTGAATGTTGTTTAACGGTTCATCAACACAGTATAGGTTATTTAGAGCCGCCCCAGAGAGGAGGGAAGGATACATAGGAATCCGGGAACCTGCCCTACTCTTATTATCGAATAGGTTTCGATGGTTCTTTAACGTGCTCGGATAGACCGATACACGGGACCACCCGGTTTACGTCCCCATCCGACGGACGAGGCTAAGGGAAAGTGTCTTGCCCAGGAACACACCGACGAAACTCAGTGGCACCACGGAGGATTGAACCCAGGGCCTCCGGTTACAAATCCGCCGCGATACCGACTGCGCCATGCCAATGGCTTTTGATTTCAGTAGGTCATCAAGGTCACAATAGACCAGGCCTCGAAAGTGAGCGCGCTGTCATCCAACAGCTTTTGTTAGGAAATTGATAACTCTGTCCATTATATTGTCTCTAGCTTCAACAGTTTCTTGCAGTACCCAGGTTAGCATCAACTTTTCCACAAAAAAAAGTAACTGTTTAGTCGGAGCTGTAGATAATTTTTGACTGTCCTGCTTCTAAAGTGGATGTGAATCTATTTAATACTTATAATAAAAAAAACACATTCTGATTTAATTGATGTTTATTAAAACAAAACACTGAATGGCCTTTGTTCTTAATATACGACCCATGCACAATACATACAAAAATAATACTCAAGATTTTTAAAAGTTTTGCGTATTTGTAGTACCGGTAACATGATGAGTAAAGATATTCACAATTTTAAAAAACTCAAAATCTCAGCTTATCTACAGCTCTGTTAACATTTGCATAAATAATGTTAAAGGAACAACGTGTAACCAGTTGAGCTAGTCAGCGCAAGACCGAATGTGATTAAAAACTATAATGCACTAATGGATGTCTCGTGAGCAACAAAAATACAGTGTGGTCCGAGAAATGCTTACAAACAATATATATTTTTTTCAAATTCACAAGTTTTATTACTACAGACTTATTTGGGTCTATGCTCATGTTTACACGTATACATTTCATTCGAAGAAAATCAGACAGTTATTTGCTTATGCTCAATGTATGGTTTACTTATGGACAGCGTCCCTTTAATTGTTAATTAATGTATCCGCCTTGTTCTTGGACAGCTTTCAGGTCCTTTAAATCGGTGCTAAATATCCCGTGTGGTTGCCGGGGAAGAATACAACCGCTGCATACACACCGTCACATGTAGAGGGGTAGGACCACCCCATTCATATTCATTTTGTCATTTTTTGGTCATGCTCATTAAAGGTCTTCATCATGACCCCTGCATCGTTTCAGGTGCCATCTCGCTCCCATCACTAAGAGCAGTGGCAGAAAAACAATAAACGTGGCTCCAGAGTAAATGGAGTTTCTACGATAGAATTTGCAGCAACTCTGCAGTTCAGGGTGAGAAGGTCCTAGGCCCATTCTCCATATTTTATCTCGATGTACATGGAGAATGAGCCAGTCAAGTTCATGCCTGTTAGGCGACATATAACCTTTCGTGTGTTGGTGCGCCTAAAAACCCAATTCAATTCAGCGCTAAATAGCTAGTTATTAAACGTCTGATTGGATTGCTTCCCCTCGCCACTCGTCTTAAAGCTACAGAGTCCCTATATCAATCGATTTCTTCTTTGTAGGCGTGTCTTTATTTGTAACTTCATGTTCACCAGCTCATGTCGAAATCGGGTATTTAAGCGAGCAAATATAGCGAAGGAAATCATTTACTGTATATACATCGACCAGTGCACATCGTACCTATACACAGGTAACAGTAATTTTTACAAAAATAAAAATTTAGCTTCTTTCGGGGCTCGAACACACGACCTTCTGATTTCAAGTCCTGTGCTCTATCCACTGAACCACAACGCTACTGGAGAAAATAGTATACTAACTACCATATATTATGAGGCAAAATAACTTAACATAGTTGAACGCAACTAATGATGGATCAATAAATATGCAGTCCATATTGTCGCACGTGTAAATTAACATTGCCTGGTGTAATACTGTATCTTATCAATATGAAACTAATACTTCGCCTCAAATCAACCATATCTCGACTTGTTATTTAGCGCTTGATGAGTTTGTGTGCGCGCTCTTGTTATTACGTAATGCCTATTTAGTGTTAAAAATGCTACAAAATACCAATAAATAGCAGTGGTCTAGGGGTTCAGCGTACATCTTTCAAAACTTACAAGTGCAAGGCTGTGGTTCAAATCCCGTTCCGGGTAACTATTTTTTTATCACATATATTCTGGAGCCGTATATTTATCGATGTTACCTGTACGGAGGCTAAATAAAAATGTGAAATTTTACGTATCGATTTCTCCTTATATACCGACTTTTGGGGTGTTCGTCGATTTGAAACTACTTCACACGTGACTCATTCATATTCATGAGTTACTACTAGTTAAAATAGGGACTGTACAGCTATAAGGAGGTTGGCTGGGAAAGGACGTAGTGATGAGTTGGGTTTTTTTAAATTCATATTTAAAGCTTCTTTGGTATAATTTAGAGTCAAAATTATCAAAAAAAAAAGGCTAGGTTACCACGCTTTTTTTTCCACTAGACGTTCCCCGGGGACCCGTTTGGTCACGGGGCAAAGAATAGGGCCACTGCAGATCCCTTTGGAGGGATAGGCAGAGGGGTAGAATCCCCCCAAATTCATGTTCATTTTATCATTTTTGTTCATGTTCATTAAAGGTCTTCATCATGATCCCTGCATTGTTTCAGGTGCTATCTCGCTCGCATCGAAAGAGCAGTGGCAGAAAAACAATAACGTGGCTCCAGCGTAAATGGAGTTCCTACGATAGAATTTGCAGCAACTCTGCAGTTCAGGGTGAGAAGGCCCATTTTCCATATTTTATCTCGATGTACATGGAAGATGAGCCTGGCATGTTCATGCCTTTTAGGCGCCATATAATCTTTTCATGTGTTGGTGCGCCTTAAAACCCCAATTCAATTCAATTCCACTAGACGTCATTGAAGAAGGCACATATTTCTAACTTCAAAATTTCACAAAAAAGAGGAAAAATATTGTCATTGACCATTTTCACAATTGTTTTCATAACATTACGTTTATTGAAAAACAACAATTAATTTTCGATTGCATATATACATATCTTTCAAATCATACAATTCAATTGTAATCCTCGTTCGTTTTTTTACTTTAAAATGCAAACATTCAAGATAAAAAAAATATGTTCTAATGATCAACTTTTTTTAAAATTTGTATATGTCAAGGCCCTATGACATTTCTTTCAATAAAAGTAAAAAAATATATAGGTCACCAGGCTTCTAATGATTTTTTATTAAAAATTCTTAAAATTGCACCCATTTTGGAGTTACTTTGACATTTTCAATGTAAAATACTGTACACACAATATTGACATGGAGATCGAAAATAAAATTAGCTCAGTATTTTCTTTTATATATGTATTCCACTACTGAAAGACAAAAATCTTGATTTATTCTATAGCAAAAGGATAAATTCTACTCAGAGCTACCCATACCCCCTATTTTGTTGACAACAAAAAATGATCACAAATGACGGGAAAAAAATATGGAAAAAAATATTTTCTTAAAATTTGGTATATTACCATCTTAAATCCTACATTATATCCATATCTACTAGAATAGAAAAAAAATTAAACAATTCTGTTGTCAAATAAAACTATGATTTAAAAAATAAAAGGTTTAGACTTGAAGATGTCAAAACTTGCTCAGCCAACATCCTTAAATCAGTACTTTTATTCCATATCAAACACTTTGAGAAGATCCGTATCCTCCATTGTAACAATTAACCTGGAGTTGGCTCTGTCAAAGACGAGTGATTGTGGGCGACTTACTTCCCCTTGCAACAATCCCAAGCTTAATTCCATTACTGCTGATTGGAACAACACGTTGGATTTGATTCCACACACAAAGATTTCATCTTTTCTCCCCAAACAGACACCACCTGCATTGTCCAGGTCTGGGTCAGTGAACTGTGAATGGTTGTTGGTGTTCAGATCCAGGGTTATTACTCCATTGTCTCCATCTTTGCACCGTCAGTGCTGACAGCTATATGTCGGGGATCAGAGACTATTGGCTGGCCAGCAGAGTCGTTCTGTATTGTACGAAGGTGAGTGCCTGCTTTGCTGAACACATGTAAGTCATTAGTTGTTGAGACATACAGTAGATTATTAGTCTAGGCAATGTCATAAGTCATCTACACTGAATGATCTTGTAAATACCATTCTACAAATTGAACTCTATTCTCAACACATAGTGTGACAGCAACTTCCTGTGGGCCTGTAGCACATACTGCATATGGTTCACCAGGCAGGTCACAGTAATCTCTCACTTTGTATGACGTGTTCAGTCTCTTCAGATTCTTATTGTTATAGTCCACGACAACAGTGTTCCATCCTCTAACTCACAAGACCCACTTATGTTACATGTATTATTGTCATCATCAACTTCCATGTTAAACTCTCCATGCAGGGAGGCAGAATAAACCTCATCCTCGCATAAATCTCCCAAGGACTGCTGATTCTTCAAGCAATCTTCGATGTTTGGATGTATTGTAAACTTCAAAGTTCCCGTGGCTGGACCTGATTTTGTCTCTTGTAGCAGTTTCCTTCCTTCAGTTTCAGTCTTCTTCGCAGTTTTGACGTAGACAAATAGTTGGGACTCGTTGTCGCCAGTGGATGTTTCTAGTTTCTTCAAACTGGTCTTCATGGATGTTAGTATTTCTTCCAAATGTTTGATATCAGCATTTATGAAACTGCTGATGTTTGGCCTGTAGTTCGTCGTTTGAAGATTTCTCTAATTCATCTTGTCGCTTTATCAATCTTTTCCTGAAATCCTTAATCTGGGTCAACACAGCAGCCTTGTCTTTTTCTAGTGTTTTCAGTTCATCCTGTCTTGTTTTTTTCATCTTGTCAAGTTGAATGAATGAAAGGTGTTTTACGGCACGTCGACACATAAATAGGTCATATTGTGCGCAAAAATTGATGAAAATGAAGTATTGAAGTCGGATATCCTGCATAGAAGACTTGATATCTGTGCGCTCGTTGCTCTGCTTAATACCTTTGGCAGCTGTTGGCAAATACTCCATCTGTGGCATATATAGAGATTATTTAACTGCTGGGATCGATTATGGGGAAATGGTAGACATGTGTCTCTTTTCATGAATGAGTTGATTCGAGTGAGTGTAAAAACAAAACACTCCAAGTGAAGGATTTTCCTATAATTGAACCCAGCAGTTAAATACTGTAATTTATTTATTACATCTTAAATCAGTTTGTTCGACTTTTATCGAAATTTTTCGCTACTTTAAACGTTATCGACGGATGATGTTGACAGCAGCAACACTTTGTTGATGTCGTGACTCAACGTCGCAGTCAGTTATTTTTTTATTCAGAGTTGTTTATTAATATTAAGCGATTGTCTTTCACTCATAGAAATGTAATCAAGCAAAATCACAATAAATCAAACCTTAAAGGTAACCTTAATATTATACAGTTTTATATTTATTTGTTTTTTGAAAAATGTCTTACGATTTATAACTCTTAGAATGTTACATATTTTATCCAACAAAATTTTCAACATGTTTTAGCAAATCGACAACAAAAATACTGTTAGTTTGAAGCTAAATATGACAGTGCCGTAGTGACAGACATACTTTAATGACAGTGCCGTAGTGACAGACATACCTTAATGACAGTGCCGTAGTGACAGACATACCTTAATGACAGTGCCGTAGCCATACCTTCAAAAACACAGAGGCAGATCCTACTGACGTTAATATTATATAATTAATATTAATCAGCCAAAAGAAAACGCTAGTGCCTCGTTACGCCACAGAATTATCATTTAGCAATTAAAATGATTGCTTAATATGATTCCCGAAAACTAGAAATATCACGGACGACATATCTGTGGTTCGTTAACCTTTACCTCGTTAAGCCGATAGGGCCTTCATTTTTTTATCCGATCTTTACCAAACTTTAATAGATTGTTAATATCAATGAAAACTCAGACAAGTTTGAAAACCAGCTAGATCGGAACAGTAACAGCAGAGTTACGGCCGTTGATTTAGTTAAAATTGTAATATTTGCCTCTTTGAGACGATAGGGCTTGTTTTAAATCTGATCCTTACCAAACTTTACTGGATTACTAATATTAATGAAATCTCGGACAAGTTCGAAAACCAGCCAGATCAGACCCTTGATTTAGTTAAAATTGCTGTATTTTGCCTCGTTAATGCCCCGGTCACATGAAGCTCCCGGGCAGTTTACGGGCCCCGTAAGAGCCAAAACCCTGAGAACCCGTGGGTAATGGCACGGCATGCCGTGCGGGCCCGCACGATTTTTCGAAGATTTTTGGACCCGTAGGGACGCCGTATAGCCCGTGGCTGAAAGTTGAGCATGCACAACTTTCAGACACGGGCTTCTACGATTTTGGACCCTTACGGGCCCGCAGGTCTGTTGGGTCCTATCGGCCTCGTACGTGCACTCACGGGCCCCGCACGGCCCGTGCAGCCCCGCACGACTGATCGTACGGGTGTTCTCAAGCCCGTACGGTGCCCGCACGTGCACCTTACGGAACCCGTAGGGTACACGTACGGGTTCTTGCGATCCAGTGGCTAAAAAAATCGTAAGAAGACGCAGAGAACCCGTAAAACGCCCGTAGACCGCCCGTATGCATGTGACCACAACATCGCAGGTGGGTGATTTCGTACGGACTTCCCACGGGCCACAGGCCCGTACGGCTCCCCAAGTCCTACGGGCCCGGGACCACCCGTAGGTCTCATCTGACCGAGGCATAAGACGACAGAGCTTCATTTTGCCGAATTTCAGCGAAACTTTGCACGGATTATCAGTACCAAGCCTAGTTGTGCATATCATGACAATGTTCCAGTTGATTGATTTTGGGCGGATTAATGGGGCCCTTTAAATGTTTTTAATGCACATAATTTGTATAGACTTTTTCTCCTGAGTCCTTGGCCGGATTTTAAGGAACTTTTTAGGGATGATCAGTATCAGGCCTAGTTGTGCATATCATCACCGTGTTCCGGTTAAAAGATTGTTGGTGGAGTTATGGCCCTTTAAAGGTTTTAATACACAAACTTTGCCCGGACTAGTTCTGCTGAATTCCTGGCCGGACGAAAATTGGCAAGGATGTATCAAGTTTAGTTGTATCATCACCGTTTTTCGGTTGAATGATTTTTAGTGAAGTTATGGCCCTTTACAGGTTTTAATACACAAACTGTGTCCAGACTAGTCTATGCTGAACTCCTGGACAGACTTCAGCGAATCTTGGTGGGGATGATGAGTACCAAGCCTAGTTGCGCATGTCATCGCCGCGTTCCGGTTGAATGTTTTTTGTCAGAGTTAAATGTTTTAATACACTATTAGCGGTGTTCCGGCCTCTTGTTTTATTTCTACACTCATTACTTTTTCTCCCCCGATTTTAGGACAAACAAATATTATCACAAATGTTTTAGTGTCGATAATCAATCAAAAAACATTTCTGTCCTGTTTATTATCGAAACTCCCTTCATATTATTTTTTTGCACTATGTGCAATTCTTATAGTCAAAACCTCAAAGCATGACTCAAATTACCCACAGAAAACCAGTCTAAACTGGTGTTAAAGACATATTTCGAGCCTATTGTATTTCGCGGGGGGGGGGGGGGGGGGGGGGGGGTCAATTTCTATAGGTAACTGTAAATCGCTGTTAGCCATGCAATTTCATGAGCAAAGTGTGATATTCAATTTTTCTTCAGATTATGAGGCCCACCCAATAAAGCATTTGTGATCAGTACACATAATAACACATTAAAGAATGTTGTATATTTATTGTGTTGTGCTCTGATTTTTGGTCTAAAAACAATTAAGAAATACCAGATAAGTTTTGTATTCAAAAGCTAAATTATGAACATATATTTCTTCATTAAAGTAAATTACAAAGTGTTGTAAACTATTCTTACCCTCAATATAGCAATGCTTCACAAATAAAAAACTAAGAGCGGGCCTCAATTTATGTACCTGAGTTGATCAGCCATGAAGCGTGCTGGCTGTAAATATTCAAGCTTCCCATGCTTTTTCAACGACCAAGTAGCGTAGGGAAATGTGTCTTTAAGGTCAAAATGATAGGTGCTTATTATTTCTGCATATATATATATGCGCTTACAGGTGACGAAACGAACGTCATTACACAGTACAAACCCCAGCAGTGACTACTTTCAAATTGCTGATTTTTTTTCTAATTTCTCCCTCAAAATTTTGGCAGAGTCGCAGTTTAATGACTGCATGTGAGTATTATTATGTATTTGTACATCATAAGGGAGCAGGCAATATTTATCGAGGGTTTGGGACTGGTGCAAATAAAAATGTTATATAAAAAAAACTGTACGTCCCATGGCAAGTATAAACCTGAAAAAAAAAGGTACCGTCCCATGGTTTGTCGCGACAAAAAAAGTACCTGTCCCATGCCATTTTGCACCGGTCCCAACGCCCAGATAAATATGCTATTTATGGTCTAAGATCACTGCTTCAATATTTGTATTATTGAAAGTTTTGGCAAAAAAATTTGACCTAAAAAAGTGTACGTCCCATGACAAGCAAGCGGGAAAAAAAGTATCGTCCCATGGTTTGTCGTGACAAATAAAGTATATGTCCCATGCCATTTTAAACCGTCCCGATAAATATTGCCTGGTCCCTAAACAGTGCTGTAATTATCAAATAGGTATCTTTGATATAATATGTCGATAATAGACCGGTGTCGATAATGGACAGGGTTGCTCTAAACGTAAATTGTTTTTTGAAAATTACTTAACTGTTGATTATATTGCACCAATACAGTAATATGAAAACTCAAAAAAATAATTGTTTATTGATATTTGCAAGCAGGTTTAAACGATGTTAAGCAGTTACATGCCAGGAGTGTTGCATTTAGTGGGTTTATGGAGTAGACCATTAGCATAAATCTACCACTTTGCACTTGTACACTTATGACTGGTCATTATTGTTGAATATCGTGCATACCCACCCCGTATCTTTCTTATAAATCAAAAACCACCCAAAGAGTTTGTCAGTTCCTTTCAAGTGCGTGTTTTTGATCTCCATGGGGTCAAAAATGCTTCCACACTGAAGATCCAGAGTTAGTATGTAGAGATTTCATATATATAGCCTAAAATGTGCTGAAAATGACATAAAACACCATTCAACCAACTACCAAGTTTGTTCTTGACCCTGGGTTATTTATTTTACTTGTGTTCTAAGGTTCACAGTTTCAAATAATATATATTTTATACTTAATAGTGTTGTGGAAAACTTTAAAAATAGCAAGACATAAATGCTAACCTATATTTATGTCTTGATCATCCGCGTAGATACTATTAAGCCATACAGGCCATTCAATTTGAAAAATAAAAATAAAACGAAAATGCAATATAAACTGAAGGCGGAGGGTGTGGGTGTGGGGTGAATAGTGAGGGGCGGGGTGGGGGTGGGGGGTGGGGATGTAATTCAACTTTGTCAAATGTTAAATTTGTTAAAAACACAAGTGTTCTGTCAGATATACCGAATACGCCAATACTTACCATTACATAGCTAAGTTTAAACAATATGAGGGCCTGTGTCGCTCTCCTGGCTATATGGAGTCTTTTATGGGGAACACGACAAGAACATGCGCAACTAGACTTGGTACTGATCATTCCTGGCAAGTTTCACTGAAATCCAGCCAGGGGTTCAGGAAAATTTGTCTGGATAAAGTTTGTGTATATTAGGCCATGACTCATTCAGTCAAAAGACAGCGATTATAGGCGCAACTAGGGTGGGTACTCATCATCCCTGCCAAAATTTGTTGAAATTCGGTCAGTTCAGAACAGACTAGTCTGGATAAAGTTTGTGTATTAAAACCTTTAAAGGGCCATAACTCGGCCAAAAATCTTTCAACCGAAATACGGTGATAACATGCATAACTAGGCTTGGTACTGATCATCCCTGCAAAGTTTCGTTGAAATCCAGGTAAGTCTTCAAGAGAAATAGTCCAGATAAAGTTTGTGTAGTAAAACCTCTAAAGGGCCATAACTCAGCCATGAATCATTCCAGCGGAACATAATGATGATATGCACCACGAGGCCTGGTACTGATCATCCCTGCAAAGTTTTGCTGAAATCCGGCAAAGGGTTCAGGAAAAAATCCGGACAAAGTTGGTGTATTAAAACATTTAAAGGGCCATAACTCTGCCAAAAATCATTCGACTGGAACACGGTGACGATATACATAACCGGATTTGGTACTGATCATCCCTGCAAAGTTTCATTAAAATCTGGCCAAATGAAAGCCCTATCGTCTTAATGAGGCAAACTACAGCATTTTTAACTAAATCAAGGGCCATAACTTCGGTGTTACTAATACGATTTGGCTGGTTTTCAAATTTGTCTGAGCTTACATTGATATTAACAATCTTTGTAAGTTTGGTAAAGATCAAATAATAAATGAAGGTGCTAGAGTGTTCACAAGGCAGAATATAGCTATTTTCAGAAAAACAAGAGCCATACCTCTTCTGTTACTAATCCCATTTGGCTGTTTTTTTTAACTTGTCTGAGCTTTCAGTGATATTAACAATCGATGCAAGTTTGGTAAAGATCAAAACATAAATAAAGATGCTAGAGTGTTCACAAGGCAGAAAATGCATTTTTTAAGAAAAAAACAAAGGCCATTACCCTGGTGTTAGTATCCAATTTAGCTGTTTTTCAAACTTGTCCAAGCTTTCAGTGATATTAACAATCTGTGCAAATTTGATAAAGATGAAAACACTGCAAAAAGGAAAATATTTCCTGGCAGATGGAAGTTAATAAGCATGTACTGGAGTCAGGCAAATGAAAATACAGGTCCATATTTATTATTTCGATTCTAACACAACAATTACCCCATTATTTACGCTATTGTTGAGGCACTATATGTTATCTCGGAGGTCAAGGTAATCAGCCTGCTATGTTACAGGCTGTTCCATTGGGCGCCCCCGTATGCAAAGTTCTGCGTTTCAATGCACTAGTTTTCACGTGACAAACAATTAAGTCATTGCTTACGTCATATAGCTTGCGCTGTATGACGTCAAACGTTCTCACCTTGTTCAAGATGCTTATTAATGTTATATGTACATGTGCATATGATGGGTTTATTTCGGGGGTGTGCAGAGTTTGGGAGAATGGCAATTTTGTTGTAATTAACATTTCATTAAAATTACTGTTCGGTTTGTCTTCGTGACGTATATTTCAAAGTGACGTCATGTAACGTGGCGCTTCCAACGGATGAAATATACGCGGGGAATTAATGGAACAGCTTTATTTTATCATAGAATACATGTAACATACAGCTGTCTCCCTTCTTTGTGTATATGAAAGATTGCAGAGGTTGTGTTAGAATCTATGATAAAATACAGCTGTTGAAATAATTCCCCATGTATATTTCATCTGTTCGTAGCGCCACGTTACTCTGATCACTCACTCCCTCCCTCTGATGAAAATAATAAATGAAGGTGCTAGAGTGTTCACAAGGCAGAAAACGACATTTCTCAGAAAAAAACAAGGGCCATAACTCTGGTGTTACTGATCCGATCTGGCTGGTTTTCGAACTTGTCGAGCTTTTATTGATATTAACAATCTATGCAAGTTTGGTAAATATCAAATAATAAATGAAGGTGCTAGAGTGTTCACAAGGCTTAATATGGCATTTATCAGCAAAACAAGGGCCATAACTCCGGTGAAATTAATCCGATCTGGCTGGTTTTCGAACTTGTACGAGCTTTTATTGTTATAAAAACACTGGCAAAGCTTCGTAAAGATCCGATTAATAATGAAGGCCCAAGAGTGTTCACAAGGCAACAGTTAACGGACGGGTGGACGGACGATGGTCAACTCGTCATCCCATAAGCTCTGCTGACCTTCGGCCAGTAGAGCTAAAAAAAAACGCAGTAGGAGCATGCCCCAGACCCCCAACCCGTACCCCTAGTTTGTCGGACCTATATATTATGCACGTCAGGTCAGCTACGCCCCTGTTGATATGTTCACAAGCCCTCTTGGGCCATTTGTTTTCAACAATTTTTGTATTGTATTGAACTCTATTACAAACACATTTCAAGGGGGTGAACTACTTCAAATAATTAAGTTAACAAATAAAGGGTTATCCCACATGGTCCACTTTTACGAGGGCTCGGCGCAAGACTATGGTAACTGCTTTTTTTTCATTTTTTTACAGGAGAAGGAAAAAACTGAATATCTTCCATAAAATTTGATCATTATAAAATGTCATTGAGATTTAAGTTAATAAAAATATTCCTTTTTAATAATAAATAATTTCAAAAACATCTATTAATTTTCGAGTTATTTGAAAATATTTCACTTGCAATAGTCTTGCCACTGAAAACTGATATCCGCAAATGTATTTAAATGGGCAAGACTATGGTAAGTCAACTTACCATACATAGTCTTGCATGGTATTTTTAATCTTTTTTTTACTCAAAACACATTGCAAGACTATACCAAATATAAATAATAAAAATAACCAAACAAATGCTGAACACATGTAATGTTGTTACCATGTTTTATTCAATATTCTATAAGAAAGTGTGATCTTTGAATAATGATCACACTGGTAACTTCATTTTTTTTCAAACTTAACACAAATATCATTTTCATTTTACTTTCCAGGTTTTAGCATACTAAGATAATGACTACACATATAAACTTAATAAATATTCATATCATTAGATATATTTTTTAACATTATCTAGATATTGTCTGTAATAGTGATGTAATTCTTTGGTGCGTTCAATTTTAGATGAACATTAGGATTATTATTGTTATATTTTTTTTGGAATAAAAATATTAATAAAATAGGATTAAGAAATTTCTTTCTGAGTGAAATATTACTGGTTAATCTCTACAGTTGTATTTAACTTATATTGTGCTGAGCATGTCTCTGATCATTTTGTAAATCCATATCAGCCTGGACCCTACAATTGATAAACATTCTACTGTGCTTTTCAGGGTACCTATGCGTAGAATATGAATCAAGATTATTTTTTTTATTACTTTCTATATGTTTTCATACCTGAATGATTGAAGACGCTCCTGAATCTGTTTTCAATCTTCGCGTAGCCATCCTCTAAGCTTCGCAAAGCCAAAGAATCATTTTGATTCCAAAATAAAGGATAAGTATGATTGATTGCCGGAGGTGCTGAACATTGAACAACACCACTCTGCATAACCTACGTTTTACTTGGTACATCTGAACCCTAGAAACAGACATGTGCAGACGACAATTTCTAAAAATAACGTCGCCATGTTGTATTAATTTCAATGGGGTCAAAATTGATTTTTAGGCTTTGTGAAGCATACCGGATGGCTATGACAGGATTGCAAACAGATCCAGGAGCGTCTATTTTCATTCTTTCTAACCATATCAGGTATGAAAAGCACAAAGTAAGCAATAAAAGAAATCGCGATTCATATTTGACGCACAGGCATCCTGAAATGCACAGTAGATTAAAATATCCAACTTCATTGAATCAACTTCAATATTATAAGATCAATAACATTATTTTATCTCAGATAATAATACTAGGTTATTTAATTTGTATATTTAAATTCTTCCAAGTTCTGTACAAGGTAAGGAGTGCAATATTAATTATCAAATTTCAATAAATAGTAACATTTTTTATAACTTTTTACAACCAAATTATTTTGGTGACAACAATTACTGATTTGACCAGTCTTAAAGCATCATAAAAATGAAAACATTTTAAAAATAAATTCTATTTAGTCTTCAACCTATTCTTTGACTTGAGCTCAAGCGCTCCGATTTCGTTCAAAAATAGTTCGATGACCTTCAAAGATAAACACTCGTATCCAGCTGTTATTGGTTAGTGTGTATCATATTTATACATAGCTGCTTGTTGTGAATTTTTATACACTTTAAAACATATTTCTGATTAGACCCTTAACGGGTGTATAAATAATAAATGTCACATATTAAGATATATGGAAGCTAACTTGAACATAGAAAAAAAGGATAAGATTTTATTTTGATTCTGATTGTAAAATATTTAAAACAATGTTATAGCCACTGGGACGACAGACAGTCTAATAATTAAGCCACAATATGCTTTTTTTTCAAATTTAACGGAGATGATACAGACTTCAAGACGAATACAATCTCATTAAAATCATATCCTAATTACGCTTTGATACTCTCCGCTATGGTAGTGTAGAGTATCGTAGCGTAATAAAGGGTCTGATTTTAATGAGATGTACATAACGAATTGACTTATCTACATAACGAATTGACTTATATACATAACGAATTAACAATGGTACATAACGAATTGACTGGACTACATAACGAAGTAACTTATCTACATAACAAATTAACTTATCTACATAACGAATTGACTTATCTACATAACGAATTGACTGGACTACATAACGAAGTAACTTATCTACATAACAAATTAACTTATCTACATAAAAAATTGGCTTATCTACATAACGAATTGACTTATCTACATAGCAAATGGACTTATCTAGTATGTACAATTGTTAATTCGTTATGTAGATAAGTCAATTCGTTATGTAGATAAGCCAAGTCACTTCGTTATGTAGATAAGTCAATTCGTTATGTAGATAAGTCAATTCGTTATGTACAATTGTTAATTCGTTATGTAGATAAGTCACTTCGTTATGTAGATAAGTCAGTTCATTATGTACAATTGTTAATTCGTTATGTAGATAAGTTAATTCGTTATGTAGATAAGTCAATTCGTTATGTAGATAAGTCAATTCGTTATGAAGATAAGTTACTTCGTTCTGTAGAATTAACTTATCTACATAACGAATTGACTTATCTACATAACGAATTGACTTACCTACGGAACGAATTAACAATTGTACATAACGAATTGACGTATCTACATAATGAACTGAATTATCTACATAACGAAGTAACTTATCTACATAACGAATTAACTTATCTACATAACAAATTGAAAAATACTATTAGCAGACAGCTTTCCTTACTCAAGCATGTGAGCAAACCGAGGATGCTCAATTTTGCAAACTCTTTACGTTAAATGGCTCAATGTTTCAAAGAGGAACTTCAACATTTATGAATTTCTTGTTACAAAATGTACAGTGATTAAAACGTCTACAACATCACAGTTGTGCCTTTCTCTAACTAACTGCAACTTTTTTGTAAAAAACATCTTGGGATTTCTTTGGAATATTATGTGGAATTAAGTGTGCAGTATATACAATATATAGCAGAAATTCCAGAGTTGCGTTTCTTTTTCGCTTCAGTATATACACAACCTGATACTACAGGTACAAATAATCATGATGCAAATAATAACGTGGAATTTTGTTATAAATAGGATAACTCTAAAAAATATATGTTTTTAAATAGCATCAATGAAACAGAATTTCGGGGTAATTTAAATGTTTTAACAGAAAAATACACTCTCTAGAAACTAGATAAGATCTTGAAGAAAATCTGGGCTGTTTTTATGAAAAGTTTAAAGAAATATGTGATCCAATATTTAAGAAGAAAAAATCACCAGAAACAATTGTCAGAAAAAATAAATATGAGCATCAACCATGGTTTGATCAGGAATGTAAAACAAAAAGGAGCGATTTTTATAATAGACTAAATAAATTTAGAAATGACCATAGTTTGGAAAATAGAACACTGATGACTGATCAGAATATAAATCACTAACTCGATCAAAACAATATTGTTTCAATAAACAGAAAACACAAGCACTGGAAATGCTCAGGTACAAAAACGCAAAAGAATATTGGAAGATGTTAAAAAATGCCAGTCATATTAATTCAAAGACAAATATCTCAACTTCACAATTTGCAAATTATTTTAAAGCTGTTAATGACCCACCCACCTTCTGCATTCTTCCAACCAGATGAAGATATATTATACTTTAACGATCGATATTTAGATGGCGAGTTACAGGTTATGTTTGCTGAACTCGATACCGAAATCACTCGTGCGGAAATATATAAAGCATGCACCGAGTTAACCGAAGGACGTTCAGGAGACTCGGATTATGTAACAAATGAATTCTTTAAATATGGATTTGATCAAATATTGGCATACTTAGTTGTTCTTTTTAACAAAATATTCGACATGGGTTACTTTCCTTATCATTGGACAGAAGGTTATATAATGCACAAGAACGGGGATAAAGATTTACCAGAAAACTATCGTGAAATAACTCGTTTAATACATTTGGAAAATTATTCACAGGAATATTAATACTAGACGCGCACCGACAATAGAAAATATATTAAACAAACATAATTATAATATGATGATCGACGATATCACTAAAAAATACCCAAACAAACAAAATTGGGCATTACAAATTAAAGACTTATAAGAAAAAATGTGTTTTAACGATGTGTTACGGTGAAATACGGTGTCCGGTTGGGGCCAGATACAATGTCGCATTGTCGTGACGCCCGACAACGCGACATCGCGATACGACAGTGCGACATGACAACTCGACAATGCGATACGACATTGCGATACGACATCGCGACAATTATGTCGTGATGTCGTATCGCAATGTCGCAATGTCGTATCGCGATGTCGCAATGTCGGGCGTCGCATTGTCGCTCACGACAACGCGACATTATGTCGTATTGTCGTAATGTCGCCCAAGACAATGCGACATTCTTTCAATTGTCGTAATGTCGCCAACGACGCATGACATCGCGACGCGCGACATTTTGCTTATAATGTCGTCCGTCGCGCACGACATTGTCGCCAACGACGAACGACATTTTGCTTATAATGTCGCGATGTCGCGTTGCCGGAACTACTTTTTCTTATAATGTTGCTCCGTCGCCGATGACGCACGACATTTTGCTTATAATGCGTCGTACTGTCGCGTTGTCGTGCGGGTAAACCGCTACGACGTGTTTGGCAGCTGCGCACCATTCGGGGGATACAACATGTCCGGCCAGGGACGGGAACTGGGAGAATATGGCATGCAGGCATCACTGAAGTCACGACGGGAACTGGGAGAAAATGGCATGCAGGCGTACACTGAAGTCACGACGGGAACTGGGAGAATATGTATGCAGGCGTACACTGAAGTCACGACGGGAACTGTGAGAATATGTTATGCAGGCGTACACTGAAGTCACGACGGGAACTGGGAGAATATGGCATGCAGGCTTACACTGAAGTCACGACGGGAACTGGGAGAATATGGCATGCATGCGTACACTGAAGTCACGACGGGAACTGGGAGAATATGGCATGCAGGCTTACACTGAAGTCACGACGGGAACTGGGAGAATATGGCATGCAGGCGTACACTGAAGTCACGACGGGAACTGGGAGAATATGGCATGCAGGCGTACACTGAAGTCACGACGGAACTGGGAGAATATGGCATGCAGGCATACACTGAAGTCACGGCGGGAACTGGGAGAATATGGCATTCAGGCGTACACTGAAGTCACGACGGGAACTGGGAGAATATGGCATGCAGGCTTACACTGAAGTCACGACGGGAACTGGGAGAATATGGCATGCAGGCGTACACTGAAGTCACGGCGGGAACTGGGAAAATACGGCATGCAGGCGTACACTGAAGTCACGACGGGAACTGGGAGAATACGGCACACTGAAGTCACGACGGGAACTGGGAGAATATGGCATGTAGGCTTACACTGAAGTCACGACGGGAACTCGGAGAATATGGCTTGCAGTCATACACTGAAGTCACGACGGAAACTGGGAGAATATGGCATGCAGGCGTACACTGAAGTCACGGCGGGAACTGGGAGAATATGGCATGCAGGCTTACACTGAAGTCACGACGGTAACTGGAAGAATATGGCATGCAGGCGTACACTGAAGTCACGACGGGAACTGGGAGAATATGGCATGCAGGCGTACACTGAAGTCACGACGGGAACTGGGAGAATATGGCATGCAGACGTACACTGAAGTCACGACGGAACTGGGAGAATATGGCACGCCGGCTTACACTGAAGTCACGACGGGAACTGGGAGAATATGGCACGCCGGCTTACACTGAAGTCATGCCGGGAACTGGGATAATATGGCTTGCAGGCGTACACTGAAGTCACGACGGGAACTGGGAGAATATGGCATGCTGGCATACACTGAAGTCACGACGGGAACTGGGAGAATATGGCATGCAGGCATACACTGAAGTCACGACGGGAACTGGGAGAATATGGCATGCAAGCATACACTGAAGTCACGACGGTTATTATCAAGGTTGCAACAAAGAATTCGTAAACTACTCCCAACATGTTTACGGCTGGAAACCAACATGTTCACAGGCAAGATAATGAATACAATTAAAATGGCGACAATGGCAACGCTTATGGACGATCAGTTTTACGAACTTGTATGCTAACAACCATACTATTGTTGGAACATAATTCCATTTTGTATTGGAATGTCCTTTATATTATGAATTTAGATGTGATCTTATACATAAATTTTATTGGAAACGACCAAATGTTCCTACACTTATTGAGCTTCTCTCTTCAGAAAAGATTAAAACAATAACAAATCTATCCACATACATTTTTAAGAGCTTTAAGAAACGTGATGAATACATATTACAATAAATAACCCACTTTTCTCCACTCTGAATACTATTAATATATTTTTTCAATATAATTGGAAGATTTCTGTTTATGTTCTATAATTATTTATCGCAATGTACTTGTTGTTTTTGTTTTTTTGTTTTTAAATTGTTTAAAAAACAACTTCTCTTATATATGAATCCAAAACATGTATTAACTCTGTTTATGCATACTAATATATTGTCAATTACCGGAGCTGTATATCACACGGGTACTAAACATCGACTCTGGCTCTTTTTGGAGATATATGGAAACGAGAGTCAATGACACTTCCGAGGTAGAGACAAGGACAAAAAACACTAGAGGGTGAGTTCAACTCGTTATTTTTCATTATATCATAAATCCACTGATTTATTTTAAAAATCGGGGAAGGCTATTTCAATTGTATGTGTTTAAACCATGTTCATGTAGCAAAAATATTTCCAGTTATTGTTTAATTTTATGCCTAGATCTTTTATAATAGTGGGATGTCTGTGTGTTTTCTTCGACAGATCGCATTTTTCGTATTTATTCATGAAAGTCAGTTGTGTGTATATGTGGATATGAAAAGCCCATCATGTAATCATTACACAGTATTATAATTTGTTATCAGAAAACAGTGTATAGCGGATTTATCGTCAATTCTCGGTAAGACTGGCTTCAATGCTAAGTGCTACCCAAAACCATATTAATTGCCACGCTACCATGTGCAATCTTATCTGACTAACCTCCGAGACACTGATAGTAAACAAAAAAAGAAGATACCCCTACTGTCTATAAGCACATGGTAATGAAAATAGTTGACATCAACCGCGTTTCGAAGTCAGTGTTTTTGCCAAATTAACAATTTGTTTCAAATTCTTTATACCGTTCGTTAGGTCTGATTTCCATTTATCACAATATATTCACAGTTCGTACAAAAAACAAAATAACTATGTGGGGAGAAATTTAAGTAAACTCACCGATTGCTACCATAAAAACAAATAGGAATTAAATATTGGTGATGGTGATAAAGTATGTATTATTGTGTATGCGGATGATAGTGGGCTGCTGGCCGAAAATGAAACAGATTTACATCTACATTTACACTAGATGATTGGTGTGAAACCGGTTTATGTCTATCAGTATAAATAAAAACCAATATTGTATATTTTAGACCAAGATCAAAACCATTGACGAACTTAGAATTTAAATGTAGCGGTTCTGATATATTTATAAAAAAAAACAAGTATGTATATCTAGGTCTTGTTTTAGACGAATATTTCAATTATAAATGAACAGCTTGATTTCTTGTACAGCCAGCCAGTCGCACATTAGGATGGTTAATTTCAAAGTATAAAACAGTTGCTGACATGCCTTATAACGTTTATACTAAACTATTTGATTTGCTGGTTTGGTCAGTTGTAACTTATGGTGCAATAATATGGGGTACTCAAACTTACTCTTGCATTGAAACCGTACAAAATAGGGCAATGCGGGGCTTCTTTGGGTACCACAATACCATCAGCTGCAATGGCAGTGGACTTGGCATGGCAACCGGTTTGTGTTAGACAAATAATGGCAGTATCAAAGTATTGGGTACGATTGAGTCAAATGCCTAATATAAGTTTCAATAAACGAGTATTCTTGTATTGTTTTAATACCAAAGGTTCGAGATGAAAAAATTGAAGTTACAGAGTTTAAAATATTATTTCTAAAATTGAGTTTAATAACTTTCCAAGTGTAATTAACCCTACTGTTAAATGTAAATTGTTAGATGATGTTAAAAGTGCATCTTTAAATCAGTTTATAACACATTGGAATATAATTATTAAAACGTGGCAATACGTTACGTACTTATACGTTATTTTAAATTACATTTGAAACAGAAACGTATTGTAAACTAATACTACCAAGAAATCATAGATCAGCTTATTCTAGATTCCGTTGTGGCGTGGCACAAATTCGACTGGAAGATATGAAGGCTTCATATTAGTAAAAGAGTTTGTCCATTTTATAATTTATCATTCCGGTGGAAGATGAGTTAGAGTTTGTCCATTTTGTAATGTTCATGTGGAAGGTGAGTTAGATGTTATAACGTGTCCTTAATATAATGATATTAGAGCTAATTTGTATTTTAATAACGCTACAAATGAACACAAATTAGTATATTTATTCACAACTGCGGACTTAATTCGAATATATCCGATTGGTTTCTGGTTACGTTTGTTTTTAACATTAAAATATCGTCCAATCAAATCACTACTTTGAGTACAACCGGGGGTGAACATATGTTCGAAATTTTGTAATGGAAACAATCGATAATTCTACTTAATTTTCTCACCACAGAGTTTTTTTGCACGAACTGTGAATATATTGTGATAAATGGGAATCAGACCTAACGAACTTTGTAAAGGATTTGAAACAAATCATTAATTTGACAAAGATGCAATGAGTTCTATCGTTAAATAAAGTCTTTATTATTATTATTATTATTATTATTATTATTATTATTATTATTATACAAACTTCGAAACGAGGTTGGTGTCAACTATCTTCATTACCATGTGTTTATATAGACAGTATAAGTATATATATATAAATATATTTTACTTTTTTTAAAATAATATTTGCATCTCAAGTGCCAGTGTCTCGCAGGTTAGTCGGATAAGATAGTACATCTTACCTTGGCAATTAATATGGCTTTTGGAGTATCGAATGCACCTAGCATTGACGCTAGCTCCGTGTCATTGACCCTAGCTCCAAATCATTGACTCTAGCTCGTATTCAAAATTGACGATAAATTCGATATACGCTGTTTCTGATAATAAAATTTTAATATTGTGTATTGATTACATGATGGGCTATCATCTCCACGTATACACACATCTGACTTTTATGAATAAATACAAATATGTGAAGTGTCGAAGAAAACACACAGACTTCCCACGCTTATAATAGGCCTAGGCGTAAAATTAAATAATAATTGGCAATATTTTTGCAACATGAACATGGTTTGAGCACATATAATTGGAATAGCATTCCCCGTTTTTCGAAAGAAATCATTGGATTTATGATATAATGAAAAATAACGAGTTGAACTCACCCTCTGTTGTGTTTTTTTGTCTTTATCTCTACCTCGGAAGTGTCATTGACTCTCGTTTCCATATATCTCCAAAAAGACCTAGAGTCAATGTTTAGTACCCGTGTATCATATGCATGTAGTTCTGTATTAATTGATATTTGTGAACTCATGGACAGAATGCCTACTGTTTGAAATAAAATATATATTTAACCTGTTCACTCAACGTTTGCTCAGTTTCTGTTTTATTGATTTATTGAACAATTAAGACTTCCGAAAATGTGTGTCGACTGTTTCATTTTAGGTTTTAATAAGCATATTTTACCTTTAAAAGAAGTGAAGATACAGAAGTTCCTAGTACTATGGAAAACGATGGAAGTGAACTGACACTATACTTTCTGTTCCACTAGATGGCGTTATCTTTTATGTCACGATATCTCTATGAGTGCAGATCTAAAAAAAAACACTATAATATATGTATAACCCATATTCATATCTTTCTTAAAGGGGGTGCAGTAGGCTTTTGCTAGAAAGAAAGAAAAACAAATGTTTCAACAAATGTGCTTTCAGTCAAAATATGTTGTTAGTTCTGTGTTTGAATTCACCATAGATTTTGAATGAAATCGGGCTTAAAATACTTACATAACCCTGGTGTGTAACGTAGGATAGCAAATATAACCTTGCAGAATGGACTTCCTTGTAAGTAAGGCGTTGTTTTTAGGCTCAGATATTATGTGTCGGTCCTTTAGAATAGAAAATATTGCTATTTGTCAATTTTAAAGTCCCCTATGAAAAGCCTGATGTACGCCCTTTGAAGTATGATACAAGAATGGAAATAACAGTATTGTATTCTATGCAGTTGTCACAAATCAATATTCTGATATTGCGAGTCGTTTTAACAATGAATAGGTTCTACCCGCTACCTGTTCCTGTTACAAATAAAAGTAATTATGCACAATACAAATATGACTGAAGCTGAAATGTACCAACGATGTGGTGTATAGCTAATAAATATATCACATATATAGAGGATCTTAAACGAGTTCCCATTTCATATAAGATTTTTGAAACGAGTTATTGTAATTTTAACGAGCCTTTTGGCGAGTTAAAATTAAAAATAATTCATTACGAGTTTCATAAATCTTATATGGAATGGGAACGAGTTTAACATCCTTTTTATCACATAACATTGCAATCAAATTAGTAAAAATTAATTTAGATGGACATAGAACCGCCGCGACGTCAGACACACTTTAGCGCCAAAACGTTGTAACATGTGACGTCGTAACGTCGCGTCTCACACATGACGTTGCGTATAAAAGAGTTCGTGTTTTATCTCTTTACAAAATAGCAGTTTACGCCAATATTTTACAAACCAACAACAATGATTTGTATAACTTATGCATTATTTTGATAAGCTGTCACAAATAGTACGTTTATGACTCAGATCTGGGTGAATTTGTAATAAATAAAATAGTTTCAGTTAATAAACTTGCGTAGTGATACAGGTTTAACTCAACCAGTCAAACTCGTTCCAGGTTGTATTACACGTGTGTCATACAATAGAATATTAAATGGGTGTTCGACACTGCTAACAGGGGACGTTATGTGAAAAAAGAGATAATGTATCATACATATGACTGACACTGAATTGTATTAACACAGTGGTGTATAACTAATACATATATCACATGAACTTAAACCTTTTAAAAATGACCACTTTTGAGGATACCACGTATATATAATGGCATTCATAGCGCAATAAAAGTGTATGCTTAAACATACAGAGAATCACTAAGACAGTTTCTAGTACTATTCAAATACGATAAAATGAAACTAGCTTTCAATGTATTTTCTCTCTTGCACTATTAAGTTAATGAGCTAATAAATATATTTTCTGTTTGTTATTTCTGAATATTAATTATGACTGTATGGATCTTGTGAAACACACCTATTCGCGTCTAGTGTTTGGGGGCCTGGTATCAGCCAAAGTGTTTTTGGATTTTCCAACTAGTACCAAAATAAGTTGTATATCAGTGAAACAAACATCTTTAGCGGTAAAGAAAAATATCTTTGTGAGTAAACTATCACGTACGAAAGATAATTGTCATAGAACATTTTCAATGCAAAGGTTCGCCGTAGTTAGAAAAACATTTCTTTTAGAATTTGTATGCAAAATATGTTTAATGTGTTGAATAAACGTAAATTAAGACACTCTGAAACTTTTATAGCAACATATAAAGGCTTACTGAGATTTCTTAACTTTTGTCCTGTCGTAGGAACAAGAAAAGCCCCATCAAAAAAAAACATTTTGGCTGTAAAATATTTGTTTCTCAACCGATTTTCAAAAATAAGTTATTTTTATTTACCACTAAAAATACAGTTTCATTAAGATAAAATGTATGTACGTATTATTAAAATTGAGCATGCTAATGCTGAAACCCTTGTGGCTGGAACAAGCGCCCCAAACGATGAACTAAAAGCACAGTATATCTACAAAATGCACGTAACACATGCACCTATTCATGTCATAAAGCATGAAGTTGAACCTTGCTTGACCAAACGAACCATATGTAATGTTCTTATATTAGCTGGGAGTAAAACATTAATTTATTCGTACTCCTAGATATAAGGTAAATTAATTATTTGTATACACACATTGTGTATAACACGCGATTGCACTTAGTAAACTTGTATATATATATATATCCATGAGTGTATAGCAGAATTTATGGATCAGGCGGCATTAAAAACACAAAGTCGTCTGCATAAATATTTATATTTCTACTTCTTTTTCTTCTTGCCCGACTTCTTTCCTGACTTCTTGCCTGCTGACTTCCCTTTTGAGTTCTTTGCACTTTTTGACCGGGTTGATTTCACTGACCCTTTAGCACTGCGTCCCCTTCTTGAAGATGTGCCGCTTTTCTTCGCTTTCGTGTCTTCTTCTTCTTTAATCTTTGGTATATATTTCACTCGGTTTCCCTGGCACCTTTTCTGTAAATAGATGTGTTTATACATTAATATGCGTGTCATACAAATGCACCCAGGAGTGGTGCCCATCGGTGACCTTTATATAGAATATATGCTACCCCTCATATGCTTTGCTCTGAGAGACAGAGTATAAACAAATGACATAAGAACATATTCATTCTGGTCCTATAGAAATCACAGCACCCTAACGCATTGGTACCATATGTCCGCACTGCACCACAAGCAAAGAGCAAAGCAAATGAACAAAACAATACACAACACAACGAGTGGTAAAGACAGGGTTACCGACTTGGAACGGTCAATAGGCAATATGGCCCACCCCTTAGCTTAAATCGATGTCAAGTGTACACAACCTCGCTATTATCCTATCTTCAGCGCTCAAATTGACAAGACAGGATAAATAAAAGTGTATCCCATCAAAAGGAAATCAATCTCTAAAAATAAAGTCCACATCCAGAGAAATTAGGAATCGATACACGTATATGTTAGTGCAAAACTATATAGAACATATACGAGTAATTAAAAAAAAACTCAGGATGTATCCATAATTATACCGAACAACCACAGCAGTTGCAACCAAAGGAAAAACCCGAGGGACGAACGTTCATGCACCAACATCTTCTTGCGGGTTTTCAGAAGGTGCAATCATGCAAATTACTTCACGTTCACTGCTCCTGTCTGAGTTGCTAAACCTCTAAATTAAAGATTTACTGTCTCTTTTTTTCGAATATAAAATTAACATTACTTTGCCTTGTTTGCCTTTACCGCGACTGATTTCCCTATTATAGGCTAACATGATACATAGCTACATGATTTCATAGAAACCATATCCTTCATGTGCCTTGCTCTGACGGTATCATTTCCATTCTGGTCAAATTTTATTTGACTATGATTCCCATTTTAACAGTAGATATAAAAGTCGAAAAGGAAATATAGCACTCACGGACCACACTCACGGACCAAAGTCAGCCAAAAAACACGCACAGAAACAAACAATAATTACAAAAATGAATAAAAGGCAATATATGACATCCCAAACATAAAATAGTTGACAATAGGGTTTCCGCCTTGGGACGGTCAGTGGCTAAAAAGGTCGCTGGGGTGGCGGTGGGTGGAGTTATTTTTTTAACAAGGTGCTTGGTGCATCAAACCTCACTCTTATCCTATTGTCATCCCAATAAAACGGGACAGTGTAAATAAAGATAACACCGCATGCCTATATTCTCTAAAAAACAATGCAACATTAATAGGCAATATAGGTTCAGTTTATAACTGGGAGAATTACTAAACGAAATGCAAATATTGGTCATTAGTATTACGGTAATACATTCTGAAAAATGATAATGCTATTTAAAGTGAACAAAATATATTTGTTCATGGTTGTTAAAAAGGGATACAATACAAGATGATAACTGTTAACATGCTAGTTATAGTTGAAGAGGTTTTAAAAAAACTGACAAAACAAAGAACAGTTTCAACAGGCAGTGAAAATACTCCTGCTGTTATTATTTAAACTGAACAAGAAATAGCTGAAACTGACATAATATTGCAGATGATAACGTTTGACATTCTGAATATTAGTTGTTGTTGTTGTTGTTTTCTGTAAAGATTTCGAAAACTGACAAATCAAGAAACAGTTTTTTTTATTATTAAAAATACATCAACTCTGCTATAAGAATGTCTAGTGAATTAATTATAATAAAACAGTATAATATTTGATTCATATAGTTTCGACTATAAACAAGACTAGAAATAACTAAGATTACAAGAATTTCTGTTCGATAATACGCAGTGTCATTTTTCTTTTATTAACACATAGTTCATCACTATCACTTATTTGTAAATAGTTTTAGCTTTATATATTTACATTAATTTTAATTACTATTTCATTTCTTCATCATTCATCAGTTTTTGCGCACAATATGACCCATGTATGTGTCCACGTGCCGTAAAACACCATTATTCATTCATTAGTTCATCACTTATCGTTAATGCCACATCTCAAAACCCCTTTATAATGCTTCTTATACAGTAATTGCAACTTGACAGGAAGGACAGAATGGATGACCGATGTGATCCTAGCTGCCTGGGTTAGACCTTTTAAGTTAAATTAGGACATCTTAACTTTTCATTATCCTTCATGATAAGACAAGATTGATCATCACAGCTGATCATCAGTCAAAACTGTACATGTTAAAAAGTTAGTTTTAAGATAACAGTTTCTACTTAATATTTCTAAATGGTGTGTTCACCGGAATGCCATGTTGATATACAAACTACTTATAATATTGGATTAATGTACATCATGAGAAAGTTAGTTTCAATAATGCTGTCAGCATAGGCTTTCCAAATTTTAACTTCTTGTCTTACTGCCGTTAAAGATCACGTTAAACGATATTGTGATAAAACTTATGAAAACTCTGGGATAAATTTATTTTGGTCTATAACAAATTTAGGAGACGTTCTTGATAACATTTTCAATAAACGTCATGATTCATCTATAAGCACTTATGATTTCTCTACACTATATACAACTTTACCACATCATCTTATCAAAGACAAGCTAATTTCTCTTATTCAAAAAACATTCGCTAGAGAAAATACTACATTTTTGGCCTGTAATAATATTAAAGCGTTTTTTACTAAAGGCAGTTTAGACAATTATACTATGTGGACTTGCTATGAAGTTTGTGAAGCACTCATCTTCCTATTAGATACTATTTTCGTCAGGTATGGAGCCACCGTTTATAGACAAATTGTTGGTATCCCTATGGGTACGAACTGTGCACCACTTGTCGCAGATTTGTTTTTATTTTGCTATGAAAGAGACTTCATGTTGGGTCTTTCACCAGATACCCAGGCAGATGTTATTGAAGCCTTTAATGACACCTCTCGGTATCTGGATGACATATTGAACATTGACAACCCTTTTTTTCCAACTATGGTTAATAATATGTATTCTAAAGAACTTCAGCTTAACAAAGCTAATATATCTGATAACGCTTCTTTTCTTGATTTAGATCTCTCGATTGAAAATGGTGAAATAATTAGCAAAATCTATGACAAGAGAGATGATTTTAATTTTGACATTGTTAATCATCCCCACTTGGATGGGAATGTTCCCCGAGCAACTTCTTTTGGGGTGTATGTGTCTCAACTTATTCGTTTTTCAAGAGCTTGTACTCGAGTTGAGGACTTTAATATTCGTAATCTTTGTATAACTAAAAAGTTACTCAATCAGGGTTACCGTTACCATAAACTTCGTAAAACCTTTGCAAAATTGTATTATCGTAACCCTGATCTTCTTTCCAAAGATAAATGTAATTTAAGGACTCTTCTGCGACAAGGACTATCACAACCTGACTTATATGGTGATGTGATTTATAAACTTCGTAAGATTCTTGGTCATGATCACTTTCATACTATCTTTGTTAAACTTGTTAAAAAGTTTATCAAAAGAGGTTATGACCCTATCATTTGGAAACGTACTGCATGCTTGGTGGTGGACCCTTTTACAGTTCGCCACTATGCTTTCCTCTTTAATTGTACGATGACCGGACAGGCTGTGGACCCTATGATGACGCCTACCTAAAGCCCATTGGGACGGTGGCGTTTGATGTTTGTCCATGATCTTTTTTGTCGTGCCCTTAATGGTGTATTCTCTTACTGCTCTGGCTTCTGCCAAGTCATTGAGTACCTTCATTGTGGCTTTTTAGGCTATTGTTTTTTGTATTATATTTTCACGAGCATATTTGTGTTTTACTTATAATGCCTATTGATGCTGCCTTGTTGGTTAGAGATTAGATCATGGCGGGGATTTCTTTATTTACACTGTCTTGTTTAATGGGATGACAGTAGGGTAAGTGTTAGGTTTGGTGCAATCAAGAAAAGAAGCATTATTATCAGATATATTTTCTTTATTAAGCCGAAGTTCTTTAGGATAAATATTATCAACCATAGTTGGAAAGAAAGGGTTGTCAATGTTCAGTATGTCATCCAGATACCGAGAGGTGTCATTAAAAGCTTCAATAACATCTGCCTGGGTATCTGGTGAAAGACTCAATATCTCTTTCATAGCAAATTAAAAACAAATCTGCGACAAGTGGTGCACAGTTCGTACCCATAGTGATACCAACAATTTGTCTATAAACGGTGGTACCATACCTGACGAAAATATTATCTAATAGGAAGATGAGTGCTTCACAAACTTCATAGCAAGTCCAAAATAAAAGAAATTAGCTTGTCTTTAATAAGGTGATGAGGTAAGGTTGTATATAGTGTAGAGAAGTCATAAGTGCTTATTGATGAAACTTGACCTTTATTGAAAATTTTATCCAGAACGTCTCCTGATTTTTTTATAGACCAAAATAAATTAATCCCAGAGTTTTCATAAGTTTTATCACAATATAGTTTAACGTGGTCTTTAACGGCAGTAAGACAAGAAGTCTACCTATAGCCAGTCAATAATTAAGCAGCTAAGGAAATGGTCCTCCATGTTCGGTAACCCAGTCCAAATTAAGACCGACAATGCTCCAAATTTAGTGAGTGGTCAATTTGAAACGTTTTTGTTAGAGCTAGGAATTAAACATGCTACGATTTCAGCGTATTGGGCAATGGAAAACTTTAACAAAAGTTTAAAATAGTGTGTAGAACTGCCATTGCACAAAACATAAATTGGTGAGTTGAATTGCAAACTTTCTTGCTACATTATAGGACAACTGAGCAATGTTCAACTGGTTTTAGTCCAGGTAGGCTTATTTTCAATAGAGATATGAAAACCAAAGTCCCTCAGCTAAATAAGGTTATGAGAAACAAACGTTTAAGGAAGGTTGACAAAATAAATAAACAGAGAATTCAATACTATGCAAACAAACAAAAAAGGTTTGGATACAAAAGGTACTGTTTTGATTCAAAAACGTGACAAAACAAAAACTAGTCAAAATTGGGAAAACACAGTTTACAAAGTTGTGAGGCAAAATGGCACTGCTTTAAAGCTAAATGCTGATAATGGAGAATTCCGTTACAGAAATGTGAGTCATGTGAGACCTTATTTTCTGTGTAGAAAACAAAGTCTGGGAAATGTGGAAAATAACATTGGAGATAAACGGAACTTAAGAAACACGGATAAACATCCGACCACCAGTGAGATATAGAAACAATAATAAAGTTCCTAGTATGCAAAAGTGTCAGAACAATTACCTTGTGTTGATAAACAGATAATGGACAATGCATTACAAACCAAATGTTGACAGTATAATTATTTTACTTTATGTATTGGATGCAACAAATAATTAAAATTGATGAGGAATGTAATGTATATATATTGCCACACCAGCAGGCGGGGCTTATTATGAGATTACCTATCTATTAAGTATATCCAAGTAGTTCTGTATTAGAGACATGTAAACCAATTGTTTTCAATGATATTACATGCAGCCTCTTTGTTTACATACGCAATACCTGTAATATAAATAAACTGTTTGACCATGTATGTTACTTCTTTGATGTTAACCTTTATCCCATGAACACTGCCATGGGATAAACGTTATAGTACGTATGTCTTCCGAATACTTCGTCAACGGTTTAGTTTCAAGAAGAATAGTTTGTCTTTAAATAAACTGTTAACTGCATGTCCTTTTATATGCATGAATGTAAGACGTTTTCAATGATAATTTTTAATTTATAAAACCACACATATGTGAATAGTCACCTACATAAAAGCGTATCGAGTATCACTATATAAATTTATATTTGTTAAGCTGCAAGCAGAAGATATTCGTAAGTAATTAGACGTATCTCGTGATCATATGTATCACGTGGTAGCTAATTATACAAGAGTTCAGTTGAGGATCATGCATTTCGTTGAAATGCATTTGGCGGTAAATGACCATGCAGTGAAGTGGTCATTTTAAGGACACATTTCCCAACGCTACTTGGTCATTGAAAAAGCATGAATATTTACAGCCAACACGCTTTATGGCTGATCAACTCAGGTATATAAATTGAGGCCCGCTCTAAGTTTTTTTATTTGTATAGCATTGCTACAATGGGGGTAACAACACTTTGTAATTTACTTTAATGAAGAAATATATGTTCATAATTTAACTTTTAAGTACAAAACATATCTGGTATTTCTTAATTGTTTTTAGACCAACAATCAGAGCACAACACAATACATATACAACATTCTTTAATGTGTTATTATGTGTACTGGTCACAAATGCTTTATTGGGTGGGCCTCATAATCTGAAGAAAAATTGAATTTAACACACTTTGCTCATGAAATTGTATGGCTAACAGTGATTAACAGTTACCTATAGAAATTCTCTCTCCCCCCCCCCCCACCCCCTCCCACCACCACCACCTGCCCCCCACCCCGCCCACAAATACAAAAATACAATAGGCGAGAAATATGTCCTTAAAGCTGTACAGTCACTATTTAACTGGTAATAACTCATGAATATGAATGAGTCACGTTTGAAGTAGTTTCAAATCGACGAACACCCCAAAAGTCGGTATATAAGGAGAAATCGATACGTAAAATTTCACATTTTTATTTAGCCTCCCTACAGGTAACATCGATAAATATTGCCCGGAACGGGATTTGAACCACAGCCTTGCACTTGTAAGATTTGAAAGATGTACGCTGAACCTCTAGACCACTGCTATTGGTATTGTGTAGCATTTTTAACACTAAATAGGTATTACGTAATAAGAAGAGCGCGCACACAAACTCTTCAAGCGCTAAATAACAAGTCGAGATATGGTTGATTTGAGGCGAAGTATTATTTCATATTGATAAGATACAGTATTACACCAGGCAGAGTTAATTTACAAGTGCGACAATATGGACTGCATATTCATTGATCCATCTTTAGTTGCGTTCAGATATGTTAAGTTATTTTGCCTCAAAATATATGGCAGTTAGTATACTATTTTCTCAAGTAGCGTTGTAGTTCAGTGGATAGAGCACAGGACTTGAATCAGAAGGTCGTGTGTTCGAGCCCTGAAAGAAGTTAACTTTTTTCTGTAAAAACTGTTACCTGTGTATAGGTACGATGTGCACTGGTCGATGTATATATAGTAAATGATTTCCTGCGTGTGTGTGTGTGTAGTTCTAAGGTTTATAGTCCATCCGCCAACGAACACGTCAAGGTATGCCTGACGCGATGGGCACAATATAGTCTGGACTTCCTGCTAGTTAGTTTTTAGGTTTTATTTATGCTCGCCCTATGGCACTAGGCCTTTTGGCGAGCTTTTCGGTAGGTGGTTAAAATTGTTTGGGGGGGAAATTGGAGGGGGATAGTTGTTTCAATAGTGGCAAGAACCAGGTAGACAACTGTGTCAGTTCTATAGGATTGGCCGTGAAATTCAGAAGGCGATTAGATTAATAATAATAAAGTATATTAACTGCCCTTAGTTGTTTATATTAAGCTCTGGTTGATCTATTTATTATTCTAAATTTAAATTTAAATTGAGGATATATTATATTCCAACGCCAGCGCGTCACCATTTATTGATTTTTTAAAAAATTATTCTATCTTAATATTTACATATATACATACTCCATGTTTTATCTGCCTCGTGCTCCCTTCCAGAAGGAATGGACATCATTAGATGAGAGCATATATTTTTAAAACACAATAAAATAAAGTAAAATAACCCAGTGTTGTTTGTAGGACATCACTCCAGATCTCTCAATAAAAAACAAAGCCAACAGAGGCGTGCGCTATGAGAGTAATCACGTCAAGTGGAGTGTGTCCCTCCGCCAAAGCCACGTGGAGGCCACACTGGGGAGGGCACGGGGCAGAAGTATACATAGGATTTACATGTTAATAATATTACCACCCTATCCCGTTGTGTGCATCAGACAAGATTAAAAAATGTTTTCTTCCCCGCTGTCGTCATAAAACTAAGCATATATACAAAATAAATCGGACAGCCAGGAATTTCTATTATCTTATCATATAAAAACCGATAAGTATTAAAATCACACAGCGGGACCGGTGGGGACTTACAATATATTGTTACTATATAGACAGAGAAGTCGAGCAGCTGTCGTTAATCAGCATGGGTTCGTAAGAAACGATTTACCATACTAAAATCCAACATAAGATAATATGTTTAAAACCTGTTACATTGTAAATAGGGCAGGACGGACGCTAGTCCGTTACAAAATGCCGATGTTTAAAGTTAATTAAAAGATAAAGTATCCCGTGGATCCAATGGGACTCCTTAGTCTCAAGTATCCATTAGGAACAGATTAACAGCCGATGCTCGTTTTCACAGAAGAAAAAAATATGTTAAAAATGAGGTCTATTCCAATTGGAGGTAGTAAACTGTCTGTATTTTTAATACAGAGTTTGTACCCACTGATGAGTCTAAGTTCTTCCCCATCAGTGATAGATTATTAATTAAATGTGGACCGAATATATATCAGTCCAAATTCTAAAAAATATAGAAGTGAGAAAGGTCAGGCGAAATGTGAAATACATTTAATTGATGATTTTACTGTAGGTGTTAATATAATAGATTGGGATAAAAGGGGGTATATAAAGAAATGAACATATAACTAGTAGTCTGAAGATGATTATACTGTATAATACTAACCGGAATATAAGGGAACATAAGGCTCATGATTAGGTATTGTTGTTATACACATAATCCGTATATATGATATATCTAGCTAAGACATAAGAGGTTATATCTTCTTTTGGAAATGTGAATCCTTAATGAAGTCACTAAGCGCACTAAAAACTATTTGTCTATATCGTTTTTCAGGATCTAGAATATTTGTAAGATTAAATGCAATTGATAATTGTTGAAGTTTAAATTTTAAATTATTTCGGGTTGCAACTAGCTGATCACAATCGAGAAGGAAATGTTCAGTGGTGAATGGGACAGAGCAGGAGGGGCAATCTTTATGTAGATCTTTTATTATATGGCTTCCCATGCTTGCTGGTAGTAGATTGTATCCCATTCTCAATCTAGTGATATCTTTATTTATTAATTTATTAGTTGAAAAAAGATCATGATTTCTAAAATTATTGCTAAGCCTTGTAATAGTATTATATTTATTTGTTTGGTCAGTTAGATAATGATTTAATTTCATGTTAATTATTTTATGGATGATGGAGTATATTTCTGAAGGGGCTAATGGGACAGGTTGATCAATTAATATGTTATTTAGGCCTGCCTTACAAGCAAGGTCTGCCTTTTCATTTCCAGGTATTTGAACATGGGCCGGACACCACTCCAATGTAACTGAAAGGTTTGAGAGGTTGCAATCATTAATTTGAATTAAAATATCTGAAATTAGGTCCGGCCTTGATTTACTGGTTCTATCCCTTATTGCAGTTAGACTGGATAGAGAGTCCGAAAATATAACTGAATATGGGGGTTTGTTTTTGTATATCCATTTGAGGGAATTTTTTATCGCAATAAGCTCAGCAGTAAATATTGATAATCCATCTGTAATTCTTTTAATTTTTGTAATATTTAAAGTTGGAATGACAAAAGCAGATGCTACTCTACCAGTATTTGGGTCTTTTGATCCATCTGTATAAATGCTGATATGGGAATTATATTTATTATTTATATGTTCGTTGCAGGCCAATTTAATATCTTGTTGGTTGTCTTGTTTACTAATCATATTCGAAAGGTTTATATCCACTATTGGAGTAAGTAAAGTCCATGGTGCAATATCTTTTTTACTAGAGTCTGAGATGTTTATATCTTTTAAGTTGTATTCTTCAACAAGATTAAATGTGACTGAACCAAAGGGTTTGGGCCTATCTTTGAACTTATTTTTACAATAAGTAGGTTTAATAATGTCGTTGACAGGATTAGTTATTTTATTAGTCTGGGATCTAGACCAGTATCTCAGCATCTGCTCTTCTCTATGTAAATGGAGGGGGAGGACTCCCGCCTCATGTTCTAAAATATGTTTTGGGGTAGATTTAAGTGCGCCTAGTGCTATCCTTAAAGCTTTGTTTTGAATAATATCAAGTTGCTGTAATAATGAGGAAGAAGCACATGAGTAAACGTGGGAACCATAATCTATTTTTGGTCTAATAAGGGTTTTATATAATATAATTAGAGATTTTCTATCTGATCCAAAATCCGTTCCTTTTAACATTCTTAATAAATTTAAATCTTTCTCACATTTAGCTATTAGATTGTGTATATGTGTTGTAAAGTTTAGTCTTCTATCAAAAATCATGCCTAGAAATGTGGCTGTTTTACTGAATATAATTTTAGTGTCACCTAGAAAAAGGTCGACAGATTCTCGGGGGGTATTGCCAAAAATAACTCCCACTGTCTTATTTGGTGATAATTTAAAAACCCATTTTTTTGCCCATTCCCATATTAAATTTAGGCCCTTTTGAGTTTATTTAAATTTTTCCCTGTTACCCACGTGCTACTATCATCGGCAAATTGGCTAACAACCATGCCAGTGTCTTTTACGATATCTGGCAGGTCGTTAATGAGAATATTAAAAAGAAGGGGGGATATTATGGAACCTTGGGGAGTACCTCTCTCTAGTGATTCTTCATCAGAGAGAGAGTCCTCAACCTTAACTTGTATCTTCCTGTCCTGAAGAAAGGCCTTAATGAAGAAGAAGCAATTTCCTCTAATGCCAAAATCAAATAATTTAGTAAGAATTCCTATATTCCAAGCAAGGTCAAATGCTGCTTGTAGATCTAAAAATATAGCAATTACAGAATGTCCAATGTTTTTTGCATATATTATATCATGTTGTAATCTGGCCAACTGATCTTGTGTACTGCGGCCCTTCCTGAAACCTGATTGAAATTTATTTAATAAGTGTTTTGTTTCTAGGAAGTGTTCTAATCGATTTTTGACCATATGTTCCATTAATTTACTAGGATGAGAAGTTAAGCTTATGGGTCTATAGGATTTAGGGTCATTAGAGTCCTTATTAGGTTTTTTAATCGGGATAACACAGGCCAGTTTCCAGGAGGTCGGATAGATTTTGGAAGTCCAGATGTTATTATAAAGAAGAAGCCAAATACTTAAGGTGGATTCAGGCATATGTTTAAATAGCTGATAAGAAATTTTGTCAGGTCCCACGGCGGATTTTTTTCTGCTATTAATTGCATCTCTAAGCTCCAGCATATTAAAGGGGAGATTAAGAGTAGGATCTATATCCTCTTGAATGTCGTTATTAATTTTATTATTAAAATCTGTTTCAAAATTATCTTGGAAATCATTTGTAATTTTAGGAAGATTGTCCTTACTCGAAACTTGGGCGTAATGCTTGGCCAACATGTTAGCTTTTTCTTTATTCGTTGTTGCATATTGAAGATTTGTTTGTAACAGTGGCACCGAGGAAGATGACTTTCCACGTATTTTATTAATCTTTGTCCAAAAAGTTTTAGTATTACTTTGTTTTAAAGAACAGGTATTTATAAATTCTTCCCAATTGCTTTTCTTCGCTGATGATATAATATTTTTAGAGTCAAGCTCTGCATTTTTAAAGTTAAATAGATTTGTTTCAGAAGGGTCTTTTTTTAATTTATTCAACATGTATTTGCGTTTTTTAACCGCCTGTTTGCATTCCGAATTCCACCATGGGACATTTTTCTTTTTTGGCATTTTATTATAAATTGGGACGCTTTGATGGACTATATTCAGTATCGCATCAGTTAAATTATTATTAAATATATTTATATCTTCTGAGAATAAGTCTTCTGTATTTAAATCTTTACATAGGATATTGAAAAGGTCCCAGTCTGTTTTATTATAGTTGTATTTATCTTGATTATATTGTTCATGTGAAATCTTATCATTTATTAGCTGTATAGAGATATAGATTGGGAAGTGGTCAGACCCCCAATTATCGTCTAGGACTGTCCATTGAGTTTTTTGAGAGAGGGGGATGGTAGAGAAAGATAGATCAATATTTGACAGGTTTCCCGTTCTGTTATCAATGTGTGTTGGGGAGCCGTCGTTAAGAAGAATTAAATTCTGCTCGTCAACCCAAGACAAATCTCTTTCCCCTTTTTATTTGAGTTTTCAGAACCCCATGCATGGTGGTGGGCGTTAAAATCTCCCGTGATTAAGACATGTTTAATATTAAGCTCATTTATTTTCTTACTAATTTTGTTTAATGATCTACTATCACAGTTTCTTGAATAAAGGTTAGATATAATAAAAGTGTAGTCTTTGTATAACACTTTAAAAAGCTGGACTTCAATTGTAGTATTATCATTGTCGTCCCTAGGATTTTCTATATTTATATTTTCATAATTGATGTAATTTTTAAAATAGACTGCCAGACCCCCACACTCATTGTTATTTTTATTATTAAAAAATTTGAATTCATGTCTGAATCCCGGTATAGTTTTAAAATTGTTCTTGTTAAATTTTGTTTCTTGCAGACATATAATGTCAATTTCCGGATTCAGGTCTAAGAACAGTTTTATTTCAGCATGCTTTATATGAGTTAGTCCCCCCGCATTAAAAGATATTATGTTTACTTGCTTATTCATTTCAACAGTTTGTTTATCCTATTTTTCACAGAAGTATTCTGTTTTTTTGCGCTTATCGAAGATATTGTGGATTTTCTAGGTGTTTTTGTTACCTTTAGAGCTCCTTGTAATTTTTTTGGTGTTTTTAGGACACGGGAGTTCCTACTTAATTTGTTTATAACTATGCTAGACTTATGATTATTGTCCTTTACGGCCTTATGTTCAATAGTAGGGGGTTGGGGTTGTTGAAGTAAGGGATCTTTAGTCAATGGTTGAATTGCTCTAAAGATTTCTCTTTGTACATGGGAAATTAACAGAGGGCCGCTGGGTCTAGTTTTTTCATTTAATAATTTAATTGTGACTTTAGTTAAAATATCAATATTTGTAATCATGGTTTTTGAGTAACCAGATACACTTATTTTATATGGGGAAGTTTGGGAGGAAGATTCTAAAAATGTGGGCGTAATTCTTATTGGGATGCTAGGGGTAGGGGTCTCGTTTAGGTCCACCAGGTCTAGAATTGATTTGTTAAAAAAACTGTAATTCGACGTCCAATCTGAATCTATGCTTTCTCCGGATGATATTATAGAAGTATTTTGTGTTACATTGAAGATACTGCTATCACTAATTGTTGTAGAGGTATTGGGTGAGAAGACGGATGAGCAGTTAGATTTGTTGGAAATTTGATGTTTAAGATCCAAATTAATAGCAGGGTCTATGTTAGGTGTGGATTGTTTTGGACCTATCTCCGGAGAGTTTATGGGGGTTATTTGATTATTTATAGCCGTTTTATTTGCATGTTCTGGAGAATTTTGGGTAGAACTGTCATTATCCCTTGTAGAAATATCAATATAAAGGGGATTAAACTGAACTGGAGAGTTTTCAGGGGTTTGTATATTGTTTATATCAGTTTTCATGACAGGATCTGATGATTTTTGAAAGGAACAGTCTATAGATCTGGTGGAGATATCAATGTAAATGGGGTTTTTAAGATTTGCGAGATCTGTAGCATGAATCTTATTTGTAGTAGCAATACAAGGGGGATTTGAAGGGTTTAGGAGATCTGGAGAGTTGGTTATGGCTCCGTTTGTGGAAGTAAACAAGATGGGAGGTAATACACTTATTTCCTTATGAGGGGGTGAATTTTTGGTAAAGGTGATCTCTATGGGTTTTTTAATCTCCTCTATATTAAGTGGGTGTTGGTTTAGAGGAGGGGAAGGGAGGAGAGGTTTGCCAAGTCGGCAGATCTTCTTATCCTGACCTCTGGTAAATTTAATTATTTTCTTGTTCCAAAAAGAGCTAGAGAGCATTTCTGTGTCGACTGCTAGCTCATTATCTAAAGTGATGATTTTATCTGCGGGAGCTATATTTAAAGTTGGCATGCTTTCTGTTTTAAGTTGAATTGTTGTAATCCCTGTTGTTAATGTGGCCTTATCAGGGTTACATGTAGCATTTGGAACTAATATTGGTGTGGCCATATAGATGGGGGTGGTAGGGGAATTTAATAAATTAAGTTTAGTAGATTCCTGTTTTATGGGTTTGAGTTGGGACTGGGGGACTTTAGGCACCTGTATATTGATGGGGATCTGTGGATGGACAGTTTCAGCGGAGCGGATTTTAAACGGACGGGTCTTAATTTCAAGAAGTGAAGGAATATATTTGAATCTGGAACTAAATAATGGAAGGGATTCTGAGACTGTGGCTCGTTTATTTGGCAATACCTTCCTTGGCTGTCTGTATAAAGGGGCTTTATGGGGATATAATATTTTTTGACTTTTTTTAAATGGACGGGTTTTAATATCTAGTAGTGAAGGTATCCCTAAATGTTTTGTTTTAAGAGTTGGGGGTTTTGGATCAACATCCCAATCACTTTTTTCTGTGACCCAGATTGATTTTTTAGTTGTCTCGTTATTTAATGTAACATTAGAAGTATTAGTTTCGAGGTGATGTTCGAGTGTTGAGACGTTAGATTTACGGGAGATAGAGGGGGGTATTAAATGTTTTGAATCCTTATGTATTTTGATGGCCACAGCCCAAGAGACTTTTTTTGACTGGGTAATTTTAGTAATTTCTACAGCTTTTGTGTAGGCAGAGCATCCCCTATACCTAGTAGTGTGTGGTCCTCCACAGTTAGAACAGCAATAGCTTGTGGAGGAGCAGTCTCCAGTGTGGTGGGCTTGGGCACATTTGGCGCAGGATAAAGTTCCTTTGCATTTATTTATTTTGTGCCCAAAGCCCTGACACTGGAAACATCTAATTGGGGGGGAGACAAATTCCTCCACTTCAAAAGAGGTAAAAGTTTTATATATTTTAAGTATTTTTGGGAGTGTATCCCCACCGACGACGACCTTTACTGCCCCTGTATTTAATCCGAATTTATTTTTTAAAATGTTGAGTGAAATGATGTGTGGAGTTTTATTGTTTTCGTCCACGAATTCCTTTTTTAATTCATCCATGTCCGTGTCAAGTGGCACATGGTGGATGACTCCTTCTCTAGTATTAGATGAAGGGATGCTTATTGAGATTTCTATATCTCCTAAGAAGAGGGGAGTATTATTTAGAATGAGGGATTTGGCTTCGGCCGAAGTTGTTTCTATTAAGAGGTCACCAGATTTTAGTGGGACTACTCTTTTGATTTTGTTTGGAAATTTGGTTGATATTAGTCCTGAAAGTTTAATTAAAGATATTGTTTTAGTAATTGCTTGTCCCTCCTTTGATTTAAATAAAAGTTTATGGTCCCAATTGTTGTGAAGAATATGATGGTCGTCGCTGGCGGAGAGGGCATCGCCCAGTACTTTTTTGTAGCTATTAGACATGTTGTTTTGTTGTTATTAAGATAATTTAGAAAAAATAAAAAATAGAGAGTGATTTTCAAAGTAGAGATACTCTGACTAAGTAATTGAAGTGATCACACGCTATGTTTATAGCGGCTTTACACGTTTTATAGATTTAAATTGTATATAAAATAAATGTACAACACACTGTACCACGGCAGAATATAAAATAAATGTACAACACACTGTACCACGTCAAATGTATTTGATGTAAAAAAAAAGTTATAAAGGAAATAACACTATTAAAACACTATAAGACTTTATAGGGCTAGTGCAGTACCATATAGTACAGTGTAATGTAGTGCAACTAGCCTATATGTGTACGCTTTAAATGTCAGCGTATCTGTCCAACCTATGCACTCAATAGCATATCTATATTTAGAAAAAGTTCACAATCTACCCTAAATGTCAACGTATCTTGACCAGCTGATGTCCTATTGTGTGCACTGGTCGATGTATATATAGTAAATGATTTCCTGCGTGTGTGTGTGTGTAGTTCTAAGGTTTATAGTCCATCCGCCAACGAACACGTCAAGGTATGCCTGACGCGATGGGCACAATATAGTCTGGACTTCCTGCGCTATATTTGCTCGCTTAAATACCCGATTTCGACATGAGCTGGTGAACAGGAATTTACAAATAAAGACACGCCTACAAAGAAGAAATCAATTGATATAGGGACTCGGTAGCTTTAATAAGTCATTCGAGGTTTGGTTTGCAAGCAAGACAGGAAAGTACAATAGTGAGCCCCACCCGCCCTCCCAAAAAAAGATTGATATGGATGTAATATAAATAAATATTCCATATGTTATTGATAATAATCTGTTTACATGAAATCTGAAGATCTTTTCAGTCTGTTTTAGATATTGGCATGTAAAGACCATCTCTATATATTGTAAATGCTGTGTTCCTGACGACTATAATAGCGCATTTCTACGACACATACATTTGTGTATAAGAACCTGATTCCTGGTTACAAGTGCCGATATATGGAACATCGGTGGATATCTGCTTCAATAGAGCAATTTACAGGAACCAGTCCTTACCACCACCAGCAGAGTCCATGGTCTACTGATTTACCATGTATATTGAGATGATTAAAATGTCTTGCTGCAAACGCAAATCACACCCATATTGTCTTGTTTAGTTTATTATAAGTCATTCAATATTAAATACGATTGATATGGAAATAATAAGATGCAGGAGTTGAGTCCGTTGAATAGCCTAAAATATAACTATTTTATAATTGTTTGAGCTTACGAATTAAATTATAATTCTATTAACAATGCATAACCTATTAAAATAGGATTAAATCAATCTTAAATGTATTAATAAAAGTAGCTGTACTTACCGTATTAGTCGTTACAAGTGCAGCCCCACCGACACATTATTACATAAGCTCTCGGATTAATTTACAACAATACCATTAAAACAAATTAACCGCATTAAAACAAATTAACCACATCGCGAATCCTTCATCTAATCGATTCGAACTTTTCATAAATAACAAAAACTGCAGCAATCCATGTTTTATATTTAGAATATTTACAATATTTAATTAAACGAAAATAACGAAAATATATTTGCTCCCCTTTATGTAATGGTTGAGCATGTATTGTCAAACGATCAACTAGTAAGAGGTATTATAATCGCTTGGCAATGGCATATCAACAATGGTCGTTTCTATACATATGTCAGCTATAGGTCTCTTCGGTGATTGATTTTCGATTTTTGAGTGGCGCGATTTATTATCGCCGTTTATTTGATCAAAAGGCAATAACGATAAGTGGGTCGTAACGTGCAGATACATTAGATATGTGTTTACATGATATATGATAAGTGAATTTGAGAGACCAGAGAAACACGCTTCAATCGGAATGAGTGTTAATTTAAAACTGACTTGAGGTTACGCATTTGGCATTATTATACCTCACGTTTACACTCCTGTATACATTTCCCAGCATGCTTCAATTTTTACTATTCACCGGGCAACAATTTTTACTGTAACACGATTGTGAAGGGAAGTATAAAAATAGGTTTTGGGTTTTTTCAATAACGACACGCTTTGGCAATTGGAAATCGGTGGACGCTTATTAAAATACAGTTGACGTTATGTCAGTCGTAAGACGCTTGGTATACCAAACGGAAAAAAAAATGTGGCGAGCAGATTTGTTACTTTAAGTCAAAACTGGTATACAAATATAAATTTTAAAAAAAAATATATTGGGATTTTTTCACACTCATATATTTAAATTTTAATCAAAACATTTGTTCGGTATAATAAAATAAATATTGCATCCCAGTGAGGGTGACAGTGAATATTGTCAATCTTCCTCAGGTTGACAATATCCACTGTCACCCTCACTGGGATGCAATATTTATATAATGTTATCAGTAGTTGTTCTTTTTATGTGAACAGAACACTTCAGACTACTGGTAATCTTTATTATCAATATGCTTAGCCGGTAAACTTCAAATTTACTGTTAATCATTATTATCAATATGCTTAGCTGGTAAACTTTAAATTTACTGTTAATCATTAAATATAAATATACATCGCTGGTAAACTTCAAATTTACTGTTTATCGTTATTCAAAGCTATCAAAATTCAAATTTGCTGTTAATAATTAAATATTAAAGTCATAGCTCTTCAAATTTAATGTAAACCATTAAATATCAATAAGTATAGCTCTTCAAATTTACTGTTAATAATTATATCTCTATCTCTTATTAAACAATAGATTAATTCACGTTACTTTGTTAGATCAAGTGTTTTTAAATTTACTGAGCTAATGCAGTCTGTTAGTTTTTCTGTTATCTCAAAACTTTGTAAATTTGTATATCAAGCGACAATTATTCGACAAAACATAGTTAATCGTCATGAAAATGTACTGTAAATCTCACTTAAAGTAAATACTACACCATCTGTTGCACATATATATGCTTTAACGTTCTTCGTGCTATTTCAATATGTATATATGTACATACATACACATTGCATTGTTCTATTTTGTTAAATTACAACCTCACGTTTAATATACGTTGGTATATCTTTTCAGTATAAATCATGTTTGGCTTGTTTGTATATCTTTTCAGTATAAATCATGTTTTGCTCATTGCCTTTATGTCTATGCACATACTTATCATGACTGACTTATTCATTGTATCACGTAACAAGAAACATTATTAGTATAGAAAGGGGGGGGGGGGGGGGGGGGGGGGGGGGGGGGTTCTGGAACTGTTTCCCAGAGCGGGCAACGAACACCAAGCAACTGTAAAATGTGTCGGCCATTGGCTGTTAACCCAGGTACACCATTACAAAATATCTAAATGATAGCATACTTGGGCCAAAAGCCCTGACACATATTATTAATTACTTGAGCAAACCCGCTCTGGGGAACTATCGCTGAACACCCCCCTCCCACCCCACCCCACCCCCACACACTCTTTCTATACTACTTGTATATACTAGATTAGATTATTTTTTATTAATTTCGGCGAAATTTTCCAATCACACGACTCAAAACGGCATTAACACCAGGTCTTCTAGCAGGAGTATGTCTACATTTTGCAATATTGAACGAGTAACGGTAAGCAGGACGCAAGTAAATTAGACAAGATATTTTCATCTGACATTAAAACAAGCATGCTACAAGCACCAACAATAATCTAACTATGTTATATATGAGTGAAATCAGAAAAATACGAGCAAGCATACCAGCAGGAAAAAGATGGGGGAAAGATATCGAAGAATTGCAAGACAAATTGAAAATCCTAGTAGCCCAAAGAAAGAAAAAAGTTTTGTCTCCAGAAGGTAGGACACTGAGAGCAAAAATAGCAGCAGGGGTGAGATGGGGAACGAATGTCAATGAATTACAAAAACAATTACAGGGATTAGATGGAATATTGAAAATCAAGAAAGACCAAAAAGAAGAAGACCAAAATGACATCGATGATACACAAGAAATGTCAGATGATAGTACAGAACAAAATGACACCGAAGATGAATTACGAAATAGATTTGAGGATCTTTGGACAAAAGTAAAACATGGTATGCAGAAAAGGGAAGATCTGTATGAAATCGCAAACATATCTATACAGTTGAAAAAACTTGGATCCATAGCCGAAAAAGATAAACGTGAAATACTCGATTGGTTGAACAAAGTTTTTGTTGCAAATCAATACAGATAATCTCATAAATTTTCAGCGAAAGAGGACTTGCTAAACTTCAGATGCATCTCTACATTTCATTTCGGTAGAGGTATACCAAACGGGGTTCTAGGAATGTTCTTTCCCAGGACATGCTAGCAAGATGACTTGCCAAACTTCAAATATGTCTCTATATATTTTTCGGTAGAGATATATCAAAATGGGGTTCTGGTAATGTTTGTGGAGCTACATGTTGAAATATTACCCATTCAGAGATATCACAGAACCAAGAATACTGGGATATCACAGAATCAAGAATACTGGAAAAGCATCAAATCAATAATACTGAGATATCACAGAATCAAGAATATTGAGATATCATCAAATCAAGAATACTGATATATCACATTATCAAGAATATTGAGAAATCATCAAATCAAGAATACTAAGATATCACATAATCAAGAATACTGGAACAGCATTAAATCAAGAATACTGGTATATCACAGAATCAAGAATACTGAACTTGCAGCAAACAAGAGATACCGAAACAGCATCAAATCAAGAATACTGAGACATCACAGAATCAAGAATACTGAAACAGCATCAAATCAAGCATACTGAGATATCACAGAATCAAGAATACTGAACTTGCAGCAAACCAGAGATACTGAAAGAGCATCAAATCTAAAATACTGAAACAGCATCAAATCAACAATACTGAGATATCACAGAATCAAGAATAATGGGATATAACAGAATCAAGAATACTGAGATATCATCAAATCAAGAATACTGGAAAAGCATCAAATCAAGAATACTGAAATATCACAGAATCAAGAATACTGAGATATCATCAAATCATGAATACTGGAAAAGCATCGAATCAAGAATACTGAGATATCACAGAATCAAGAATACTGAGATATCATCAAATCAAGAATACTGATATATCACAGAATCAAGAATACTGAGAAATCATCAAATAAAGAAAGCCGAGATATTGCAGAATCAAAAATACTGGAACAGCATCAAATCAAGAATACTGAGATATCACAGAATCAAGAATATTAAACTTGCAGCAAACCAGAGATACTGAAACAGCATCAAATCAAGAATACTGAGATATCACAGAATCAAGAATACTGAAACAGCATCGAATCAAGCATGCTGGGATATCATAGAAACAAGAATACTGGGAAATCACAGAATCAAGAATACTGAGATATCATCAAATCAGAGATAATGAGGTAGCATTGAATCAGAGATATTGAGAAATCTTCAAATCAAGAATACTGAGATCAAGACTATTGACATAGCATCTAATCAAGAATACTGAGATATAATAGAATCAAGCATTCTGAGATATCACAGAATCAAGAATACTGAGATATCATCAAATCAGAGATAATGAGGTAGCATTGAATCAGAGATATTGAGAAATCTTCAAATCAAGAATACTGAGATCAAGACTATTGACATAGCATCAAATCAAGAATACTGAGATATCACAGAATCAAGAATACTGAAACAGCATCGAATAAAGCATGCTGGGATATCACAGAAACAAGAATACTGGGAAATCACAGAATCAAGAATACTGAGATATCATCAAATCAGAGATAATGAGGTAGCATTGAATCAGAGATATTGAGAAATCTTCAAATCAAGAATACTGAGATCAAGACTATTGACATAGCATCTAATCAAGAATACTGAGATATAATAGAATCAAGCATTCTGAGATATCACAGAATCAAGAATACTGGAACATCATCAAATCAAGAATACTGAGATATCACAGAATCGAGAATACTGAGATATCATAGAATCAATAATACTGAGATATCATAGAATGAAGAAAACTGGAACAGCATCAAATCTAGAATACTGAGATAGCAGCAAATCAGAAATATTGAGATAGCATTGAATCAGAGATATTGAGAAATCATCAAATCAAAAATACTGAAACAGCATCAAATCAAGAATAATGAAAAGCATCGAATCAAGAATATTGAAATAGCAGCAAATCAGAGATATTGAGATATCGTGAAATCAGAGATATTGAGATATCATCAAATCAAGAATACTGAACTTGCAGCAAACCAGAGATATTGATATATCATCAAATCAAGAATACTGAAATAGCAGCAAATTATGAATACTGAAATAGCAGCAAATCAAGAATACTGAGATATCATCAAATCAAGAATACTGAACTTGCAGCAAACCAGAGATATTGAGATATCATCAAATCAACAATACCGAAATAGCAGCAAATTATGAATACTGAAATAGCAGCAAATCAGAGATACTGAAATAGCAGCAAATCGAGAATACTGAGATATCATCAAATCAAGAATACTTAACTTGCATCAAACCAGATATATTGAGATATCATCAAATCAAGAATACTGAGATATCATCAAATCAGGAATACTGAGATATCATCAAATCAAGAATACTGATATATCATCAATTTAGAGATCTCGAGATATCATCAAATCATGAATACTGAAATAGCAGCAAATCAAGAATACTGAAACAGCATCGAATCAAGAATACTGAGATATCATCAAATCAAGAATACTGAGATAGCAGTAAATCAGAGATATTGAGATATCATCAAATCATGAATACTGAAATAGCAGCAAATCAAGAATATCACAGAATCAAGAATAATGAAACTGCATCGAATCAAGAATATTGAAATAGCACGGAATCAAGAAAACTGAGATATCGTCAAATCAAGAATACTGAAATATCAGCAAATCAAGAATACCGAGATATTACAGAATCAAGAACACTGAGATATCACAGAATCAAGAATACTGAGATATCATAGAATCAAGAATACTGAGATATCACAGAATCAAGAAAACTCAGATATCACAGAATCAAGAACACTGAGATATCATCAAATCAGAGATATTGAGATATCATCAAATCATGAATACTGAAATAGCAGCAATTGAAGAATATCACAGAATCAAGAATACTGGAACAGCATCGAATCAAGAAAACTGAGATATCACAGAATCAAGAATACTGGAACAGCATCAAATCAAGAATACTGAGATATCACAGAATCAAGAAAACTGAGATATCACAGAATCAAGAATACTGAGATATCACAGAATCAATCAAGAATAATGGAACAGCAGCAAATCAAGAATACTGAGATATCACAGAATCAAAAATATTGAGATATCACAGAATCAAGAATACTGAGATGTCACAGAATCAAGAATACTGAGATATCGCAGAATCAAGAATACTGATACATCACAGATTCAAGAATATTGAGATATTGCAGAATTATGAATACTGAACTTGAAGCAAATGAAAAATACTGAGATATCACAGAATCAAGAATACTGAACTTGCAGCAAATCAAGAATACTGAGATATCACAGAATCAAAAATACTGGCACAGCATAAAATCAAGAATACAGAGATATCACAGAATCAAGATCACGGAGATATCACAGAATCAAGAATACTGAGATATCATTAAATCAAAAATACTGAACTTGCAGCAAACCAGAGATATTGAGAAATCATCAAATCAAGAATACTAAGATATCACTGAATCAAGAATACTGAGATATTATCAAATCGTGGATACTGAGATAGCAGCAAATCAAGAATACTGAGAAATCATCAAACCAGAGATATTGAGATATCATCAAAACAAGAATACTGGGATATCACAGAATCACGAATACTGAAACAGCATCGAATCAAGCATGCTGAGATATCGCAGAATCAAGAATACCGGAACAGCATCAAATCAAGCATACTGGGATATCACAGAATCAAGAATACGGAAACAGCATCAAATCAAGCATGCTGAGATATCACAGAATCAAGAATACTTAAACGGAAGCAAATCAAGAATACTGAGATATCATCAAATCAGAGATACTGAGACAGCATTGAATCAGAGATATTCAGAAATCAACAAATCAAGAATACTGAGATAGTAGTAAATCATGAATACTGAAATAGTAGCAAATCAGAGATCTCGATATATCATCAAAAAATGAATACTGAAATATCAGCAAAACAAGAATACTGAGATATCATCAAATCAGAGATATTGAGATATCACGGAATCCATCATAAAATCAAAAATACTGAAATAGCATTGAATCAAGACTATTGAAATAGCATCGAATCAAGAATACTGAGATATAAAAGAATCAAGCATGCTCAGATATCACAGAATCAAGAATACTGGAACAGCATCAAATCAAAAATACTGAAATAGCAGCAAATAAAGAATACTGAGATGTCATAGAATCAAGAATACTGATATATCACAGAATCAAGAATACCGAAACAGCATCAAATCAAGAATACTGAGATATCATCAAATCAAGAATACCAAGATATCATCAAATCAAGATTATTGAAATAGCAGCAACTCAAGAATACTGAGATATCATCAAATCAAGAATACTGAACTTGCAGCAAATCAAGAATCCTGAGATATCATCAAATCAAGAATACTGAACTTGCAGCAAATCAAGAATACTGAGATATCATCAAATCAAGAATACTGAACTTGCAGCAAATCAAGAATCCTGAGATATCATCAAATCAGGAATACTGAACTTGCAGCAAACCAGATATATTGAGATATCATCAAATCCAGAATACTGAGATATCATCAAATCAGAGATCTCGCGATATCATCAAATCAAGAATATTGAAATAGCAGCAAATCAGATATACTGAAATTGCAGCAAATCAAGAATACTGAGATATCATCAAATCAGAGATCTCGAGATATCATCAAATCAAGAATATATAATACTGTAGCCCAACTCACCCACAAAGTCAGATTCATTCAAGCATAGACCCTACACTGCTTTATTTCCAATTATACATTTATTTGATATAATACAATATTTGCACATATTCATGTTTATCAATATTGAAATGATATTTCAACCACAATAGTAGTAATACTCCCTTGTGATATAGCCCACAAGGTTTCAAGCAATGTTTCGACTGTTTTTAGGAATATCTACTTGTTATTGAGTGATATGTTCCATTTATATCATATATAACATCATATATAGATATTGAAATATTCAGTAGATTCCAAGGGCAGTCTCGTCAGGGATCCCCTTTCTTTTAAATTCAAATTGTCTCAGTGTTCGATTAATACCTTAACATACAAATCTTACGGTTTATTCCGTAACGCACAACAAATAATGTGTATTGTTATATTGTCCATACGTCATTCTCAGATAACCTGATCTGATACATGTTTAAAATTTATTTCAGAATTCAGCCATGACTGAATATATATTATATTACCATTATTATTTATTTATTATATGTAAAGGGTATGTGACTATTTGGGTAAATATATCATACACCTTGTTTTATATATTATTGCGTGTTTGCTTTATACAAATCTGTATATTTAGGTTCATTCCGTATATACAATGTGACTTGTATTACATTTGAAATGCATTACTGATTCCTATTAGTTGGTAAAGCACGTTAATACTATCTAACTATGAAGTATACACTCAAGAGATATGAAAACACCGCTATATATTCTATATACTGCACACATAATTGCACATAATATTCCAAAGAAATCCCAAGATGTTTTTTTAAAAATAAGTTGCAGTTAACTAGAGAAAGGACACAACTGTGATGTTGTAGACGTTTTAATCACACTACACCTTGTAACAAGAACTTCATAAATGTTAAAGTTGCTCTTTGAAAAACTGAGCTAGTTCAGTACTGTATTTAACGTAAATAGTTTGCAAAACGTTGCATCCTAAGTTTGCACACATGATTGAGCCAAACGCGTACTCTGTCAATAATGAAACATTGAAGGAATACTATTTGCTGTATTATTTGTTGAATTAGTATTTTTTCCAAAAGGAAAGGTCTTACGTAGCCATGTACCATTCGATTAAAAGCAGCATACTGTACATACAATATATAGCGGAAATTCCCGTGTTGCGTTTTCATATCTCTTGAGTGTAGTAATAATTTCGTACTAGCAATTTATGATATATACTTATGACCAACGTTCGTTATTATATTGAACAACAGATCACTTAAAGTCATCTGCACTTATGTCTAAGGTTCATTATTGTATAGAACCAACAGATCACTCAAGGTCATCTGAGATAAAGTACTAGATACCAGGTTATATTAAGTCCTACAGAACGCTTAGTGCGAGCTGGAGTATCTTTATTAAGTACTTTTATTAATTTGAAGGTTCAATGCTTGTGTTGAACCCATGAGACGCTTATAGCAGTCTGATCCGATATATGGTATAGATAGATAGATTAGACAGACAGACAGGCAGACAGGCAGGCAGGCAGGCAGGCAGGCAGGCAGGCAGACAGACAGACAGACAGACAGATCCAATTTCCAATAAGCTTAAAAGCCCATGAGGATACAAAATACAATTACAAAGCATGGCAACAGTGTAGTTATTACAAAAAATACATGTCCAAATATGCAGTTTATCTTAACTGATCTGATACAATGAGAAGGCGTTTATATAACACTTCCTTGCATAAATAAATTACAATTCATCACAATTTCCTTAACATGTATTATATCAAATGAGTCAAATAAAACAGCTTGTTATCCGTATGATAAACATATATAATATAATGTAAATATTAGTACAGATATACATGACTATTAATCCACCACGGATTTTTAATAGTTATTAATAGTTGCAATTTAATTGGTGATTAATTTGTTTGTTTACCACAGAATTTAAATAATTGAATTGAATTGAATGTTGTTTAACGGCTCATCAACACAATACAGGTTATTTAGAGCCGCCCCAGAGAGAGGGGAAGGATACATAGGATCCGGGAACCTGCCCTACTCTTATTATCGAATAGATTCCTATGGTTCTTTAACGTGCTCGGAGGATAGACCGATACACGGGACCGCCCGGTTTACGTCCCCATCCGACGTAACAAACAATGACATAGACACCCGTTGTTTAGTGAAGACAAGTTTTAACCCAGTAAATGAAAACACTTTACTGATTGTCAAACTACAAGACATGCAGTCCCAGTAAATGAAAACACTTTACTGACGGTCCGTATTACCAATGTGCTTGCATTCTTCACCAAAAAACGTTTCTAATTAAAATGGTCAATATGCTTGTTATCATGTTGATTAATACGTACATACGTTTATACAAACATGACATTCACGTTTACAACCATGACGTATTACATACATTATATTTAGAAATAGCTAATTTCTGTATAGTGTTTCGTTTCGTAACTTAAATGCTTATAAAACAAAGGTACACAGTTTGCGAATATATATCTTATGTTGTGAGTTTAGTAATTCCAGAAACTTGATCATATTTGGTCTCTTATAAAAATATTTAGGAATATATTGCTTCCTTAACATTATGTATGTTTGGCATTCCAACACAAAATGGAATTCATCTTCAATTGTATTACAAAATACACATATTCTATCGTTTACAGGAATTCTAATCGGTTTAACCCACCTACCGGCTTCAATTTGCAGTCTATGAGATGACACCCGTAATTTAGTTAGTGCTTGACACATTTTGAAAACATTTATATTATCTTGATATGATTGAAACTGAAACTTTACAATGTTCATATAAAAAACTGCTCTAGTGGAATTTTCTAATCGACTATGCCAATTCTCAACAAAATTGTCATTTAACCTTTGCTTTAATATTGCAAGAAAAATATTATCGTTACCAACACTTTCTTGTAACCATGCATCATAAAACCCAAGCGAAGACAATAAGTGTTTCAACTGGGAAACCCAGTTTATTTTCTGAGGATATGTTTCACAGTCATTAAGCTGCATGTTATAAACAATTTTCACATATTTAAGATCATGTACTCTCATGATTTTTAACCAATATTTAATTATTATAAAATATCTTCTTGTAATAAATGACGTTCTGCCAAATTCACCATATATGAAATCATTTTGAGTTGTCTTCTTAAGACCCAAAATGTGTTTACAAAACTGTAAATGCACTCGTTCAATTGATATAGCTTGAATAAATCCCCACACTTCACATCCATAGTTTAAAATTGGAGTTATCAATTTATCAAACAGATCTAATTTATGCTTTGGAGATATAAATGTAAATTTGTATAAATACCTATTCATTTTAAAAATGGCTTTTTGCGCTTGACCAGCAAGAGTAGTTTGTGCTTCTGCTGAAGACCCTCCAGTAGAAAAGACTATACCTAACTATGTGAACTTACCAACTATATCTAATGGAGCACCATCATATATAAAAACTAAATTTCGTGGTAGCATTGCGCCCTTTCTAAATACCATAACTTTTGTTTTAGTACAATTTACTTTCAATCTCCATTCTTTACAATAGCTAGATAGTATATTAAGTCCATTTTGTAACTCTTCTGCAGTGTTAGCAAACAAAACTATATCATCGGCATATAACAGCATAAACATTTCAAACATATTAATATCTAAACCTTCAAAGCCACTATGTATGAATGCATTTTCTATATCATTTAAATACCTAAAAAACAACAATGGAGATAGGCACTTCCCTTGCCGAACGCCAAGTACACAGTAAAATTCGTCGCTCAATTGGTTACAGTATTTAACTTTAGACTTAACACATGAGTACATTGATTTAATGATATCAAGAATCTTTCCCCGAATACCGAACTTTGTTAATTTATACCATAAATTATCACGCACAACATAGTCAAAAGCTTTCGTAAAATCAATAAATGCACAATACAATTTCTTTCCTTGATTTAAAATATGTGTAATTAAACCACTTAAAACAAATATATTATCAACAGTACTCATTTGCGGTCTAAATCCAGCTTGTGCTTTAATTAGAACGCTGTATGTTTCTGCCCACTCCGATAATCTATTGTTTTGTGTACGTGTAAATAATTTGCCCAAACAGCTTAATAAAGTCTGGGACTCATATACACGGATCCTGATAAAGTAATACCACGGTAATTTCTACATAATTAATATTGCCCTTTTTGTGAAGAGAAATAACATACCCTTCTGACCAGACTTCTGGAAAATACCCAACCTCAAACACTTTATTAAACATTTTACAAATAACTGGTAATAAAATAGTTTTACCATGAATGAACATTTCATTTAATAACATATCAGGTCCGGACGATCGATTTGAATTCAGTTGCTTAATTGATTTTATAATCTCATCCTCAGTAAAATTCACATTCAACACTTCAAACATTATGTTAAATTCATTATTTTCGTACCGTTCATTAAAATATACAACATCTTCATCTTGAACAAAGAACTCGTTATTTGGACTATTAATAGCTTTAAAATATTGTTCAAAAGAAGTCAATGGTATATTTGTTGGCTTAAGTCCCGATGATTCTTTTAACATATTCCAATATAATTTTGCATTTTTATATCTTGCGTTTACAAAAGCAGCTGTTTTCACTCGATCATAATCCGTCCTACAATTTGTAACAGTAGAATTATAATGTGACCGATATAGGACTGAGATAAGATGTTTATGCAATTAGCTTCAAATAACTCAAGCATACATACTTCATCACCTACTGTGTTACTAACTGCCTATCCATCATGTGAAAAACTTCCTTCAAAAGCACACCGCAAAACCATCTTTCATATTAGTCAATGCGGTCAAAATTAATGCATCAATTAGTAGTTAACTAACCATGATATAGCCTGTATATGTATCGAAACAATAAACTTTTTTATTTATTTTTTGCTTTTATTCCTACAATTATTAAACCATAAACCTTATTTCATTTCATATGTTTTAATCGTATGTTTGTGCAGATTTTAAATCTATAATCTGCAATCTCAGTACTAACTGTGTGTGCAAGTTATTATGATAATCATATTATTCTATGAATTAGCATTAATATGTTAAGTAGGAAATACAGTTGGATAAAGGAAAACAATAGTCAATATAGGTTGTATACATTATTCAATAGTAATGATTAATGATTAAATACTCCTTTAGAACAATAACCATCAAATGAAATTGAAATTTAACATTCTTAGTGGTGTATATACACTTTAATCATAAATAATGTATTGTGTCTAAGCATTTTCAAGTCATACTTTACTGTATGCTGATGCTGTAATCATTTATAGTTCATACTTTTCAGTATGCTACATTATGGGTATATCCGATGCCATTACAATAACCTATTCAAGTTCTAGATTATGTCTGTAAACGTTAGTCATTACATTTAACTGTACATGTGTCATTTTCTCTTTACTTTACACTATTGCCCAGCTGAGGACCCTATATTGAAGTGTATATATTCATAACATTTCGAGTAATTATGCAAAACCAATATCGTCCAGAATAAAATTTGATTTCTTTCCACCGAATGTCTTAATGTTGGAAGCGATTTTGTGTTTCGTAACACGCTCCTGATCAATATACAGAAACTTCGGATTTAGATTTGTGCTCATAAGAGCAATTGCACATAAACTGATCAGCGACCACGCGGTCATCGCCATTATTTCGAATTAAACACTCCTTCTTCTATACGAATTTTATTCGAAATAGATCAACGTGAACACACACTGTTTTGATACAATAGTGTCAATATATGACGCTCTGCTATTTTGATATTGAGCTTTCACTATTGCAAATAGCTGTCACATCGTGCATAATGTCTATAAGTATATACGTATGACACTATGGCAATATCCAATATAAAATCATACATTTATATGTTACGGATATTTGATTCAATCATACTTTCGGCGACAACGATAATATATATTCAGTTATGGCTGAATTCTGAAATAAATTGTACACATGTTATCTGAGAATGACGTATGAACAATATAACAATACACATTATTTGTTGTGCGTTACGGAATAAACCGTAAGGTTTGTATGTTAAGGTATTAATCGAACACTGAGACAATTTGAATTTAAAAGAAAGGGGATCCCTGATGAGACTGACCTTGGAATCTACTGAATATTTCAATATCTATATATGATGTTATATATGATATAAATGGAACATATCACCCACATAAACTGGAAATAACAAGTAGATATTCCTAAAAACAGTCGAAACATTGCTTTAAACCTTGTGGGCTAGATCACAAGGGATTATTACTACTATTGTGGTTGAAATATCATTTCAATATTGATAAACATGAATATGTGAATATATTGTATTACCGTATTTACCGTTTTTATTGGGACAGGATAAATTAATTACAATAATTAGTGTCCCAAACAATACTTTTTCAACAAATAATTATTTTTTTTAGTGTCCCAAATATAATATCACGAACTTAATTTGGGGTTAAATTTCGGTCGTGATTAACATTAACAAGACAGAAGAAAACCATTTATTGTCAGACAATCAATTCGGATATAGGCAACATAAAAGTACAATCGATTGTGTTTTTGTCTTGCATACTATTATTAATAGAATAATTAAAAATTTAATTTATAGAAATGGAATATGGTTTAAGTTACTCAACATGGGTGTGTCATCGAAATTTGTTAAAATGTTACAAGCTATATATAGTTCAGTCAAAACATGTGTAAGAGTCCACGGATGCCTTACAGATCACTTTGAAAGTTATATGGGCGTCAAACAAGGCGAAGTATTTTCTCCCTTATTATTTATTATATTTATCAACGATATGGCTGTCATTTACATGATGATAATGCAGAACTTTTAACTTTGAATGAATTACAAATGTATCTACTGTTGTTCGCTGACGACACTGTTTTATTTTCATATTCAGCAAATGGACTACAAATCCTATTAAATAAACTACATGATTATTGCGAAAAGTGGAAAAACGTGTTAAAATCGATAAAACTGTAGTAATGGTATGTAAACAAGGTACTAGGACACAAAACGTAGATATATATTATAACAATATGAAACTACATAACGTTTCAAAATTTACCTACCTAGGAGTAACGATTATGTTTAATGGAAATTTCTTTCAAACACAAAAAGCCCTTTCCGAACAAGCCATGAGGGCACTGTTTTCACTTAACTCTTTATTTGCAATAATTGAGCTAAACATAAGCGAAAAAATAAAACTATTTGATACAATGATTCTACCTATTTTGAATTATGGTGCTGAAGTATGGGGGTTTCATACCTCCCCCGACATCGAACGAATTTATTTGAAGTTTCTAAAACAGATTCTTAACGTTAGGCATCAAACGCCAAATGCAACTGTTTATGGGGAGTTAGGTAAAGTACCTTTGGCAATATTACGCAAAGAACGAATCTTAGTTGTTAAAAAATATAAAAATAAACAATTAAAATAGACAGTCACAGACGAAACAAATAAATGGACAAACAAAATACAATGCATAGAATATGATTAACAGTAACAATATTGGCCATAATAAATTAAAGAAATAATTTAATAAAAACAACATAAATATAAGTAATAAAACATGATCTCTATAGTAATAGCAAGTAACTATATTCTTGATGCAAAACTTTGCTTGGCAGTATATCTATGTGTCAATGCGATCCCTATACTCTGATGTACTCAGACAGGTAAATCAATATTTATACAAGTTCTTATCACGGTATAAGTCCAGTGGGCTATTGTGAAGCTACGTTATTCTATTTTTAGATGGAACATGCCGTATTAGGGATGTTTTGTTACATAAATTATACAATACAATATATTCAATATAAAGGTGTTACCTGGTATTGGACGATTCTAACTGAAAGTGAGATGACGTGGTTTCGCAGTAGCGTATTGGATTTATACAGCAAAGATACTGTTTGATACTAGTTTATAATATAAAAATGTCATGTATTATCATAGATAATAGAATAACAAGAATGTATCTTAAACAAATAAGAAGTATACGTAATAATAAAACACAGGCTTAGACCAAACTGTTAACTACTGTGAATAAAATATCTAAATTATTACGCTATCAAATATTATTTATTTATAAACTGTAGTAGCAAGTCCTTTCACTTTTCTTATTCATTTCGTTTTCGTGAAATAAGGATTGTGAAGTAGGGATGCCGACTTTGAAACTATATATTATGACGTACACAAATGTTGTTTATATCTTTTACCTTTGACCTACCTTGTACACTTACAGTAAAAGGTATGGCATTATCTGGGTAGCAAGATATTGGAAAAAACAAGATACATCTACCAGTTATAACTTGAAATGATGAAAGACATGATATATTACTTTAATAATTAAACTGAAATATTTTGAGAGATAGTATGAACTTTACTTTGCATTATACCTTATTTGATCGTAATTATGGTATTTTTGTCTAATGTATTCATATATCTGTGCATTTAATAACAAAAAATATAACATCATTGAGACTTTGCCATCGATATAGAGTTAGATGTACATATGTTGGTATGAACAGTATTTGTATTATACTGCACTAGAACTTTGTTTTAAATTTATTTTTTAGTAATCAAATAAGAACAGTGTACTTATACATTCGACAGCTCTATTTCGTATGGTGCTTTATTTGATGTTTAATTGTTTAATGACTCAAATCATGAAATACCAATATAATATTTTTAAACTTTTTTTCAAAATAACTTATATTAAACGAAACGTGAGACCGTGTATCCCATACAATAACCTATGCATGCTATTACATGTGATACAACATTTTATTTGTTTCATAAAAAAGTTTTATAATTAAATAATTCTAAATTAGATATTTTTTTCAATAAAATAGTCAAAACATTATTTTTGCATCTAATATGATAACAAATATCAAAAAAAAAAAAAGAGTAATTACAGCAATTGCTGATAATATTAAATAAATTGATTTGGGTGTATAAAGGTCTTATAGAATATGGAAGCGCTAATTTGAAACAATTTAAAATATTGGTTGTCTTTGTAAGTATTATATATGAGCAGGTTAAAGAGGATCTACCTATATCTTTTTGTCCACCAATTGATATAAACTTTACTTAATCATAAAGAGGACTATGAAAAAGGTAAATGGCAATAATTTCACCCCATGTAATATGCGTTTTGCTGTGAAAAAAACAGGATTGAAAAGATCGGATTTTTGAAATTGTATTCGTAATTGATTTAGACAAGCCGATTGCGGAGATTTTCCGATCTTATTCGTTTACAATCGGAACTGTCTCGTCGGATTGGCGAAGAGTTCCGATCGATTCGTTTACAATCGGAACTGCCCGAATAGTTTGTTTTCGTTCAACTGAATCGCATTGCGCAAGTCCGAGAAAATCGTAAAAACGCGTAGTTCTCCGGCAGGAATAAACGGCAGGGCAGCATTTTATTCAAGATATTGTTTTGATCATAATTAATAACTTACAGAACACGAATTCGAACCATGTTTCTTCTTATAATACTCATGAAATAGCTTTGTATACATATAAATGCAGTAATATTGAGTATTTAATATTTTACATTAAAAATCGCGTGGATATAGGTAGTGCCTCTTTAATATGTCTATAAATATATTTAAAAAACATAACATTTTGAAAACAACATTTTGTACTTAAGGAGAATGCAAATGTAACAATTTAATAGTGTTTAATACAGATATTGAAATATTTTTATTATAGACTAATTGTACAGAATATGTCACGTCTGTGCTATGTATACTTGTGGCGCTCTATTCCAATTTAGATAACCGAGTGGTTAGATGAAATTATTAAATGTTCAACTCATAAAACCTCTCCTTCTTCTTCTTCTTTTTCTTCTTTTTCTTCTTCTTCTTTTTCTTCTTCTTCCTCTTCTTCTTCTTCTTCTTTGGTATGCATTATATGTGCGAAACAATGTTAGAAAACCATTTAATCTCAATGCTTGCGAAAACATTTTCACATTTTTTATAAATGAGTGTTAAGATATGTACTTTTAATGTTAAAGGTCTTGGAGAATATAATAAAAGAATACAACTGTACGAATATCTAAAGTCAAATCAATTTGCAATTTGTTTTTTACAAGAACTTTATTGTGAATGTACAACATATAATTTGTGGGAAAAACAATGGGGCAATGAAGCATTCTTTTCAGGTAATAGTAGAAACAGTATGGGTGTGGGCATCCTTCTTAATTCAAATTTTTCATATGAGGTTGTAGAATACAAAAATATAGTTGAAGGTAGACTACAGTCATTAAAACTTGTAATTAATGAAAAAGAATACACTTTTTTAAACGTTTATGGGCCGAACAATGACAATGTGGACTTTTTAAATATGTTAGAAAAATATATTATAGATAATGACAGTGACACATTTATAATAGGTGGTGACTTTAACACTATTATAGACACTAATAAAGACAAAAAGAATGGAAATCCTAACAATAGTAAAAATAAAAGAGAAAAAAATAATTCAATTATTGAAAATAACGATATCCATGATATTTGGAGAATTTTAAACCCTGATTCGTGTCATTATACATGGCACTCTAATCATAAACCACCTATTTATAGCAGACTTGATTACTTTCTAGTCTCATCAAATATCTTAAACTCGATCACTAAATGTAAAATTTCTGTTGGTATCCGGTCGGACCACTCAATTGTTTATTTTAATATTAATACAGATTATGAAGCGCGTGGTCCAGGATATTTTAAAATTAATAACAGTGTAATTTTAGAAAATGAATATCAAGAAATAATAAGAAAATCGATTAGTGATATAACAGAAATAAATAAAAGTTCGAATCCAAATACCCTATGGGAATTAATTAAAGGTACAGTACGAAACGAAACTATAAAATATACTTCAAAGAAAAGAAAAAAGAATCAAACTTTAGAAAATAATCTTAAAGAAGAAATAGATAAATTAGATGAAGAATTGTCAAATGATCCAAATAACCATAATCTATTAGATATATTAAACAATAAAAAAAATGAATTAACAAATATAATAAATATGAAAACAAACGGTATTATTTTACGAGCTAAGGCTGAATGGATTGAAGGTGCGGAAAAAAATACTAAATATTTTTCAAACTTAGAAAAAAAGAGGGCAGAATCTAAAAAAATAAATAGACTTACATGCAATAATTTGGAGATAACAAAATCAAAAGATATATTACAAGAAACAAAAAGATTTTATAAAGAACTATACAGCAAGGTTCAAACAAACGACGAAAATTTAAATTTTTTCAATAATCATAATATTAATGAATTAAATGATAATCAACAAGAATTATGTAATGGTGTTTTAACTGAATACGAGTGTAGAATAGCTTTAAAAGACATGAAAAATAACAAGAGTCCAGATTCCGGTGGGTTATCAACAGAATTTTATAAAATATTTTGGAATGACATAAAACAGTTTTACATTGAATCAATAAATTACTCATACATGCATGACACTTTAACACCATTGCAGAAGCAAGGTATTATAACGCTTCTACCTAAAAAAGACAAAGACCTTTCACTATTGATAAACTGGAGACCAATAAGCTTATTAAATGTAGACTATAAAATTGCGACAAAAACTATAGCTAACAGAATGAAAAAAGTATTACCAGACATTATTAATAACAGTCAGACAGGATTCTTAAAAGGACGTTACATTGGTGAAAATATACGGACAATTTTGTAATGCATTGACAACTTGAATAACGACAATAGACCAGGACTGATCTTCTTCGCTGATTTTGAAAAAGCGTTCGACAGTGTTGACCATGGTTTTATTTTTAAAACATTACAATATTTTAAATTTGGTAACGAATTTATCAACTGGATAAAATTATTTTACAATGACGCACAAAGTTGTGTGTCAAATAATGGTTATTACTCAGAGTTTTTTAATATAAAAAGAGGAGTTAGGCAAGGATGCCCATTGTCTCCATATTTGTTTATATTAGCTATAGAAATTTTATATAAAGCTGTAAATAACGATAACAATATTGAAGGCGTAAAGGTACAAACACTATCAAATACACTGCTTTTGCAGACGATGCCACATTTATGTTAAATGGAAATCAATCTTCATTTGAATCTTTAATATTATTAATTGATACGTTTAGCTCCATTTCCGGTTTAAAGTTAAATTCTAAGAAATCTATTATTCTCCGTGCAGGCTCTTTAAAGAAATCCATGATAATATTTTGTAAAGAAAAAAAATTTGCTTGGACTAATGAAAAAGCATCAACACTGGGAATCGTTTTCACGAACGATAATGATAAAAAATAAAGATTTAAACTACAATCCAAAAATAGAACAATTTCAAAACTGCCTTAATAACTGGAAGAAATATAAATTGTCGATTTTAGGTAAAATCTCATTAATAAAAACATTTGCACTACCAAAACTAATTTTTTCACTAACTGTGCTTGAATCACCCAACATGAACACTATAAACCTAATTAAAAATAAAATGTTCGAATTTCTGTGGGAGGGAAAACCAGACAAAATTAAGCGTAAAACAATTGAAAACGGTGGAATGAAGATGATAGATATAGAACTTTTTATAAATTCAATAAAAGCAAGTTGGGTTAAACGACTAACAGATATAAACAATAATGGTGAATGGAAGTATATATACATGTCTTCAATGGAAAAATATGGCGGAAACTTCATCTATGAGAGTAATTTCAGTTGAAAAGATGGTTATTCTATGTTCAGCGAAACGCCGTTTTTATGTAACATTATTGACTCATGGTCAAAAATTAATTTTAATTCTAATATTGAAGATGTTAATTTAGTTAAACAGTACATATGGAATAATTCTTTCATTAAAAATAAAGGCAGTTTATTATTTTACAAATCATGGTTACAGCTAGGAATTAAAACAATAAATGATATATATGATTCTAGACAAAAGACGTTTTATACTTTTGAAAGATTAAGACAATTATACAATTTAAGTGATTCCGAATTTCTCAATTATTTCACTATTACCCAAAGCATACCAAAAAGATGGAAACAAATTATTAAAACATAAAATGTAATAGAAATTGAAAAAACACCTTTATTACACCAAGTGAAGAAATGTAACTCTCCAAATAGAATGTTATATAATATTCAAATTCAGCTTATTAATAATGATAATGAAATAAAACCTCATCTTAAATGGGAAGAAATATTTAACAATCTTAACTGGAAAACCATTCATTGTCTACCTTTCAAAAGTACCATAGACACAAAACTAAGATCATTTCAATACAAATACATTATGAGAATTTTACCAACTAACCAGTTTTTATTTAAATGTAAAATAGTTAATTCAAGTTTATGTGAATTTTGTGATAGACATCCGGAAACTCTAGAACATTTGTTTTGGGAATGTCATTTTGTAAGAGCCTTTTGGACTCAAGTTCATAATTTTTGTATTGCAAACAATCAACCTTTAAACATCTGTTATCAAAATATATCGTTCGGGTTATACAACTAATCAAAATCTAACCTACTAAACTGTATAATTGTACTTGCTAAATATTTTATTTTTAAAAATAAATACACGAGAACAATTCCCAGTATTGCAGCATTCATACCATACTTACAAAAAAACAAGCAAATAGAAAGAATTATTGCAATAAACAAAAACAAACTTAGGTCACACGAAATTAAATGGGGTAACATGTAAAATAAAAATAAGAAAAATATATGCATACAGCTTCTCATCTGTAAACCTATTTTTTCTCTTATCTTTTCTCCTTTTTTACTTTCTTTCATTTGTCTTTATCTTTTTTGTTATATTCACACTTAAAGGGGTTGATGCACTATTTTCAAACAATTCTTATTTCAAAGACCTCTGAAAAACTTGAAAAACGCTGAAAGAATAAGCAAAATGCCATGCAAAATAAAGGAGTTATGACCTATTAAAAATGTGCAAAGAAACACAAATGGAGGCGGCCATCTCTGAACGATGACGTCATCGTTCCATTTTACAATATAAGGCATACTGGTTAAATGTCTTTTAAACTGCAAAGACAATCACTGCAAATGAAAAATAAGCATACAATTTATACATTTTACATCTGTATATTTATTTTTAATCAATTTGCAGTGATTTTCTTTGCTTTACAATATATTTTGTCAATAAGCAATATATGGTAAAAAGGCGCGATGACGTCATCGTTCCAAGATGGCCGCCTCTATTTATGTTTTTTGCAAATTTTCAATAGGTCATATCTCATTTATTTTTCATGGCATTTTGATAATTCTTTCAGCTATTTTTAAGGTTGTCAGAGCCCTTTTAAATAAATATTGTTTGAAAATAGTGCATCAACCCCTTTAAAAGATTACCTGTAAGACATTGTATTAATGTTCTGTTATTTATTTATTGTAACCATACAATGTGCTATGTTATTATTGAATAGGCTAGCCAAATATATTAGTCTTGCGAATACCAAACGTGAGACTTAATTGCAACCGAATAAATATATACTTTTAAAAAGAATGCGCAGGTGCAGTTTTTGTAAGTGCTTTATTATTATTATTATTATTATTATTATTATTATTATATTGTATTGTATAACTGTTCTAATAATGTAGTGACCAACAACCCAACACTGTTTTCATAATGCCTTATGTTTACAATGCATATATGTGTTATGGTATTTGTATTCGTGAAGCTCGTGCAATCACACTGAAGATTATCTATATAGGTCATAGGTGGATCATGTACTATACACTTTCAGGAATAAAATCACCAAATATACCTCTGTCATCTTTTGAACAATATTTTAAAGCTATAATGATCCAGAGGATGTATTTTTCACTCCTGACGATGACGTTTTATATTTTAATGAAAGATATGAGCAGAACGAATTTAGTATTATGTTCGATGAATTAAATGTTATCTTCACAGAAGAAGAGGTAATAAAGTCAATTAAACAATTAAAAACAAATCGATCTGCTGGTCCCGACTTACTTATAAATGAGTTATTTTTAAACGGACAAGGTATTTTAGCACCGACTTTATGTAAAATGTTTAATATATTGTTAGATAAAGGTTACTTTCCAGATGTTTGGTCAGAGGGATACATTATTCCATTACATAAACAAGGTAGTATACATAGCGTTGATAATTATAGAGGTATTACCTTGCTCAGTCGTTTAGAAAAGTTATTTACTAGAGCATTACTAGAGCATTACTAGAGCATTAAATAATAGATTATCTGAATGGGCGGAAAAGTACAGTGTTTTAATTGAGGCACAGGCGGGATTTAAGTTGGGTATGAGTACTGTCGATAACAATTTTGTTTTACATGGTTTAATTACGCATATACTGAATCAGGGGAAAAAATTGTATTGTGTATTTATCGATTTTACCAAAGCATTCGATTACGTTGTTAGAGATAACTTATGGTACAAGTTAACCCAATTTGGAATTAGAGGGAAAATTCTTAACATAATTAAATCGATGTATACAAGTGTTACATCTAAAGTAAAATTTTATAATAATCTAAGGGATGAGTTATTTTGCATGTTAGGCGTCAGGCAAGGCGAATGTTTGTCACCTTTTCTTTTTTCCATGTTTCTTAACGATATTGAAAGTGAATACTTACTTAGTGGACTAGAAGGATTAGATGTCAATATGTTTAAAATGTTTATGCTTTTATATGCGGATGATATAGTTATATTTGCTAATTCACCCGAAGAGTTACAGGAAAGTCTTAATATTTTATCAAACTATTGTAGTAAATGGAAATTAAAAGTTAATTCGACAAAAACAAAAGTAATGATATTTAGAAAAGGGTGAATGTTGGCAAGAAATTTAGCATTTTATTACGAAGACAGAGTGATAGAAATTGTCAGTAAGTTTACTTATTTAGGAATGGTTTTTTCTACTGGTGGATCTTTTACGGAAGCTCAAAAGGCGCAAAAGGCGCAAAAGGCAATTTTTAAAATGAACAAATACTTATACAAATTTACATTTATTTCACCAAAACACAAATTGGACCTTTTTGATAAGTTAATTACACCAATTCTGAACTATTCATGTGAGATCTGGGGGTTTATACAAGCAAATCCTATTGAACGAGTCCATTTGCAGTTTTGTAAAAGGATTTTAGGGGTTAAAAAGACAACACAAAATGATTTCATATATGGTGAGTTGGGAAGAACATCATTCATTATTAAGAGATATCTCATTATTATAAAATATTGGTTAAAAATTTTACAACTGAGGGAACAAAAATATGTTAAAATTGTGTATAATATGATGTTAAGTGACTTGGAATTGTATCCACAAAAAGTTAACTGGGCATCACTTGTTAAACATTTATTAGCTTCACTAGGTTTTTATTATGTATGGATCCAACAAGGAGTTGGAAATGAAAAGATATTTATTACCGTTATTAAACAAAGACTTAATGATCATTTTATTCAAAATTGGAATCATAGGTTGCAGAGCTCAAGCAGAGCTGTTTTTTACAACAGTATTGCAATTTTCCAAATTCAGCCATATTTAGAAAATATAAGTGTGTACAAATTTTGTCAATCAATTACAAAACTAAGAGTTTCATCTCATAGATTAAAAATTGAATCTGGCAGATGGGTTAAACCTATTAGAATACCTGTTAACGAGAGAACGTGTGATATTTGTAGAGTGTTAGAAGATGAATTTCATTTTGTATTAGAGTGTGAACGATTTTCGGAGTTAAGGAATCAATATATATCTAAATATTGTTGAAAACGTCCTAACATGATTAAATTTATAGAATTAATTAACTCAACAAATAAAGTTAGAATTCGTAAATTAGGTATATTTATTTATGAAGCTTTTAAATTAAGAAATGAACTGTTATATAGAATATAACTGTATTTTTTCGAACAACGAGTGTGTATATGAATAAATGAAATTGTAAATAATATGTAAATCTCTATGTACAGTCGTTAACACCTTCTCAATTACACATGATTGCATAATGGCTTATGAAAATTATATTGTGATATAATATATACTTACTGTTTTCACATATATATATACATGTATATGTACTAATTACTGCACTGCTACCATGTCATACTTTGTATTTGTATCCTTACGGGCTTTATAGCCTATTGGAATTTTGAAATAAAAGTATCTATCATAATATGTAATAGTGTTTCGAGCCATACCAGTGGTGTGAACAACTTGTATGCTATAATTACTTTCAATAATATATACGTGTTTATCCTTAAATTTGTTTACTCATACCGAAATATTTCTCATGGTCTTCTCCAAAACATGTTTTAATATATGTGTGTATTTGTATTTAGTATGTCTTGTATGTATTACCGCCTCAGTGCTGATGGCGATGGACATTGTACAATGTTTATGCTTTAATAAAAATTGAATTGAATTGATTGAACAAACGTCCGACCGCAGAACATGTTTTCACTTTAATCCATTAATAACGATCGACTAATTAGAAATATCAATTTTCTTACTGCAAACTTTATCACTTTCATTTTAATCCATTAATAAACCAATCATTTTGTACACTGCAATTATTCCTCCCTAAACATGCACTTGTTTATAAATGATGAAAAGATCAGTCAAAACGTCCCGGCTTTGTAGTCAAACACAAGCATTCGACGTGCCGACGTAATTTCTTTGATTTTTGCCACAGTGGTGAAATTGTGTCGCAGCTTGCGTCACTTGTTGGGCATGCTTAAAGGAGACAAGCGAAAGGGTTAAGCAACCTTTGGCACTCGCGTCGGTCGAATCAGGGCTTTATATGTCAATAAGTAATAACAATAAACGCGTCCCACGGAAATATCGAGCGGTGTTATAGTGGGAATAGCACATTTTAGGACACTTTTTAGGCATTCGATTTTTGCATTATAACAAGTATAGAAAAAAACAAATAAGTAAGCAAATAAGTATACCAGTAGAAGCCATACAAAACTTTAAATTTTTATTGTGTATTGTACCACAAGGGATGTGACCGTCTTAAAATCTAACACATACAGTAATAATAGTGTAATATTTCATAATTAAGTACAAAAAGTAATGTTAACTATAAAACCAGTAAACACGGCACATACCCATTTAGGACTAAGGAGCGCCTCCTTACGGTCCCCTTCATCACCAACCTGTGGGCCACAGCCCACAGGGGCAGTCTTGACTGGAAACCGTTATCGACCATAATGGCCTTTCCCTCCCCGTGGTAGCAATCCCCTTGCGCGAACAATATGTGGAAATGCTGCCACAGTACCTCAGACCAGACGCACACGCTATGCCCCAGGCATAGACACGCTATGCCCCAGGCATAGCAACCATCAAACTGTACACCAACAAAATGCCCCAACACATACAAACATACAACTCAGTAATAACCGAACAGGCCCCAGTTCGATGACCATAAGTATTAGTATGCTGCAAATGGACACGCTAATCATCCCCAAGATGGCGTGGTACAGGCATAAACCCCTCAACAAACCCCAGCAAATATGATATGATCAAAACATAATCATAACACTACAAAACAAGCACGCACCACATATAACACAACGCCAAACAAAGCTAGGACCGGAAGGTGTCAATACACGAAATTAGGTTGAATTAACCGCTGTTGTTGACACCGCTTTTTACACATATTTAGGCATTAAACAGACCTGTTGGCAAGGTCTATATAAGCTTCAAAATAACACTTTTAAAAGTCCAGACTCTATTGTGCCCATCGCGTCAGGTATACCTTGACGTGTTCGTTGGCGGACGGACTAGAAACCTTAGAACTACACACACACACATGCTTAAAGGAGAACCATTGTGAAATTTAAACACTATTTACAAACTGATTAATTGTTAATAGGTATCTTGTTTGTTAAATGGGCGTTTGTTGCCAAAAAATAAAACACTATTTACAAACTGTTTAATTGTTACCAGTTATCTTATTTGTTAAATGGGCGTTAGCCGAGTATATTATGTTTTCCAATCAGAGAACGTTCGCCTCTATGATTATGTGAGTGATTGCAATAAATGTTCCAATCAAACAATATAGATATTTATGTAATTATTTAATCCAATAGAAATGGACGGATTTGTGGGTGTGCAAAAAACATCAGTCCATAAAACCCTGTGTTTTTTAATTTTTAATTTATAATCCGCCATGGATAAGTTTGTTGTAAAGTATAATACGAGTGATGAGGCTCTGCCTCTTATATGGAAGACTTCTCCGCTTCCTAAGTCTGTGCCCAAAAGACCTGTGGGTCGCCCACGTAAACGTAAAATTGAACTTGGTCAAACATTGGACTGATCAGAAAAACGTGTGTGCAGCGACACTGACAATGTTTTTCCACGTGATGTAGATATACCGGTGATCAGTGTGAATATGGATTTACACGAGCCTTCGCAAGTTACGGATATACCAGTGATCAATCTGAGTGTGGATTTACACGAGCCTCCGTGTGTTATGACATGTGTAAAACCCAGTGTAATTCGTGGCCACTACAAACAATTTTCTATGATTCAAAAGCGTGAAGTTGTCGAATTTGCAAAGTTACATGGAATACGCTCCGCGGGAAAACATTTCAAAATTCTTAAATCAACCGTGTGCAATTGGAATAAACTGGATTTTAGTGACACCGTGCGAGATAAGAAAGGTCATCTTCCAAAGCCTGGTAGACCCCACCTAGATCTTCACCGCGTGCATGTCGCAGAGTGGGCACTGTCAGCAAACATGTAGGATTGACCTATTGGGTCGATCCTTGCCGGAAGGGCCAGAACCGTTTTTACTTGCAAATAGACTGAATAGGCATAGGACTGACTTTGTCTGCAGCATTAACGGGATGTTTGCTGATTGACTGAGAGTGAAGATGTCTCCTGCGTCCCATCACAGCACACATATCTGACGTCCACAGATCCCGGAAGTCTTGTCCGCGGGCCGGAAGGAGTAGTGACCCGTTCGGCCTACATTCGACAACCAAGTGGGAAGGACGTCGGGCGGTGTGTGCGGCGCAGGGGTCATACTGTGATGGGTGTGGAAGAGAACCCGACCTGTAGCGGATGTAGGATCACCACCATAGCGGATGTAGACCACCTCGCCAGACTACTTCACCGCCACAGCGAAACTACACACAGCAGCAGCGACACAACACTACGCATCTACAAGAGAAACGACTACACTACACAGTATCACCAGATCAACCTACACACTCATCTAGAAAAGACCAGACTCTATTGTGCCTATCGCGGCAATGATACCTTGTCGTGTTAGTTGGCGGACGGTCTATAAACCTTAGAACTACACACACACACACACACTCACAGCCTGGTAGACCATTGACGTATCCGAAATTGCTAGATCTTACAATCTGGGAATGGGTTCTACAACAACGTGACATGCAGCTCGCAGTATCGATTGATGATATCTGCATATATGCGATGGAACTGATTAAACCCGAGTCACCCGCGTTTCAAGCAAGCCGCAATTGGGCGGTTAGTTTCATGAACAGACATGGACTGTCTCTTCGTTCTAAAACATCCTTAGCGCAGCGTCTACCACTGGATCTTGAGTCAAGAATCAGTTCCTTCAACGAGTTCGTGGAAAAGCATCGAATTGAAGACGAATTTGAGGATGGCTTAATCATCAACATGGACGAAACACCTGTATATTTTGACTTGGTTCGCGGCAAAACTGTGAATTTAAAAGGCGAGAAAAGTGTACTTGTGAGAACAACCGGCAGTGATAAGCGACATTTAACTGTTGTTTTGGCAGTCAGTGCCGCTGGCGATGTCTTGCCCCCCATGGTGCTTTTCAAAGGGAAACGTGCGTTAAAGTTCCCAGTACCCCCAAACTGGATTGCTTGTGTACAAGAAAAGGGGTGGATGGACGAAGTGTTAATATTGCGATGGGTTAACGAGATCTACATAAAATTTACAAAGAAGGACAGGTCACTTTGCGTTTTGGACAGCTTTCGCGGTTATCAAAGATAAAGTCAAAGCGGCGTTCAGAAAGGGAAATTCAGTAATGGCGGTCATCATCCCTGGAGGCTGTACCTCAAAGATCCAGGCACTTGATGTTAGTATTAACAAGCCCTTTAATGGTAAACTGACTGAGGAAATGTTGGGGTTCGTTCATGAAGGAAGCCTCAAAGGCATCAAGAATCTCCGGAGAGAGAATTAAGGCGGCTACTAGGGAGTCGGTGGTCTCCTGGATTGCGTCAGCAGTCAACTGGCTGGAAGGGAAACCGCTGCTAATCTACAAATCGTTCAAAGTTTGCGGCATCAGCCAGGATCTGAACGGATCGGAACAACATCTGGTGCGCAGTGACAGTTCAGTACCTGCGTGTACCTACCCTGACAGCGAAGAAGAAGAGAAGTTTGAGGGGTTCGAGGCTGAGGGTGAGTTGGGCTACATTATTATATATTTGTATACAAACAGTAAGTGTGTGTTCACATTACTCTATTTCGAATAACAGTCGTATAGCAAAATCAGATCAAATTGATATAATGGCGCTGACCGCGTGGTCGCTGATCAGTTTTATCATGGCTTTATATTATCAGCCCAGGTTTTATGCGCAATTGATCTTATGAGCATAAATAATATAACATATTGGAATTATTATTAGGATTTCTGGAGATGTTGTTGATTTAATGAACATAATCCCAGAGCACTATGGGTACGGTGTCACTTTATCAGCGTGACATAATATCGGAAGCCATAACCGTCAAAATGTGGATATTTACAAACCATTCAATGACAGGCCATTTAATTCAACATGAAGTCATTTGATGACGGGCATATTGATTCGATGCGACGTGTAAACTCTGTTCATTCGTTACAAAGTGAATTGATACGGTTCGAAGTGAAATGATACGGTGTAAAATTTCAAACCATACGACGCAAATAGAAATCATTCAGTGCACTGACAAACCATTTGACAAAAAAACTAATGCAATACAGTCAAATACAAGTCGGTACGATGAAAACTTAAACGATTCATAAAAAAAATGTGAAGTGATACAGAACAAAGTAAATCAGCATGTTGCAATATGAATCAGTTTAGCGCGAACACATTTAGTCTGGTGGTAAGTAAAATGGTCGGACGAAAACACAGTCGGTGCAATGCAAACGCAATCCGTTCAACAGAAACTGATTTCATTACGTGCAAAGTGAAATGGTGCGACATCTGGCGGCGATATTTGCCACACCACTTGCAGGGTTATTTCCCCTACATAATATATGACATAGGGAAGTTGAATCAACGGATAGTGCCTCTTGTTAAGTTATTTGTCCCTGCAGCAGAAGACGTTTTCTAGGTTACGCCACTGAACTTGGACAAGTTCGAAACCAGTTGCATCAGACTAGACACATCAGAGTTATAGCCTTTGATTTTAAAAAAAACTGTTTTCCGGTAGGCCGTAGACTATTCAAGTCCTCTTGTGCATCTTGTTCCCGGAAGACTACTTAATACACGCCACTCTGTAAATGCCATAATGTTAGAGATGGAGGTCATCTTGAGTGACAGTTTGGCCATAAAACACAAATCTGTCTATCCATCAGGACTTTCATAAAATAATATTCTAGTCTAGATTTGAAACAGTTTAATGACAATTGATCACAATATCTTTGGAATGGATTGACCCTTTAAGATTTTGGTTGGTCGCCCAAGATCGCCAAGGTGGCTTAAACTATGTAAAATTTATGGAAATTTGATCGTGCAAATATTCATACAATCTTTCCTATAAAACCTTGCATTCTCAGTACATTTTAGTACTTTGATTTATCATTATGTAGGGGAAATAACCCTGCAAGTGATGTGGCAAATATTGCCGCCAGATGTCGCACCGTTTCACTTTGCACGTAATGAAATCAGTTTCTGTCGAACGGATTGCGTTTGCATTGCACCGACTGTGTTTTCGTCCGACCATTTTACTTACCACCAGACTAAATGTGCTCGCGTTAAACTGATTCATGTTGCATCATGCTGATTTACTTGGTTCTGTATCACTTCACATTTTTCGATGAATCGTTTAAGTTTTCATCGTACCGACTTGTATTTGATTGTATTGCATTAGTTTTTTTGTCAAATGGTTTGTCATTGCACTGAATGATTTCTATTTGCGTCGTATGGTTTGACATTTTACACCGTATCATTTCACTTCGAACCGTATCAATTCACTTTGTAACGATGAACAGAGTTTACACGTCGCATCGAATCAATATGTACGTCATCACATGACTTCATGTTGAATTAAATGGACTGTCATTGACTGGTTTGTAAATATCCACATGTTGACGGTTATGGCTTCCTATAGACAGTATATACATCGGTAGCGGCGTTGTCGCCGAAAATATGATTTAATCAAATAACCGTAACATATAAATGTATGATTTTATATTGCATTTTGCCATAGTGGTATACGTATATTATTATAGACATTATGCACGATGTGACAGCTATTTGCAATAGTGAAAGCATAATATCAAAATAGCAGAGCGTCATATATTGACATTATTGTAACAAAACAGTGTGTGTTCACGTTGCTCTATTTCGAATAAAATTCGTATAGAAGAAGGAGTTTAATTTGAAATAATGGCGGTGACCGCGTGGTCGCTGATCAGTTTATGTGCAATTACTATGAGCACACATCTAAATCCGAAGTTTCTGTATATTGATCAGGAGCGTGTTACGAAACACAAAGTCGCTTCCAACATTAAGACATTCGGTGGAAAGAAATCAAATTTTATTCTGGACGATATTGGTTTTGCATAATTACTCGAAATAGGATGAATATATACACTTCAATATAGGGTCCTCAGCTGGACAATAGTGTAAAATAACGAGAAAATGCCATATGTACAGTTAAATGTAATGACTAGCGTTTACAGACATAATCTAGAACTTGAAAAGGTTATTTTAGTGGCATCAGGTGTTTCGGATATACCCATAATGTAGCATACTGTAAAGTATGAACTATAAATGATTACAGCATCAGAATACAGTAAAGTATGAATTGTAAATGCTTAGACACAATACATTATTTATGATTAAAGTGTATATACACTACTATGGTTGTGAAATTTCAATTTCATTTGATGGTTATTGTTTTAAATGAGTATTTAATCATTACCATTGAATAATGTATACAACATATATTGACTATTGTTTTCCTTTATCCAATTGTATTTCCTACTTAGCATATTAATGCTAATTCATAGAATAATATGACTATCATAATAATTTGCACATACAGTTAGTTATAACTGAGATTGCAGATCATAGATTAAAAATCTGCACAAACATACGATTAAAACATATGAAATAAGGATTATGGTTTAATAATTGTAGGAATAAGAGCAAAAAAGTATATTGTTTCGATACATATACAGGCTATATCATGGTTAGTTAACTACTAATTGATGCAATAATTGTAGCCCGAATTGACTAATATGAAATATGGTTTTGCGGTGTACTTGTGAAAAGAAGTTTTTCACACCTTCCCTTCCACTGCTGGATAGGCAGAGGTGGTGAAGTATGTATCCTTGAGCTATTTGAAGCTAATTGCATAACTATCTTGTCTCAGTCCTATAATAATAATTATACCATATATCGGATCAGACTGCTATAAGCGCCTCATGGGTTCAACACAAGCATTGAACCTTCAAATAAATAAAAGTACTTAAATAAAGATACTCCAGCTCGCACTAAGGGTTCTGTAGGTTTTAATATAACCTGGTATCTAGTACTATATCTCAGATGACCTTGAGTGATCTGTTGGTTCAATACAATAATGAACCTTCAAATTAATAAAAGTACTTAAATAAAGATACTCCAGCTCGCACTAAGCGTTCTGTAGGTTTTAATATAACCTGGTATCTAGTACTTTATCTCAGATGACCTTGAGTGATCTGTTGGTTCAAAACAATAATGAACCTTAGACATAAGTGTATATATTGCAGATGACTTTAAGTGATCTGTTGTTCAATATAATAATGAACGTTGGCCATAAGTATATATCATGAATTGATAGTACGAAATTATTACTATACTATATAGTTAGATAGTATTAACGTACTTTACCAACTAATAGGAAACAATAATGCATTTCAAATGTAATACAAGTCAATTGTATATACGGAATGAACCTAAATATACAGAAATGTATAAAGCAAACACGCAATAATATATAAAACAAGGTGTATGATATATTTACCCCAATAATCACATACCCTTTATATATAATAAATAAATAATAATGGCAATATAATATATATTCAGTCATGGCTGAATTCTGAAATAAATTTTACACATGTCTCAGATCAGGTTATCTGAGAATGACGTATGAACAATATAACAATACACATTATTTATTGTGCGTTACGGAATAAACAGTAAGATTTGAATGTTAAGGTATTAATCGAACACTGAGACAATTTAAATTTAAAAGAATAGGGGATCCCTGATGAGACTGCCCTTGGAACCTACTGAATATTTTAATATCTATATATGATGTTATATATGATATAAATGGAACATATCACTCACATAAACTGACAATAACAAGTAGATATTCCTAAAAACGGTCGAAACATTGCGTTAAACCTTGTGGGCTAGATCACAAGGGATTATTACTATTATTGTGGTTGAAATATCATTTCAATATTGATAAACATGAATATGTGCAAATATTGTATTATATTAAATAAATGTATAATTGGAAATAAAGCAGTGTAGGGTCTATGCTTGAATGAATCTGACTTTGTGGGTGAGTTGGGATATATATATATATATCGAAATAGCAGCAAATCAGAGATACTGAAATAGCAGCAAATCAATAATACTGAGATATCATCAAATCAAGAATATCGAGATATCATCAAATCATGAATACTGAAATAGCAGTTAATCAAGAATACTGAAACAGCCTCGAATCAATAATACTGAGATATCATTAAATCAAGAATACTGAGATAGCAGCAAATCAGAGATATTGAGATATCATCAAATCATGAATACTGAAATAGCATTTAATCAAGAATACTGAAACAGCATCGAATCAATAATACTGAGATATCATTAAATCAAGAATACTGAGATAGCAGCAAATCAGAGATATTGAGATATCATTAAATCATGAATACTAAAATAGCAGCAAATCAGAGATACTGAGATATCATCAAATCAAGAATACTGGGATAGCAGCAAATCAGAGATCTCGATATATCGCCATGAATACTAAAATATCAGCAAATCAAGAATACTGAGATATCATCAAATCAAGAATGCTGGAACAGCATCGAATCAAGAATACTGAGATATCACAGAATCAAGGATATTGAAACATCACAGAATCGAGAATATTGAAACATCATATAATCAAGAATACTGAGATATCACAGAATCGAGAATATTGTAACATCACAGAATCAAGGATATTGAAACATCACTGAATCGAGAATATTGGAACATCACAGAATCGAAGATATTGAAACATCACAGAATCGAGAATAATACTGGAACATCACAGAATCGAGAATACTGGAATATCACAGAATCGAGAATACTGGAACATCACAGAATCAAGGATATTGAAACATCACAGAATCGAGATTATTGGAACATCACAGAATCGAGAACATTGGAGCATCACAGAATCGAGTATACTAGAACGTCACAGAATCGAGAATACTGGAACATCACAGAATCGAGAATATTGGAACCTCATAGAATCCATCATGGAATACTGAAATATCATAGAATCTATAACAGAATCAAGGATATTGGAACATCACAGAATCAAATATATTGGAACATCACAGAATCACAGGTATACTGAAATATCACAGCATCGCAGGTATACTGAAATATCACCCAGTCAGGGAAACTAGAATATCATCCAGACATAGATACGTTGAGTTAGGAAAGCAAGCTATTTCCATCTAGGATTACAATAAGCATGAAACATACAGCAAAAAATACAACAAGCTATATTTGTACAGTAATCTAACCATTTCATGTAAACGAAATTAGAAAATGACAAGCATGTTTGCTCTTTTTCGCTATCTATATGCATGCTTTCACAATGCTACGGAATTAGAAGATAAGTTAACTTATCTTAACTTGTCAACTTATCTTTGCTTATTTTCACTAGCATGCCTGTGCTAATTCCGCAGCATTTCCGGGCGGGTGATATTTCAGTATACCTGTGATTCTGTGATGTTCCAATATATTTGATTCTGTGATGTTCCAATATCGATAATTTTCCACTGAGTTGTGGCCCTTTGTACTTCTAATATACCGCCTGTATATGTAATACAAAACTCTTGTCCGGGCTATTTCTCTTAAAACTCCGTGTTAGAATTAAGCGAAACTTGCTAGGAAAATCAATATCAAGTGGAGATGTGCATACTATCATGACGTTCCGGTTCAATAATTTTCCACTGAGTTACGGCCCTTTGTATTTTAATGCATTTCATACTTGGTAGTGAAATAGAAAATTCTTGTCCGCTCTATTTCTCTAAGACCCGATGTTATAATTTTGTGAAACTTGCTACGCAGCATCAGTATTAAGTGAATATGCGCATATTGTCCTGACGTTCAGGTTCGATAATTTTCCACTGAGTTATGACCCTTTGTATTTCTAATATATATAAATATAACTAGAAATTGTTATTGTCCATGGGACAAAAACGTATGACTCCTCCACTCGCCCGAACAGACATAATTGACGACTCTAGGTCCAACCGTTCTCTGTTGATCTGAGATCGTTTTGATATTCAATATCCCTGTGACTGTATCTACTATCTGTATCAGTAATATCTACTGGTCATGACCAACCATCCTTCTAAGTTTGAGGACCCTAGGTTCAACCATTCTCTAGTTATTGATCGGACATCGTTTTGATAGTCAATGTCACCGCGACCTTGACCTTTGACCTAGTGAACCCAAAATCAATAAGGGTTATCTACTGGTCATGACCAACCATCCTTCCAAGTTTGAGGACCCTAGGTCCAACCAATGTGTAGTTATTGATCGGACATTGTTTTGATAGTCAATCTCACCGCGACCTTGACCTCTGACCTAGTGACCCCAAAATCAATAGGGGTCATCTACTGGTCATGACTAACCATCCTTCCAAGTTTGAAGACCCTAGGTCCAACCATTGTATAGTTATTGATCGGATATCGTTTCGATAGTGAAGGTCACCGCGACCTTGATATTATACCTAGTGACCCCAAAATCAATAGAGGTCATCTGTTGTCATTACCAACCATCCTTCCAAGTTTGAGGACCCTAGGTTCAACCATTCTCTAGTTATTGATCGGACATCGTTTTGATAGTCAATATCACCGCAACCTTGACCTTTGACCTAGTGACCCCAAAATCAAAAGGGATCATCTGCTGGTCATGACCAACCATCCTTCTAAGTTCGAGGACCCTAGGTCCAACCATTCTCTAGTTATTGATCGTACATCGTTTTGATAGTCAATGTCACCGCGACCTTGACCTTTGAACTTGTTGACCCCAAAATCAATAGGGGTCATCTACTTGTCATGCCCAACCATCCTGCCAAGTTTGAGGACCCTAGGTCAAACCATTCTCTAGTTATTGATCGGACATCGTTTGTGACACAGACAGACAGACCTGCAGACAGACCTGCAGACAGACAGAAAGCACAAAATCAATATGGCTCCCCTACCACACTTTGTGTGGGGGAGCCATAATACAAAATTCTTGTCCGGGCTATTTCTCTAAAACTCCTAGTTAGAATGTATTAACTTGCTAGGAAGTATCAATATCAAGTGGAGATGAGCATATTGTCTTGACGTTCCTGTTCGATAATTTTCCACTTAGTTATGGCCCTTTGTATTTTAATAGAAAAGTCTTGTCCGGGCTTTTTCTCTATAATATACGTCTATATATCTTATAGGGACAAAGTCTTGTATGTTTACCCACCCCTCAACAAGTTGCCGAAGGCCAGCAGAGCTTATGGGATGCCGAGTTGTCCGTTGTCCGACGTCCGTCCGTCGTTAACTTTTGTTTCGTTAAGGCGATAGGGCCTTTATTTTTCATCTGATCTTTACCAAACTTTACCGGATTGTTAATGTCAATGAAAGCTCGGACAAGTTCGAAAAACAGCAAAACGGACCAGTAACAGCGGAGTAATGGCCCTTGATTTATTTAAAAATGCTATATTTTGCCTCGTTAAGACGATAGGGCCTTTATTCTTCATCTGATCTTTACCAAATTTTACCAGATTGTTAGTGTCAATAAAAGCTCGGATAAATTCGAAAACCAGCCAAATTAGACCAGTAACAGCGGAGTTATGGCCCTTGATAAGTTAAATATACTATATTTTGCCTTGTTAAGGCGATAGGGCCTTAATTTTTCATCTGATCTTTACCAAACTTTATAAGATTTTCTTTTCTTTTATTATTTTTCGATTTGTTTTTTAATATTTTTATTTTTTTTATTTTCTCTACCGGCCAAGTTCGAAAACCAGCCAGATCGGACCAGTAATGGCGGAGTTATGATTTTGATAAAAATGCTATGTTTTGCCTCTTTAAGGGGTTAGTCACTCGCTTCATTGATGTTATAAAAGCCATATTAGCCAGTAGAGCGTCCACCGGCCCTCTTGGGCCTCTTGTTTACATATGTCTGTGTTGTTTTGTTTTATAAAATATACACCTTTATCAATGATGCGCCCCCGCCCTGCCCCCCATTGGTTTATGGGCTCCCCTCACATGGAGGCCAGGGGGTGGGGAATTGTTTTCATTTTATCTTCCATTATTTGGATATTAAAATTTTAATGCAATCGTTTACATATAAAACAATTTTGATTAAAATCAGATACACATATGAAATATCAATAAAAAAAACTGAAATGAGATCACAATAAAAATTGCCAGATATCCCCTCCCTCCTGAGTTGCCTTTCGACCACACATTTCTTTAAAATGACAGCTATTTTGGATTAAAATTTCACACCCTGCCCCAAATTTTACTATAATTTGTATGAGATTTTAACAATAATTTTATATCGGCCCAAGTTTCTATACCCGTCCTACTCCCAACCCCACCCCACATTGTTTTAGCCTTGTTTTCTGATGGTATGTACTGGCTGTATAATTTATTATTCTCTGACAAATCGAATAGTCGAGCTGCGCTGTTCTCCGACAGCTCTTGTTAATATTACTCTTGGCTACCTTAGGTAATACAACACTTTGCATGAAAAACAGTTTGCAGCCATATAACATTTTGATTTTTAGCTCTACTGGCCGAGAGCTTATGGGATGCAGAGTCGTCCGTCCGTCGTCCGTTGTCCGTCGTCCGTCCGTCGTTAACTTTTGTCTCGTCAAGAAGATAGCGCATTCATTTTTCATCCGATCTTTACCAAACTTTAACATGTTATTAATATCAATGAAAGCTCGGACAAGTTCGAAAACCAGCCAGATCGGACTAGTAACAGCAGAGTTATGGCCCTTGATTTAGTTAAAAAGCTATATGTTAGCTCGTTAAGACGATAGGGCCTTCATTTTTCATCGATTCTTTACCAACCTTTACCGGATTGTTAATATCAATGAAAGCTCGGAAAAGTTCAAAAACCAGCCAGCTCGGACAAGTAACAGCGGAGTTATGTTCCTTGAAAAACGTTCTATTTTGCCTCGTTAAGATAATAGGGCCCTTAATTTTCATCCGATCTTTACCAAAGTTTACCAGATTGTTAATATCAATGGAAGCTCGGACAAGTTCGAAAACCAGCCAGATCGGACCAGCAACAAGCGCAGTAACGCCCTTGAATTAGTTAAAAATGCTATATTTTGCCTCGTTAAGACGATAGGGCCTTCATTTTTCATCCGATCTTTACCAAAGTTTACCTTTTTTCTTTTATTAATTTGTTAATTTTTAACATTTTTAAAAAAAAAAGGAAAGAATCTTTGATTTTTATTATCTTTACTGGCCAAGTTCGAAAACCAGCCAGATCGGACCAGTAACGGCGGAGTTACGGCTCTTGATTTAGTTAAAAAGCTATATGTTAGCTCGTTAAGACGATAGGGCCTTCATTTTTCATCGATTCTTTACCAACCTTTACCAGATTGTTAATATCAATGAAAGCTCGGAAAAGTTCAAAAACCAGCCAGCTCGGACAAGTAACAGCGGAGTTATGTTCCTTGATTTAGTTAAAAACGTTATATTTTGCCTCGTTAAGATAATAGGGCCCTTAATTTTCATCCGATCTTTACCAAAGTTTACCAGATTGTTAATATCAATGGAAGCTCGGACAAGTTCGAAAACCAGCCAGATCGGACCAGCAACAAGCGCAGTTACGGCCCTTGAATTAGTTAAAAATGCTATATTTTGCCTCGTGAAGACGATAGGGCCTTCATTTTTCATCCGATCTTTACCAAAGTTTACCTTTTTTCTTTTATTAAGTTGTTAATTTTTTACATTTTTAAAAAAAAATCAAAAAAATCTTTGATTTTTATTATCTTTACTGGCCAAGTTCGAAAACCAGCCAGATCGGACCAGTAACGGCGGAGTTACGGCTCTTGATTTAGTTATAAATGCTATATTTTGCCTCTTTAAGACGATAGACACTCGCTTCAGTGATGTTATAAGAGCCATATTAGCCAGTAGAGCGTCCGCAGGCCCTCTTGGGCCTCTTGTTATTATTTTTATATTATTTTTGTTTAAAAAATGGTGTTGTTTTTTTTTGTAATAAATATTTTTTTTTATTTTTTTTTTATTTTTTTTTAATAAAAAATTGATTTAATTTTTTTATTTATTTTTTTATTATTTTTTTTGTTAACACTGTGTTGGATTTGACGAAATTTAACAGGTAGCTATGATTACTAGTTGTGCCTATTGCATTTTTTTCCCGGTTCGTTGATTTTTGATGGGGCCTCTTGACATTTACTTTAAATATCTTGTCGGCACTACTCTTCCTAAACGGCTTGTTGGATTTCTACGAAATTTGCAGGAAGCCTCAGTATGATGTCTAGTTGTGCAAAGCGCGGTATATCAATGAAATCTTGGACAATTTCGAAAACCAGCTAGATCTTGTTAGTAATGGCAGAGTTATGGCCCTTGATTTGTTGAAAAATGCTATATTGTATTTTCCTTTGTTAAATCTGTAGTTACTTCATTTTTTATCTGATATTTACCATATAAGAGCTGTTTTAGCCAGTAGAGCGTCCCTCTTGGGCCTCTTGTTTACATATTTTAAGTATGCTGGTCAAAATCTACACCAGCTTATGCTATGGTATTCCATCTGTTGTTATTCAGCAATTTCACAAAATCAATGACATTTTTTGGGAAAACTGCCTAAAACTAGGCGACAATTTTAACTTCACCTTAAAGAGTTAAATTTCCTTGACCTTGAAATTGTTACTTTACAACTGCTTAAGAGACTGCATTGAAACTTCACACAAGGATAGAGGGCAATAAGAGAAAGTGCATAGTATAAGAAGTGTTTAACTCTGTCTTCATTCAAATTAGGGTTATTGCCGTTTGTACTATTCAAAACTACTTGCGGTATTCTAGTGAAATTTCACATAAATGAGATGAAGTGCAGAGTGCAAGAATTAAATTAGAGTTATTGCCCTTCATAGTTGTATACTTATAATTCTTGTCTAAAGCATAACTTTAAAACTGAATGAGCCTGCAATGAAACGTCACACTATGATAGAAGGCTGAACGTAAGAATAATAACTAATAACTTAATTATCCCCCACAATTGTTTTTGTGTTGTTTGTATGTCACAAACCTTATCCGGACTAGTTCTCCTTAACCCCTTGCCGGATTTCAACGAAACTTTGCAGGGATGATCAGTACTAAGCCTAGTTATGCGTGTCATCGCCGTGTTCCGCTTGCATGGTTTTTGGCAGAGTTGTGGCCCTGTAAAGGTTTTAGTACACACTTCGGACTAGTTCTCCTTAACCCCTTGCCGTATTTCAACGAAACTTTGCAGAGATGATCAGTACCAAACCTAGTAATGCAAATCTTCGCCGTGTTCCGGCTGAAAGATTTTTGGCGGAGTTAATGGCCCTTTAAAGGTTATAATACACATACTTTGAACAGACTAGTTCTCCTGACCCCTGGCCGAATTTCAACGGAACTTTGAAGGTATGACCAGTACCAAGTCTTACTGCGCATGTCGTTGTCGTGTTCCGGTTGAATGATTTTTGAGGGAGTTATGACCCTTTAAGGGTTTAATACACAAACCTTTTCCCGACTAGTTCTTCTGAACTGCTAGCCGGATTTCACCGATACCAAGCCTAGTTGCGCATATCGTCGCTATGTTCTGGTTGAATGCTTTTTGGTAGAGTTATGGCCCTTTAAAGGTTTTAATACATAAACTTCGTCCGCATTAATTCTCCTGATCCCCTGGCCAGATTTCAACGAACTTGGCAATTATTTGTACCAAGCCTTGTTGCGCATATCTTTGCCGTGTTCCGGTTAAATATTTTTTGGAAGAGTTATGGCCCTTTAAAGGTTTTATTATGCAAAATTTGTCAAGACTAGTTCTCCTGAACCCCTAGTGGATTTCATCGAAACTTGGCAAGGATGTTCAGTACCAAGCCTAGTTGCGCATATTATCTTTGTGTTCCACATGAAATATGTTTTGCGGATTTATGGCTTTTTCCCCAGTGGGGGAGACGAGACGTCTGTTTTTACTAAAAACAACCTAGTTATTGCCCTTGGTAATTGTATAATTCTTGTCTGGAGCATAACTCAAAACCTACTAAAGGGACTGCAATGGAACTGCACACAATAATAGCGGGCAATGAGAGGAAGTGCAGAACAATTTCACACAATAATAGCGGGCAATGAGAGGAAGTGCAAAAAACAATAACCGTAATTCTATCTTCATTCAAATTTATTCCTTGGTAATTTTATACTTGTAATTCTTGTCCAGAATATGACTCGAAAACTACTAATGGGACTGCAATGAAACTTCACACAATGATAAAGTGCAATGCGAAGGTGTACAGAGCATAAGAACCAGGGGCCCGTTTTATAAAACATATATTACGATAATTTTTATCTTAAATCAAATTATCAAATGTATTGCTATATGTTACGTTAAACAGATAAAACGATTTTCTGTAAACTATCTAAAGAATATGTTGTTTATGCAATATTTCACCCTTCATTGCTTACTTCAAATACTTTTAAGGAAATTGGCTGAAGGTATTTTATTTTGACTTACGATCAAAATTATCGTAGGTTGTTTCATAAAACAGGGCCCAGAGCTCTAGTTTCATTTAAATTATATTGCCCTTTATAATACGAAGCATCCATAGGTTCTACCGAAATTTTAATTGTTATTCACAAGACTGCATATCACCTTTTTAAATATAATATATATATAGTCATAAAATCTTATACTATACAAAATTGTCAGCAAATGTTTCAAAATCACACATTTCTTTAAAACATAATTATGGTCATTTACTTCAACTGATGTGTGTGTGCTGCTTCAAATGACCGGTCGCTTCTTAAATGACGTGTTCCTACTTCAAATGACATGTGTCGCTTCTTCAAATGACATGTGTCGCTTCTTCAAATAACATGTGTCGCTTCTTCAAATGTCATGTGTCCCTTCTTCAAATGACCGGTCGCTACTTAATTGACATGTGTTGCTACTTTAAATGACGTGTCGCTACTTTAAATGGTGACTGTGTAAAACATGTCACTGGTTCAGATAACACGTGTCACTGGTTCAGATGCCACTTCACTGTGCAAACTTGATCAGAGCATCTTCCAGGAGAGCCATTTCAGCTGTAATGTAACAAGAAAATATTTTACTAAAGTAGTAAGTAATTTTTTATATAAGTGTCGCGAGTCCTGTAACAGCGACAACATAATGATACATCCTTTATGTCAGGTGCTATTGAAATA